>LPNX010173637.1:29834-384662 GCA_001517045.1 Pseudotsuga menziesii
GTGATGATGGTGACGATGGTGATGATGATGATGATGATGTTGATGATGAACATGATGAAGATGATGATGATGAACATGGCAATGTTGATGATGATGATGAAGATGATGATGATGAACATGGCAATGTTGATGATGATGATCGATGATCAATGATCATGGTGATGATGATGATGATGATGACGATGGTGATGATGTTTATGATGTTGATGTTGAGGATGATGATGATGATGACAAGGAAGAGGATGAGGATGATGATGATGAGGATGATGTTGATGATGATGATGACGACGATAGTGATGATGATGTTCATTATGTTGATGGTGATGATGATGATCATGTTGATGATGATGTTCATGATGTTGATGGTGATGAGGATGATGAGGATGATGAAGATGACGATGGTGATGGTGATGATGATGATGATGATGGTGATGAGGATAATGATGATGACGATGATGATCATGATGATGAAGATGAACATGATGATCATGATGATGAAGATGAGCATTATGATGATGATGATGAACGCTATTTAGTTTTACAAAACGCGCACGCGATGTGTTTGTATATAACGCACACACGTTTTGTTCATTTACAACGCGCATGCGTTTTTATTTAACTAAATCACGCTCGCGTAGTTTTTAAATTCAAAAATTTATTCCCTCCAAAGGATAAGGCCGAGCCTCCACCCATCCTTTCATGGAATTCCTATGCCTATGTGTCTGCTTTGTACTTTGCTTCAGATTCAACATGCCTGTGCCTTGGAGTATGATAAACCATGGCAAATTCAGCATTATATCCAAATTTTCAATATGCTCGTGTTTAGCGGTTCGTCTGATTATGCTGCACACCTCCATTTTTTATGAGATTTTAGAAACAGATATGGTTTTTTTTGCAGATTCTAAATATGTAAATTTTAACAAGAATATATAATTTTTTTTATTTTTTTCTTATTTATCTTCTGTCATCACTCATCAACTCAAAAAACACACTGGTAGTGTTTCGTCCATATCTCTTTCGTTTCTCAACCATTTAAAAAAAAAATTGTATGGTGCACTAAAGAACACCAACCTCTACATGCTATAAAAAACCCATTTCCAAATAATTGCATTAAGACATTCAAATGCTGCACCCACAATTGAAATACCGTTTTCGAGGTTTGATCTCTTAGATAATTAAAAAAAAAATTAAAAATATTATTTTTATTACTGGAAAAATAGTCGTGCACTATTCCTATATGTTCTCTATATGTATACCAGTTTTTGTAAGTTTATTCCATGATTTAGACACTCACACGCTGCACCCACAAAAACATATACCTTATAATTTGTCCAAAAAATAAAAAGTGCCCGTTAAAATTTATATAACTTTAGATAGTTAACAACATTTTCAATAGAAAAAAAAATATATATTTGGAAAGGTCATTCAATTTCCTACATTTCTTGTTTTTTTACTGATCTCAAGATTCATTGTGTAAGTGTCTCAAAATATGCGTCCAAGTTGATGGATGCCTATTTTTTCAGTTTTGTATTGCATCTAACGCGCTAAAAGAGACCCTCAACTTCTTGCACACACCCATCAACATTAATATAGACAAAGCGAAAGGGTTAACAGTTTGGCCATTAAAAGTGCGAGGCTTACTTCACATGAAAATGGCTCGACGAGATCCAGATTACAGAAATGGGAGGAAAATTGCTCTTGCTTAGTAATAAAGATAAAGAGTTTTTGCGCTTGCAGGCATAACTTGATTACTTTTAGTAATAAAGACAAAGAGTTTTTGCGCTTGCAGGTGTAACTTGATTACTTTCGAATCCCTCTTTATATATTTACGTAAGTGTTATCCTGAGTGCATGTCACCGAAAAAAAACTTGCATGCCTGTCAGAAAAAAACAGCAAGTACTTTGAAATATTTATATCGCCTCGTGCATAACAAGTCAACACAATTACCGATTTATCATTTCTCAAAAGTACAGACTATATTATGTATTTGTAACATTTGAAACGAAGATAAACACAAAATGTATAAATAATACTTATGTCTTATTTCTTGAAAGTATATTTTTATTCTTTTGGTACCATCCCTGGACCAGCATAACATTGTCAAAATGCATGAAGAAAGAAAAAGTTTTGATCTTTATTAAATTTTACAATACGTTCTTTTTTAATTCAATGCCTAAGAAATAATTTAAATTTAATAATAAATTTATTGATATTATATGTGTTTAGAGACACTATGACTTTTCAAGTGGATAATCTACCTGTTACCCATTATCAAAAGATCCAAAAATTCTCAACAAAATATGATTTAGTGCAAAAACCATTTATCCTCAAATTATTCATAGATGTTTAAATATAAGAAGGGGTGCATGTGAAGGCTCCATGTTTAAATATAAGAAGGGGTGCATGTGAAGGGGAGCCTGAATTCATCCTAAAGGAGGTATAGAATGCACTTACTCCAGAAGAATTGGCGTTATAACAGATAATTTCAAAGAAGCTTTTTCCCTCCTCCAGATTATTCTTCTTTTTTCAGTATCAAGTTAAGAAAATAGTTTGATTCTCAATGATTTTCTTTTCGTCATAAAACAAGGCCATCAAGGAAGGAAGTCAAGATTCTTAGTAAAATTCTACAAAGAATTATTTGGAACACTGATCAACTTGACCAAGTTTAACTCTTCCAAATTAAGTATGTCAACAACAGTTTTGCGGATAACAAATATAACAAAGCTTCTTCTTTGGAAAACGGGGTCCTCATAAAAAAATGGGTATCCCCCAAGATGGTTTGGTTAATGTAATATTGGGATGCAACGAGTCGCCACCTCATATTTAGACTCACTAAATCAACATCTAGAACATGTGCATCGTCATAACAAGTGGTGGTATTTAGTGAGGATATGACTTGCATTCAAAGTAATTTTAATGGAGCATATGGGACCTTTGATACTCTCTCCTGCCTCAAGTCACTTTGCTCCTTGTCCATTTGGTGCTTGGATATTTTTCTTTTATGGTACTTTCTAGTGTTTTCTCTAGTTACGATGGGATAATTCATTGGGGAATGTTTTGGGAGGTAGAATGTATTTGGGAGCTGGAGACTACTTGTGGAAGGATATAGGTCAATGAGCTCTTAGAATGTGAATTTACTAAGGTATTTCAAGTATTCATTGTTGTTTATTGTCTTCAATCGGAGTGTCATTATCTATTGTTCTTTCCATATATGTGTAGCTTACATTCCAAATATAACTACACTCTTTCTCTATAGTGTTTTGTTAAAGTTCTTAGTGGAGAAGAGTGATTGTATTTGAGTTTCTAGATTGGAAATTATTTAGTCTATGGATATTGTTACACTTGAGAAACATTCTTTCCTTTGTCATTTCGTTGTCCAATCCTTTGGGCCTTTCCCAACTTGATGTTGAGATTGATGCCAACATTAAGAATACTTTAGGAAAGATGGAATCCCATATGGGAGGAATGAAATAGGATTTTGAATGTATTAGTATGCATAGTATGAATATTTTAGTATGAAAATCATCCTTATGTGTGGCCCACCATCTTATGGAAGTCCCTCTAAGTGTTGTATCTAGGACATCCATTCAATATTCTTCATGTATTGAGGATTATGTTTCCTGTAAGAACATGTCCAATCCATTGGTTCCATCATATGTTGTTGCATTACTAAAGTCTACACCAATTCAATATATGAACGATCTTACCATTGCCATGGGGGCTTTACTTGTTGACCAATATCCTATCACATTAGTTCATATTGTGGGTTTTAAAATTATAAAAAATTGAACCACTATATTGCAGGTATTGGGGGCGTGAGGGGTTTAAGGTGGGGGTGGGTAGGGTGGTTTATAAGGATTGAGGTATAAAAATGGGTGGGGAGGAGGTTCTAAGTATTGGGAGGGGGTTTCAACAAAAAGAGTTTGGGTCAATATCTCTAGAAATTAAGGGTATTCTTTAATATCCCATGATCGCACGTGCTATGTGATAGGTTTAGTAAGTGAAGTCCCCATGACCATTGCACAATGTGTAGAGGATAGCTCATGGCGTCTCTTCTTCCAATGATCCAAGGAATATTCAAAATCAATATCAAAAGAATGTATACTTCGCCAAATTAATGATCCTTCTACATTTAGGTTGATATAGTTGTCTCGCTATCCTGCGGTAAGACAATATATCCCATCGAGGACATCCCGCTCCATATTTTCTTGAATTAGTTCAATATACATGGGTTCTTGATGTGGATCTAGGGGTTTCCTCACCTTCATACCATCATCTTCAAAGGTCATCATTCTATTATTTAGCTCTATGAATCCATAGTTCTCACATGCCTAGTCAATTCCAAGCAATGTTGGGTAAGGATCTGTTTCACCCATAATCTAAATTCCCTGAAAGTCCACGTCAAAGCCTAGATCAAGCATTACATTTTTTATATCATAGCTGTGGAATTACAAAACCAAGCGTAACTCTTGGCTCATTATTTTACTTTGCCATCGTCACACTAACCAAGTATCCCTTGTTGAAAGCGGAACATAAATCTCCTCAACCTCTTTTGCGACATCCATGTTGTTGCAATTGTAACTTTGGAAGATATTCTAATGTATATTATTATTGTATATTGTTGTACCCCCATTAGAGATTGGTTTCCCTCCTTTCAGAATGTCATTATTGTCTATGGTTGTTGAGGTAAACCCTCCATTGTAAGTCGAGGCAGTAGTCCCCAAGTCAAATATAATAAAATGTATTTTTAGGTCCCTATTACGGAGAAAACTTCCTATGGTTTGGGGTGTACCACAATAGACAGAGTAACCACAAAAATCAATCCCTTCCCAATATGCAAGAAAAATAAAACATCTAACACTGAAGGATCTCGAAACATACCTTATTTCGGATGGTTGATGTAGATCCCCATTGAGATTTTCCAATCCTACTTGTGTTAACAATTTGCTCTCTCAATAATCAGCAAACAAGACAAGCATGTTATATAATGGTGTTAGACCTGCTATAGCATATATAATCAATAATGTATAAGCAATTAAAAGCATCCATGGATTCAATATTCATTTAAATGCACATCATTGGACAGGAAAAGATATTTCTATTAATATAAATGAGAGATTACATGAATGACAACCTCTGTCGGCACGTCTGTGAACCGAAGAAACTGAGTCCTCCACTTGGGCCTCCACCACCTCAATCCTCCATCTCTCAATTGCAAGCTCACAAGAAAAGGAAAGCTTGGGAATAACACCAAGTGCTCCAAGGGATAAAGGGATGTAGACTCAAGTATAAGCTACGACAACAATGGACTATAGTTTTCTTACTCTTCAATTCCTCTCTTTCAATGTATCCAAAGGGTTCCTTATATAGTGCTTCAATGGGGTAATGGAAGGTCAAATTCGAGCGATCTCGAGGCATATGGAAGGCCAGGAGACAAGTGAATCAGATCCACATCAAGGAAAACTCCAAAAATATTTGGCCTTTTGCACACATCCCGATGTACATGGGTTTAAGGGTTATATCAGCGTGTATACGCGAGAAAGGGTTCAAAAAGTCGTGTATGGAAAATAACAGGTGTTTTTAGGGATGATCTTGAAAACATCAAAGCTACAAAAACATTCCATGGTGTCCAAAGAGTTTGCAGAGGGACAGGGAAGGCCATAAATGTGTGATCTACCATGTGTGGTAAAATCAGCTGTAATAGTCCCTCTAGAAGAAAACGTCCCAATTAGGGTAACAAGTCGGGCCAACCAATTTGTACAGCTCCTAAATCCAAACTATTAACCCAACCAATGGATGTGATATACAGTGCTCTGTTCGAAGGCGACATGACTCGACTGCTGCCAAAGATAACATCTTTCCCTGTCCGAATTTTTTGTTTTTTTGTTTTTTTTTGGACTTTTTCAAATATTTTGAAAATATTGAAAAAGAATAAAAGTGCTTTATAGTTACAAATCTAGGAGGAGACGAGTGTCAAGGGGAAAAAAACTAGTTCCAAGAAGTGGAAAATACCTATGCTCAATGCGTGGAAACATGTGTAGGATAACGACACTCGGGGGGAATTCCCCTCCCGGTAAAAAATGAGGAATGAAGCTGTAAAAGATATGTAAAATGGATCTGCTTGGCAAGACATGAGACAAGTTTGGGCTATATGGATGATAATAAAAGTCTGCGAAGCTGGCATAAGGCTCAATAAGGCAAGAAAAACTCATGATAATGCAATTACAACTTGACATAACGGATTCCTAAGGAAAAGGCCAGCAAAAATATCAAGAGGAGTATGAGGCTCTTGCACAAAGTCATGGCGATACTATACAAATGACTCCCACACCCTAAAGGAAAAATGTCGGGATGGGAACCGAATGCAAAACAGGAGCTAACTAGAGTACCCATGTATGGTCAAGCTCTACCATTCACATCATGTCACTTCTAAAAGCAACAAGAAGGTTCCGTGAAAAGATAGAATAGGTTCATACCTAAGGTTATAATGAAACGGTCATAAGGTCATGCAAAGTGAAAACGGATGCGAAACCTAACCTATATGCCAGTTTAGACATAATACTTGAAATTGGCACGAATGGGTCAAAACCACAGTTAAACCGTGCTTAAAATAGACTCCTACATCATCAAATTAGTTCAAAACGGTCCAAAATGTTCAGAAACGGTCAAAAACTATAGAAAGTGGGTAAAAAATTTCGAAAAATTTCTATAAATAGAAAACATTTTAAAAATTCCATATCATTTAAAATTTTGGTCGCCAATTCTGTTATGGATAAAAATTCCTATTGCTTGAGGTGTACCACAACAGACATAGTAACCACATAAATCAATCCCTTCCCATATGCAAGATAAATAAAACATCTAACATTGAAGGATCTCGAAACATGCCTTATTCCGGATGGTTGATGTAGATCCCCATTGAGCTTTTCCAATCCTGCTTGTGTTAACAATTTTCTCTCTCAACAATCAACAAACAAGACAAGCATGCTATATAATGGTGTTACACCTACTATAGCATATATAATCAATAATGTATAAGCAATTAAAAGCATCCATGGATTCAATATTCATTTAAATGCACATCATTGGATAGGAAAAGATATTTCTATTAATATAAATTAGAGATTACATGAATGACAACCTCTGTCGGCACATCTGCGAACCGGAGAAACTAAGTCCTCCACCTAGGCCTCCACCACCTCAATCCTCCATCTCTCAATAGCAAGCTCATAAGTAAAGGCAAGATTGGGAAGAACACCAAGTGCTCCAAGGGACAAAGGGATGCAGACTCAAGTATAAGCTATGACAATAATGGACTATAGTTTTCTTGCTCTTCAATTCCTCTCTTTCAATGTATCCAAAGGGTTCCTTATATAGTGCTTCAATGGGGTAATGGAAGGTCAAATCTGAGCGATCTCGAGGCATATGGAAGGCTAGGAGACAAGTGACTCAGATCCACATCAAGGAAAACTCCAAAAATATTTGTCCTTTTGCACACATCCCGATGTACACAGGTTTAAGGGTTATATCCGTGTGTATACGCGAGAAAGGGTTTAAAAGTCACGTATGGAAAATAACAGGTGTTTTTAGGGATGATCTTGAAAACATCAAAGCTACAAAAACATTCCATGGTGTCCAAAGAGTTTGCAGAGGGACAGGGAAGGCCATAAATGTGTGATCTAGCATGTGTGGTAAAATCAGCTGTAATAGTCCCTCTAGAAGAAGACGTCCCAATTAGGGTAACAAGTCGGGCCAACCAATTTGTATGGTCAGTCACTTGAAGGGTATAAATATGGAGGTACCCTCCCTCATTTATACATAAAATCACTCACTCAAGTTCGCACGAGGAGAGACAGAATATCAAGGAGGAGAGAGAGAGAGTTGCATAAGACATCTTATACTTGGGTTTTTCTATCTTGTGACATTGTCTTAGCGATGGAACTATTCTATGGAAGTTTGCAGGTTTTATCCTTTATGGTTTCCTCGAGGAAAATATTTTTGTATTATGTATATGCTCTATCTTATGCATCTTGTTATGCTTGTTATTTTTTTCAGATAAATATCCTAATAAATTTGAATTAGATTAGAAAAACTAACAATCAGGTAAAGTATGTTGTACAAATGTTGAGTGGCTATTTCATATTCGAGGATCCATTTGATCATATGAAACCACCAGGACAAAAGGTCTTTGGATTTATCAATACCCGATGTCTCATCTTCATCCCTTGTAGCATCTGGTTTGATCTATAGATGTGGTGTTGTTCCTTCTCAGGTGGGAGGAGATGGTATCCGAACATATTTGCTACCTCACGGTAAATTTTCTTCTGTTGAATTGGTATATACTTCATTTTCTTCTACACTTATTTCTAGATCATTGGACACTTTGGTTGTTGTTGATCTGGTCCATTTTTCACGCCTTCCTAAGTAATAACAAACCTTTTTTCAGTGTGGTCCTTTCAAGGTTTACAATTTATAAAGTTCGTTGGTCTTCATGTGTGGTCTTCCCATTTTGCGATGAGACCCAAACATTCTTCTATTGTATGAGTGTTGGTGTGACACTAGATACACCACTGTATTTTAGGAAAAGGAAAATCATGGGCCAAGTGATGAATCTCATTACAATTGTAACACTGCAATGACCCTGTGTGATCTTCCAGCTTACAAGCCTCCTCTTATAACTCTAAATCCTACTCCTATTTCTATGTTGAAACCTCCTCCAGTTCCTTCTCCTCTCGTCCCTTGGGATTTATCTACAACTTAAAATATCAATCAATGCAACCTATTTGCGAGGAAATCTAAGGCTCTACACCTCTTAATATTATGTGTCATGGACCCACAAAATTTACTATATGCTATATTTGCTACTAAGGAATACTTATGATATATAGGGCATAGCCTGGGTAGATTTCTGAATGATCTACAAGTGTGTCAGTAGTCATTAGGGGAGCCTATTGAGGGCTCTAGATGTGACGACCTTCCTGTGGAATGGAATGGGTTTCCTACAACAATTAGTGAAACTATCACACTAGGCCCAATATTGAATGGCCATCTTGGTGGAACTAGTCCTCATCTCATCCTTGGACATTTTGAAGCATGGTGTTCTTTTGTCATGCATCCAGTGCACAATTCTTATGGTCATCAGTCTTTTGGTGTGTTCAAATATTGGAAGATCTCTGCTATTTTCACTAGTTTGTGATGTACTTGTGACTATTCATCAGAAGAGGATGAAATGCCTATCCCAATTCCCATTGAGTCTGGATAGTTTACCATATATTTTATTTTTAGTCTTTTCTCTAGAGAAACCTTAGGAGACGCTATCACTTGTTGCGAGAGGGGTATCATCGTTAGTGTCAATAATGCTTGGATAAACCACTCTTTGTGATGGGTTTTATGGACTAGGTATGTCAACTTAGTTAACACATATATGAACCATTGTGCATATGCCTAGGCTGATTTTTCATATCTTTGTCAAATTTGTTGTAGTTCCATAAATCCTTGTAGCTATAATTTTGGTTGTGAAAACACATCTAGGAACAAATTTTTGGTCTCTTCTAACGTAGGAGATAGCGCGTTTGGAACCCACCTTTATAAAATTCTCATATACCATTGTAGAGATATACCATGGAGGGTTTTATGGAATTGCATTAATTTGGATGATGTGGGGGTGGCTCTAGAATTCCATATCGCTTCACATGGAAACCGGTCATGTATTACATCATCCTCCCCTTTTCCCCAAAATACTAGGAACGTTAATGAAGGTCCTACTGGAACTTCTACCATAGTTTCTATGTTTGATGTTATCGGTGGGGTTCTTACCAACATAAACCCTTGGGGTTCTGGTTATACAACAAAACTATTGCTAGGTTGTTGAGAACTACGGTACTTCTTCCTCCTATTAATGAATTGCTTTCAGAATTATTACTACTACTACTCATCTGAATGTACCAAGGAAATTGTAATACAAGATTGTGAGATTTTGTTACCATATTTTGCGAGGTTCTTGGGGGTCAGTCAAGGGAGTGCTTGCTCCATTTCTTCTGGTTCCTTATGCAATTAGGGTGTCACTTTCTAGGGTACATCCATTTTTCGTAAGTACCGATAGTTCCTGATGATCTTCTCCTACAATCAGGGTTGAGTCTAGCATTAAATGGAACACTTCGATGCAGAACCACTGGTATTCATGATCCTACCTTCCATTAGTGTGTTCTATCCACTGTCCTCTTACTGGTATATCTATAACATCCACCCCTTGCTCCCTTAGTTTGGAACTATTCATTTCCTCTCTCTACTTCATCTAACATATCTCCTCTTAACTTTCTTCTCTATCCTCCCCTCCCCATTTTTTATGTTTTCTTTTAGTTACATGCTTCTCCTCTATGCTTCCCTTACTGGTATTTCAACTATTTTTCTTTAATTTCTTCTCTTTTCTTTTCTCACTCATTCCTTGCTTAGACACTATGAAGCACCTCCATTGAGGATACATCTCCCTTTCGCAACGTAGTAGCATCACCCTGAATCTTTCTGCTGGGTGTGAGGGTTTTACTCCTCCATTATAATACAATATAAAGGAAGAAACATGAACACAACCAATTAGGCTTTAATCCACAGAGGAAATTCTTTTAGCATCCTTCCTCTTACTCTCTTGAGTTTGTCTTCATATTTTAGGGTGGAATGGTTGTTTTCTATCGCTAATTCCATAGTATAGCCAAGTAGAGTACTTTATACCCAAAAATAAATGGATATAGATAGGGGTGAGTCTATATGATTCAACTTGATTAGATCTCATATAGTCCACACCACGGTTTTTCTCTACCTCTGGTAGTACTCTAGTGCTTCTGTAAGCCATTGCAACCACCCTACTAGGGTTACTGGAAGCTCAACCCACAATACTTCTTGCTAATCTAGAAATTCTCCCTGTTAAAACATAGTTTTCCTGAAATTTGTCATTTCCCACCTTCGTAGTTATGCTTCTTGGGTTGTGAAACCATCAATCTTCTTTTCCCACCAATATTAGACCTCACTAGTTGTTACCAAGGTAGCCATATAGTTAGCAGAGTCCCATTAAAAACCAAGTCCCAACAACAGAACCATTTTTGGGAGAAAAATGGAGACTAGAGTTCTTGTTCATGGGCCAACAAAGGGCACCACTGTAGTCTAGCATGATGTCATTTTCAACCCCCTTAAGGGGGGAGCTCTCACCTGAAGCACAACCAATATCAACGTAAGAACAAGTTAGTTAGTTGTAAGGTTGTGATGGGTTTTAACAATAGATAATATAATACTATTCACCATATCATATAAATACTTAAATAGATTCACCATTCATCCACTAAAATAATATAGATTAGAACCATAAGTGCAAGTTATCACATGATAAACATAAAACCATTACATAAACACATTCATTGCAATATTTTTATGGGGGTGGGGGGTAACAATTTCTCTCTTTCTATGATCAAATCCACATTACAACAAAAACAACAACATTACTATTGGTTTATTGGTCAATACTGAGAGGGGGGCGTGAATCCTTCTTGTTATATTTTTACTAATTTAACCACCTTTTAAATTTATCATTAAAAACACATAACAACAAGAATACACAAGACATGATTTTTAACATGGAATCCCAATAGGGTAAACCACCAGTACGTCCTATTACTGCAAAATTGTTATTTACAAATAGTTTTTCCTGCTGCTACAAACAAGGATGGTATCACACCTTGTTTACCAACAACTACTGGAAGGAGGCTGCAACCCCCTGGTTTATTAGCTAGTACTGAAGAATGCTATGACACCCTATTTACCAGCTACCACTGGAAGGAGGCTATGACCCCCTGGTTTATCATCTACTACTGAAAGGATGCTATGACACCCTATTTACCAGATACCACTAGAAGGAGGCCACAACCCCCTGCAAGCCTATAGCCCGCCCTAGCTCCACCCTGCCACCCTTATATGTTTATTTTGGTAAACTTATAGATTTCTCTCCATCTGAATTCTGTCACACCCTCTGGTCTTTGATTCTGATCTTGCAATCAAAACTGTAGAGACATATTCAATCCTTCTCAGCACACTGCTTAAATACTTCTCAGCATTAAGCTTCTTTCAACAGTTACACCTCTTCAAATTGAACAAACACACATTTCACTATTGCGCCCTTTCAAATCTGATGATCACATCTACCATAATTTTCTTTTGCGTTCTTTCATTGCTCCCACACCTCAGAATTAATTTTCGTAGCTTGGAATCCATTTTCACACCTCTGTTCAACATTTTCTGGTGCTTTTGTACTCTCTATCTTCTTTCTGCATGATCATCTTCTAGCTTTAATCAGATCCCTTGATCCTATATCCAAGTCCCTCTGGACCGTTGATTTAACACATAGATTTCCCCCTCGAATTTGCATTTCTGCACCAAGGTATCCTCATCAATGATTCCCTATCGTTGATCTTCATCGAACATTTTCCTGACCGTTGATATTTGGGTGGTGAAAATAAAAAACTCATCATTTGAACCAAGTTTTACACACTTTTCATCACTTTTCGATTTCCGCATTTTGTCTTTCCACCTCAGTGATGATCTGCACTACCGATCTTCTTCAGGATTCATCCTAACCGTTGATCTACCGGATCATGGAATGCAAAAATGTAACATTTCCTTACATCATTTCTTGACTTTCCAATTTTTTATTTTCGCTTTTCGGTCTTCGGATTTTAGGATGGTAGATCTCTTATGGAATGATTCTCATTCATTCGATCTTGGCCTTCAACTTTCCACCTTCTGGACTTCGGATTGTAGAAATGTAACATTTCCTGAAGTCATTTCTTGAATTTCCGATTTCCACTTTCTGGTCATCAGATTTTCCGAACCGTAGATCTATTTTAGCAGAACTAATCTCAACCATTCCATCTTGATATTTTTCTTAGATCTTCATCATCTGATCTTGATCCTTTTATGGAATCTCATCCTTCCACCTAACTTATGCAAAAATAATCCTCACCGTCAGATCTAGTGTATGTTTAATCCCAGCCGTCAGATCATTTGAGACTTGGTGGACTGTCATCCTTTCCGCTTTACTCTTATGGATATCTTCCTCAACCATTGAATCTTGTGCGGATTATATATAGACTTTTCGATCTCTGATTGTTGTGGAACTTCATCCTTCTACCTGTCTTTTGTGGAACTGACCCCCTACCACTGGATCTAGGAGGGACTAACCTTTGTCGTCCGATATTGAGATTTTCATGAACTCTTCTCGATCTTATATATTTTTTGGACTTGATCATGACCATTGGATCTATTCATGCCGCATTTGGAAAAATGTATGGGTCATGTCAAGTCGTCTCAGGCTCTAGGCTGGTGATCTTCTCGTGGAGTCCAAACACCTAGAGCTCTCCATAATACCTTTTCTCTACGTGTCGAAGAAGTAATGTGAGAGATATCTTTATAAACACATAAAACTGTCACTCCACTGCCAATGTGGGATAATAAATGAGCCAGTTTTTAATATTAGTCAAGTTTAGAACTTCCTTCTAACACCTCATTTTGGAAGATCAATAACTTCGTCTTCAAACATGTTCAAAGAGAACTAAGTTCATGGTTAGATAGACAAACCAACACACTACAAGACTCCCATGTGATGCAGACCTTTACTCTAACCCATAATTTATGACGAGCATCCTCTTGAGGCTACTTAGTCATTTTTACCTTTACTGATGTAAAACCCATATTTTGGCAAGCCTATATCTTTCTCCTCATATATGTCTAAGTCAAAATGAGACCTTTAATAAACATCCATTATAACAAGGTATATCCTAACATTATCCTTCTTGCCACCTCATCATCTATGCCATGCCATGCCCTGTCATCATATCTGTTATTATATCATTCGTGCCATGCCATCACTACCTTTGTCTTTCCTTTGACTGATACTAAGTTCACTCTGCCATGGTGTCCTTTGCTTATCCTTTGTCATTCATAACCTAATTTTCCATCAAAGACAACTATAACTCATATTGCCAAAAATATCCCCCTTTGGCATTGATGGAAACACCTAAAATTTCTCCCCCTTTGACAACAATGACAAAGGACAACTTGTTATGTCCTTGTTGTAACTATCTTTACAAGGAGACTACAATTTTGTTTTCCTTTGAAACCAATATTTTGATACCAATTGCAGTATTATGATATTTTCTCCCCCTAAGTATGTACTTTCTCTGAAACCAACAGTGGTAGATAACACCATCTTTTTTGAAAACAAAACTAGGGGTTCATTAACAAAGAAATGAGACATTAACAGATCTGATCCTAGTCTACATTATCCCTTTTTTTTCATAAACAACTGTTGTCTTCTCAGATTAAATCCTTGAACTTAAAGACATCAATCTCCCCCTTAGATCATGTAATATTTTATGTGCCTTATGACTATCCTTGCCCTCAACTTTTAGTTTTTTTTAAAATATGAGAGATTTTAAGAAAAGAATCCCACAATCATTGTATCCTTCTTTATCTCTTTCATCAGTATCTTCACTAGGGTATTCTTCTACATCACTAAGTATCTTTCCCTCATGATGGATGCCATTTTTATCTATGACCTCATTACGCTTAACATCAACTACTGAGACTTCATTAATGATTGAAAATTGTGTTTCTTCTGAGTCTTCTAACTCTTTCTTCCACATCTTTTCATGAGGTATACTATTTGCTTGTCCTTCACCATGCTCTGTATTTGTGTCTTGTTTTCTTTTCCACCTTTCACTACAACAAAAACATGTGATTAGCGTCTCTTTTAGCTTCCTTTTTAGCGTCCACTATCACTTTTAGTGTATTTTTCATCATTTTTTGGACAAAGTGGACTCTTTTCCATGGGATGGTGATTTTAATGGCATTATTTGCATCCCTTTTTAAAAGATGGTGCTATTTTGGACGCTAATTAGGATCCCAATTAGTGTCCCAATTAGCGTCCTTATTAGTGTCCCAATTAGTGTCCCAATTAGCATCCTAATCAGCATCCCAATTAGCGTCCCTTTTTAAAACTTGGCATTATTTTGGACACTAATTAGCGTCCCAATTAGCGTCTAAATTAGCATCCCAATTAGCATCCCAATTAGCATCCCAATTAGCATCCCTTTTTAAAACTTGGCGCTATTTTGGATGCTAATTAGAATCCAAGTTAAAGCCCCAATTAGCATCTTAATTAGCATCCCAATTAGAATCCCAAATAGTGTCCCAATTAGCATCCCAATTATCATCCATTTTTAAAAGTTAGGGCTATTTTGGACGATAATTAGCATCCCAATTAACGTCCCAATTGGCATCCCAATTAACGTCCCAATTGGCATCCCAATTAGCATCACAAATATCATCTCAATTAACATCCTAATTAGCATCCCAATTAACATCCCAATTAGTGTCCACAAAAGCATCCCATATAACGCTAAGAATAGCCTCCAAAAATCCTCAATGAATAGCATAGCACCATATATTAATCCATGGTTAGCGACAAGAATTGCGCCATGAATTTTGATAGGAAAAATATTCAACATAGCACCAAGCATAGAGCCAGGGATTGCACCTAGAAAGCATCCAACATAGTGCTAGGTATAGATCCAGGTATAGCACCTGGAATAATTCCAGAAATTTCGAAAGGAACTGCGCTAGGAATTCCACTAGGTTTAGAGCTAGGGATTGTGTTTACAAAATGTCTAACATAACGTCAAATATATCAATGTCAATGTCATTGATCATGATTCATGTGATAGCATTTTTGTGTGATGCTATATTTTATTTATGTAGAAGGAGTTCATGCCCACAAACAATGTAAAATTAGTGCATATCTCCCTATGATCATTGAGTGCATAGCCCCATGCACCTCCAATCTAAGCAAGAATGAAGTGTTTTTCTGGATCTAATCATCGAAAAAAACAATCATTGGGATCCATGACCTTTGCACCAAGAACCATACTCTATAATTCTCCTAACTTGCTTGTACACATTAAATATCCCAATTTAACATGCAAAGACACCACACTAACAAAGATTTATCCCCAGTAGTGGCTTATGGACCGATGGATGGATTATGAGCCCCAAATAAATGTTATGGTCTAAGACCATTTCTTTTCACATCAAACCATGGGACATGAATTGAGAACCATCCTTGGTAGTTTAAACCTGAAAATCTTAACAATATTACACTTAAAAGCCAAAAGTCCTTTTGGAGGACATGTATGTTAGCTGGGGCCCCATAAATGGACCATGAGCTCCTTATGAAAATATGTAATGTGAGATTTTATATGTGTACATATACCAAGGAATGGGCTTTTAAAACCATCCTTAGTTTGCTAATCCTCAAAATGATAACCATATATCACATGTATGTTAAATATTCCTTACAAAAGCTCTATGTGGTGGCCTAAAAGACCGTGCATGGACCATGGGACCTATATGGAATTGGTAAAGACTTAGACCCTCCTTAATTTAAATCTTGGTTCATAACAACCATCCTTAGTGTTACAAATCTTGATATGGCCACCATATTCCTCTTGCAGGTTAAATTTTTCCTATGAAGGGCTTATGTGATAACTAAGGCCCTACACATTGCCCATGAGCCATAGAGGAAAATATTGGTGTAGGGCTTTGTATTTTTGCAGTGGAATATTTAATGGGAAATGAGAATGACACTTCGCATCCAAAGCTTTAAATGAGCGCCATATCCCTCTCACATGCAAAACTATGGTGGCTCAAGGCCCCGCACATCACCCATGAGCCTCAAGGACAAATCTTATGGAAAAAAAACCTTTATCTTGGCACCAAACCATGTATTAGGCACTAAAATTAACCTCTAATGTGGAAAAACTCAAAATCACCACCATAATGCACTCGAGGGATGATATTAACTACTAATTTCCTATGTGGTTGTTGTGGCCCCATGCACGACCCATGAGCTCCACAGAAAAATGTTATGGCTCAAGACCTTGACTTGTAATCCCATTTTGTTGGGGTTTGAGGAGCACATTTGGCTCCCTCTTGATCTCCAAAATTACCATTTGTTCCAATCTAGTAAGAACAAGCCATCAATAACAAATGTCTGGAATATTCTCTTTTGTTGACTCAGTAACATAACAACTATTCTATTGTATTTTTTCAAGTTGGAGCACACTTCAGCGTACAAAAAAACTACTTAGACCATGCCATAACCATATTGGGCCATCCACGTGCAATCAAATCTTGAGAGATGTAAGAATGATAAGGATTGGGCACCTAAGAAAAAATAATACACAACTCATAAAACATTAAAAAAAAATTCCTACATACCAAACAAGTTAGCAAAGCTAGCATAACCGGGATTGGGGCATCGAATATTTTTGTTCAACACTTGTCGTGAAATCATACACGTATGTGATGGAGGGGCTTAAGTTAACTGAATCATTGCAACTCACTACATATTTGAGTCTCAACACTTTGCCTTTTAAATTGAACCAAAATACCAAAAGAATTTTATTAATGGCTAGATTTGAGAAAGTTCTAGGTGTGAGTAATTAAGGACTTGTGACTCTAAAATTTGTTGTGCTTTGTACCAGTCCACGATTCAGTGAATCAACAGTCGCGGGTAGGAATTTAATTTATTTAATGAAAATAATTAATGTTTATAACCTCTATGTCGAAACCGTTTTCCATGCTAATGCAGGACACTACGCTCTTTATTGTCTTACCAAAAGGCATGATAATGATGAAGAAGACCTAAAATTATGGACTTCACCTTCAAAGAATGCCTTGCATTCACATTTGTAAGGAGTGATAAGAAGATCACAAGATTCCAACATGTCAAATCTCAGTTGATAGTGTTAATCAAAGACTTATATGGTAAATTTAATATAAGACTTATTTATAGTTGTCTCTTACTCTTTGCGTCTTGACACATCTAATATTTTATGGTTGTCTTTGCACCTTGACCCAATTCATATTATAAGGTGAGGATGTGCATGCATAATAATCCTTAAAGAGAAGAGGATGTAAAGACAAGGAGGATTTAAAGAGAAGAGGATGTAAAGACAAGTAATTTTTATATGTATTTTGGTAGCGATGAGGACCAAAGTTGTGAGAAAACACAAATGTTTGGAAGGACGGAGGGAGATTACATCACCATCATGCCACCCATAAAATTGAAGGCTATTCTTGAGCCAACAATTTTTTTTAAATTTTTTATTAATAACCATTGTTTCTCCATATCGCGTGCCCAAGGAAACCTCTCTAAAGCAATGCATAAATCAACTTCTGCACACTTTGTGATCCTAGCTACATGCCATTATTTGTATTTGCATGACATCGAGTGTTCTTTATAGTTGTCGTGAGTACATGATATTCATGCAAGAAATGAAGTCTTGTAGAGGAGGACTTATCAAACCGACCTTTCAAATTTCATTTTGACAAAAAAAGAGTGGAAATTGGTATCGAGGTTCACATAGGTAGTAGGCACAAATTTTTGAGCTCCTTTTGGGCCTAGTAGTAGACTAATAGTTGTTCTTTTTTGTTATAGTTGTAGTTGTTGACAAAATTTCACACTTTAGATTGCAGCCCCAAGTGACTCGAGAGTCAGAGTCACATTTTGGTGGCTAGTGCCTCGTAGTCATCAATCATAAATGACGATCTTACAAAACTAAGAAATTAAGCAGTGAGTGCATGAGATGATTAAATGATTATAATTGATCATATTTTCAATGTTTTGCATAATGAGTTGAACTTTATAGCCTAGGAATTTCAACATCTTTTGGATGGGTAATTTCAAATGTTGCCCACCCCTGCCCTTCTTTTTTTATGGGTAATTTCAAATGTTGCCCGTCCCCACTCCCACCCCAGCCCTTCTTTTTTGGATGGGTAATTTCAAATGTTGCTCGCCCCTGCCCTCGCCCTATTTTTTTTGCAGGGCAATTTTAACTTTATAATTTTGGGAAGGGATAGAACCCTTTGGAAGGGCTAGGAAGGGTTCAATTTTTAATGCGAGTGGAAATCCATTGGATTTAATATAGATCATGCTAGATTAAATTTTTTATTTTTTTATGAGGCCTATACACATGTATCACTCAGCAAATGGCTTCTGCAACGTAGGTCTCCAAGCTCAAGGGATTGTGTAATGTCGGTTGTGGTTTGTTTGTGTTGTACAACAGCTGAGGCTTCTATTAGGAAAGGGTTTTCAACAAGCCAGCTGAGCCACCAACATTTGAGCTCTCCCCCATCGCAATGGCACTCGAATTTAGACCCCATGAATTTCAAAATCTTCGAAAATGGTAAGAGCTTTCATCATTTTCATGAATTCATTCTGTCTGGAAGGGCTGGGAAGGTTTTTCCAATGGGACAAACTACAACCAAGGTTCACGCATAACACTTTAACGTATAAAAAGCTTACCAATCTTCTTGCTCACTCTGAGGACTTTGAAACCCTGAAAATATTTTAGCAGAGATGCTACCTGCACGTCGCAATTATTCTGTGAAAAATTTTTCCTTTGTCGTTGCCTATCATGATGATTCGGATATGCTGAATAAAGTGATTGAAATGATCGATAAGATGGAAATTTCATAATGGGTGTCCTTACAATTTTGAGATCAAGTTGTGTATTTCTATATCCAAATCCCTCCCCTCAAGCCACATTTTAGCTAACGTATCCTAGCTATTGCCGATTAGCTTTAACATATAGATCTCATACCATGTGGGATGATCTACGATTGACCTACATGCCCCTTTCATGATGGTAGCCTTGCTAATTTGATGTGAAGGCATGGATTTCTACCTCCAATATCGCCCATCAAACCACATTTTGACATAGATATCCTAGCTTCCACCGATTGACCTCAACATTTGGATTCCATTCCATGTTTATAATTGGATAGGATAGAATCAAACCCAATCCCTTGGTTAGCAAGCTACTTTGTCACTAAGCTACTTATCCGTTTTGTGATGAGCACCTTGGTCCCTTACTAGTATGATATTAAGGTATGGATTGCCACCTTTAACATTCCCCCTCAAGCTATATTTTGGCCCAAGAATCCTAGACACTATTAATTAACCTAAACATCTAGCTTTGATACCATGTTGAGGACTAGTTATGCTAGGAATCAAACCCCATCCCTTGACCAATGGATGTTTCTACCACACAACTACATGCTCCTTTCATGATAGGAATTCTTATATCTTTGATATCAACGTGTCGTTTTCTATCTCCAAAAAATAAAGAACAACTTGGCTTTCCCTTTCATCCCTTCTTTTGAATAGGATAAGAAAACGATGAGGAAGGATTTTCTCTGTTAAATATATCCATTCCATGCCCATTGCATAGATCTTGCTAGCTCATGATATGAGGCATGCTTAAATCTTGTCTTCGTGACATATTCAAAGTGAAGGCCCAAATCCATAGAGGATCCATTATTAGGGAGTTGATAAAAGGTGCAACGTAGCTCCACTCCACTATGAACACATGAGTTCATATACCCAATAGGAGTTACAACATTGCTCTTGTCAGAGCAAAAACTAGACATAACCTTCAAATTAGCTACAAAGATTTCGACTTTCAACAATGTGTCTTTGGAGTAGTCCACTAGTTGGATATCTAACTCCATCCTTGCAAAGAAATTGACAAAAATTTGAGGTGATAACATTGTCACAATAGCATTATCAATGATTTCTATAGCCTGTGCACTCAATGTACTGCTACTAGTACTTAGGATATAAATTTTGCAATGTTTTCAGACCTCAAACTTCAGTGATATTACTTTCAATCAGTGAATGAACATACAAACAAGGAGTATATTGCAAGAGTTGGGAAGGAAATACATTAATTCCCCATACTATAATGTTGGTGCATGAGTAGTGGCAGTAATTACAATGAACAAAAAGATCTGAATATATCATTCACTTCTGACTTGTAGATAGCATTAGATGGCAACACCCTCTTGTGAGTGGAAATTCTCCCCAAGTGGCATGATTTGGTTGTATGATGATTGTTGTGTCTTACAGGTGTGATTAAATGCACCCAGATAAAGAGTACACCCACTTTCCAAATAGTATGCAACAGATATGAGTGTGTGAAGTCAACCCTCTCAGGTATTTGGCCTCTAACAAGAACTGTGACCCCCCATAGATGAATTTGAATTCACAGTACGCTGGTGTAACTGTAGTCCCCCTCTTTGGGCCTCCAAAATGGTCATGTTGAGTTTCCTTTCAAGCTGGAGGTGATTGGCAGCTAAAATGTACACTTTAATGCTCAAAGATGGAAGTGTACTAGCACAAGAGTCGACGAATCACTAAGACGCACTCAGTAGTAAATTAAAGCCCCCAAAAAACAAATCGATCTCCCTAAAGTGTATTTCCTCTCCTCTAATTGTGCCTTTGTATGTAAGATAATTCCAAATAACCAAAACACAAATCTACTATTTTTTAAAGAATAGAACAAAAGTTTAAGTTGCACCTTCTTGCATGAATAAAAATTTCATATCATCACCCCAAGGTGCGCCTTGCTTCTATGAGTGTGTAACAACTACCTGAGTCATAACATGTGCACCTTCCTAGTGTGAATGTCAACGTCAAGATAAACCAGCCTTCATTTATTGTTCCCTAAAGTAGCACACCAATTCTCCTTGGCTACATCCCTTTACATGGAGAACTTAAAATAACAGCCAAAGGTGCAACCTCTCAAGAATAATAACTAACTGCTAGACAGAACCAATGATGCATTCATCCTTGTCACATGTAAGTGTTGTTAATACCTAGTTCAAATTGATTCTAAGATAATGTTGAAGTCCACGTTGATTTAACTAATTTGTGTGTGCGCATTTAACTAAAGTTTTATTATTTTATCTGAAGTGGAATAGCACACGTGGTTACTAAGCAAGTGTGCCTTTTATAACATGTAGAGATATGCTTGTATGTTTCTCCTTTGTTGGACTCCACTTTCAGTGACCCCAAGTTAGATCTTCCCCCCCACCCATGTACACTAGCAACGTGTCAAAGTTTCAATGGATTGGGCTATTTAAGATTCAACTTGAAAGGGTAGGCATCACTTTCTTCTAGATATTGGGGTAAATTCAAGATAATCACCTCCAGGTGTATTCTTTGAGAAATAGACTTCCCATCATGATAAACCATTGAAAGACAAGGTGTCAGTAGCATATAGGCCCTTCAACAACAACCTCGTATCTGGCACATGCTTCAGCTTAGAATCTATCAAAATCTGTGATGAAATATCTTGTTCTTTGTTGTTATATTCTTCACTCATTGGTTAGAGAACTTGAATAACATGTAGTAGGTTCCCATGGTTTCCCTTGGCCCTTTCTCAATATCCATTTTGACATTTGAATAACTTGTTTCCAGTTCATCACATGTTGAAGTTTTCTCAGAGTATTCTTGTTTGTAGTTCTCATAATAGTCATCAAAATTGTACTCTTGAATTATCTGTAGAATTACTACGTCATGATGGGATGAGAGGCCAGTCAAAAGGTCTTACATGACAATATTTGTCCAAGTCAACAACAAAAGCACACTTGTTTCTTTGTAAATATTTGTCATGATCTCGAGTGGTAGAAACTTGAAACTAAAATGTAGCATGGCATGGATGGTGAATGGTCATTTTCCCATCACCATTGTCAAAGCAATATCCAAACTATTAGGTCATGGACTATCTTTTGAAATCATTATTGGTGCAGTTTGATTTACTAATTCCAGAAATTTATATGATTGAAAATTTTCTCCACGACCTTGAATCTTGAGCACATAATTGACAATCTGTGACTTGTTGACAGGATGAAATGTAGGGATACTTATGTAATAACTCTTCAAATGCTAACATCATGAAAGAATCCTCATCTTATGTAATACTTTTATATCCTCCATTTCTAGTGCTTGATGTTTTTGTGATTTGACAATTCTTACAACATAGTCTGTTTTCTAAAATGCTTCATAATCCAAGATACACCTTTGACCATGTCCTATATTTGAATGTGTCTTGTCCATATCTAAATGCTATGGTTCTCTATTAGTTAGGCTTGGATTATTATGAAAACCTTCTAGAAATGCATTTCGATTGTACAAAAAGTTCAAATCTAAAAATCATGCATAAAAGGTGCTAAGGATTCCATTGCAATTATCATCCCTCCAAAACCTATTTACTACATGCTATAAATAAAGACTTTACATTGGGGTTTCCTTCTGAATGTGGGCCTTTGAGTACTATACTTGGCTGATTTTTTCACTCATATTTAACAATAGTATTACCTTCAAATTGGCTTCCTAATTAAGACTGCCATTACGTCAAAACCTTAGATGAATGTATTCTTGACTAAGAAATAACAACATCATTAGGAAAAATATTCCTTCAACATCCAAAGGAGATCCATAATGTTCCTCAGCTATATGAATGTATCTGGGTAAATTTGTGTGTTAACAGGAGCTCACTGCTTTGAAGGATGATCTACAGATTTCAGAAAAAATAGATTCAAATCAACAAGCTTTTGGAGGTGCAAAGGGTTCCTCTTTACCATTATTTTCATCTAGAATGTCTAGGTGTTTTACCTAGACATTACATGATACACACGAGCATGTTGGAGCTCCTAAGACTTATTTTGGGTAACTCATCATCCCAATACATTTCTGAATTATGTGGCATTGATGTCTTCAATCATAGGATTCATAATGAGTTTGGAGTTACATATGAACCCAATTAGGATCAAAGAGTTGAAGCATATCCTTACACTTCAACCATGCATTGTTCAATGTGCCACAATCCACCCAACTTGCACCACCACCTTGATAACCCTCATATATCTCTTCTGATTGTAGTGAAGGTGATTCAACAATTTTTTCAGAGATGTATGAAACAAGACCTTTTATTCCAAATTTAAAAGAGCCAAGACCTTTTATTCAGTTATTCTTTCCATATGTGTACTTTCCCAATCTTTTCAATTGGGACAATCTGGAATTTACACCCCGTGGATTTATAAATTGTGGAAACAGGTAATCTTAGCCTACACCTGTGGCACTTATAATAATGAATCACTATATAACATGCTTCCTATTCTAGTGGTAAGTGGGGGTACTTATCACCATAATGACTGAGGTTCAAACCGCAGTAGGTGTACGCTACTCAATAAAGGACTCTGTTAAAGCAGAAAAGGGATGGTGTTGTACCTGTTTATTCCTGACATTTGTTGTACATGAAATATAGTTTCATAGTCCCTCCATCTAAACAAAGGGTGTCCCACCAGCATAAAAAAGATACCCCATTGCAAATATTATCACTTAATAGTATTCAGTCATAAGTGCAGTCTGATATGAACAATAGAGGGCGGTTTGTTGCTTTTAAATCTTCAATGTTATTGCAATGGCCATTGCTTTTGTTTATGTGTTCTCTTTTTTCTTGTAATCTCAATTGCTTTCTTTTTTACCCTATTTGAACCTTTTTTCATACATCTTGATTTATAGTGCTGCTTCATTTCTTACTCTAAAAAGACCATTTTAGAACTTGTACTATCTGTATCCATAGAAGGTTTTGAGATCTAGTTTGATTTTCTTCTTGCTGAGATGATCCTATCTTCAAAGTGTAACTATATATTCTGTTTATTTTATGATGCCTCCCCTTTAGAGGTAGGAAACTATGATGAAAGAATATTTGGTTATTTTGTGTTACTTCTCAAATAGAGGTGCCGATCTTTATCAAATTTTACTTATGCAGGTTACTAGGAAGGACAAAGATTATAGATACATGGAAACATCTTATTTGTTGAATGAGTTGAGCAAGTACACATTTAAAGTAGATAACGATTTGGAGATCAAAATATCAAAGTCTGTACTTCAACAACTTGATGATGTAGATGGGGACGTCTCTGGGCTTGCAGTAAAATGGTTTGTTGTTTCTTTACTCTTTTAAATCTTTTTTTTTCAATTATTGAGAATAACTCTAGAATTTTGTCTCTAGGCTTGCAATGAAATTAAGAATAACTTTGGGAATGCTACAACTATTGATTAGTCCCTTGACTTCCACTATAGCTAATTCCTAACTGTTGTTCAAACCTAGCATGCATACCTTTCAAAGACTAATCACCTTACCTAAAAGTAGGACAACCAGTTAACTAGTGCTCTACTTTCTTAAATGAGGCTACAACTACTATTGTAACTAAGCCTTAAATGCATTGTGTTTATGCCAGTGCTAGTGAAATAGATTTGGATTGGGTATTGGTATAAGTTTGGGGCGAATTTGTCTGAAACAAAGACATGCTTTTATTTGTGTTTGTGCCAGTTCCAGTGAAATGTAATGGGTCTTGGCATAAGTTTGGGGTGACTTTGCTTGAAACATCAAACAACTTCTTATTTGAAAGAAGCTTGAGGAGTTGAATGTTGCAAACTGGGTTTTCTTATTACCACTATTTTTCAGAATGGAAGTTAGAAATATCAGGAAAAAAACATTGTGGTAGACACCTGAGGAAATATAAGCTAGATGGAGTCAACCATTGTTTAAACAACCAACAAAATAGACTTAGAACTTGCAACTAGTTTTGAAGATAAAATATCACATCTAATAGCTTGACTGTAATTTGTCTTCAGAAATGTTGATAGTATCAGCAAAGCCATTGCTGAAAGCAATTCCCTTGGGAATGACAAATCAAGGTCTGAATGCATTTATCTAACAAGGTACAATTCTCAATATTTTGGCCTTATCCAAAGTTAGAATTGATTAATGAAAAGAAATATTGGAGTGATTAATGAAAAGAAATATTGGAGTGATTAACGAAAAGAAAGATTGGAATTTATTTAAGAGTTTTTTCAAAATTATTTTCAGATAATTTAATTCTTGTAGAGTTATTTGTTTAATTTGCAAGTGGGAAAACTTGAACCTTGGTGGATGCCTTCACCACTTGGAAGACCCTATGACTTCATTTAGTTTTTGAATTGGATTTCTATATCTGGATCAGATTTTCTTATAAAGTGGTCTTATCTTACTCAAACATGTATACATTGCATTGAAAATGACAATGATTTTTAAACAATCCTTCAGACAAACTCTGAACATATTGTACATATGCTTCATTTTCCAAGTATGGAATTCATAACTGCTGCTGGTATAGGCTGGCATAGTTCATTCTCTATTACCTTGTCTTGCAATGGCTTTTCTTTTAATATTTTCCCACTATAGGATTTTTCTAGTCATCTATACAAGTCGCTTGGTACTTCCTTTAATCTTGACATTCATATCAACTTACCTATTACAAAAGTTTTCAGGGTGGAGAGGATAACTTACAAACCTGATCTCATCACATTTTTCATATTTACTACTTGAAACCCATTTGAAGCAAGGTATGATATGTGTGCCTCAATGATTGTATATTTGTAATTTATATTTTATTCAGAAAAAAACACTATTTGTTATTTGGAGATGGTATGGAAATTACATGCAACATGTGCATATTGCATTTGTAGAATTAATGGATATTTCATTTCTTCCCTTATAAAAAATAATCCTCAATCTTGTTCTTTTTTTCTTTCTTTCTTTTTTAAATCAACCCACCCCATTGGAAAGGTTCTACAATATATTTTTTTCTTTCTTCTTTTTAATGTCAATCCACCCACTCCACCCACTTTATTAGAAAAGGTTCTTCCACAATCCTCTTTTTTTTTTAAATTTCTTCCACATTAAATTTCTTCCACAGGAAATAGCTGAATACTGGACGAACACATCTTTCTCTTGAGGTTTGTGAAATTGGTGGGTATTGTTGAAGTTATTTATCCCAAACAAACAGTATGATGCAATTACACATTATAGGAGGTATGTATAGTGAAAGGATGTATTTCCTTGCCATACTATAGTTACCAGCCAATCCCAAGTGTTCACTCTTTCACCAACTAGCGATTGACTTATTTTTTGTAACTCGTTATCATTTTTGTGAAGATTCCAACTCTGAGATAAATTATATCAGACCTTATTTTTCCAAATATTATTGTGGTGAATGTCTTTTAAATATGCAATAATTTCATTATATATATGGTGGATCTTTTTCTTGAGGTTTGCGAAATTGGTAAACATTGTTGAAGTTCTTTATCCCAGTTTGAAGAAAATACACATTATATGAGGCCTGTATAGTGAATGGGCATTTTTCCTTGCCATACTATAGTTACTAGCCAATACCCAATGCTCACTCTTTCACCAACAAGTGATCCATGTTTTCTCTGTAAGTGGTTATCATTTTTGTAAAGATTCTAGCTCTGAAATAAGTTATATCAGGCTTTATTTTGCCAAATATTATTGTGGTGAATGTATTTTAAATCTACAGTACTTTCAGTATATATATGGAGGACATTACTCTTGATAATTGGTAATAATTGTTGAAGTTCTTTATTTCAGACAAACAATCTGAAGAAAATGCACATTATAGGATGTTTGTACAATGGAAGGGTGTTTTCCTCCCCATACTATAGTTACCAGCCAATACCAAGTGTTCACTCTTTCACCAACTAGTGATCTACGTATTCTCTGTAAGCAGTTATCATTTTTGTGAAGATTCCAGCTGTGAGATAAATTATATCAGACCTTATTTTGCCAAATATTATTGTGGTGAATGGATTTTAAATCTGCAGTACTTTCATTATATATATGATGGATCTTTCTCTTGAGGTTTGTGAAATTGGTAAACATTGTTGAAGTTATTTATCTCAACTTGAAGAAAATACATATTATAGGAGGTCTGTACAGTTTAAAGTGTGTTTTTCGATATATTTTTATCTCATAACTTGGGAACACTATCCACAAGTTCTCGATCAAGGAACTTGTACCTGTGAAAGGTCTCCAAATGCTTTGGACTGCTGGTATATCTGAATTTTTTTGAGTCTCCATCCTCAAAACATAATTGGTTTTGATTTTATTTCTCACCTTGGTAAGAGAATGACATTATTTCCTACATCCCACTCCAGATAAACTAGACCAGAAGCTTTCTTTTCGTATTCTGAATCCAAACAGGAATGTAGACAAGCAAGTGTCAATACATGCTAAAGATAGTGCACAGGTACAAGCTCATGGCTGCAAGTTATGAGATAGAAATATATCGAAAAACACCCTTTCACTGTATAGACCTCCTATAATGTGTATTTGAGAAGTCACGATACATGTTGTCGTGAATTCTCCTTATACAGTGATGATAAAATTGTATGGAATACACATGACAATATACCTTGAGAGAGAAAAGATTAATGTCCTTAGTCTTGTTAGTCATGTGGGTAAAAGGGGTTGTTTCCCCACCTTTATTGTACACCTTGGTCTTATGGGTATGGGGGTTGCCTTACCACCTTGTTTTGACGCTTAGTAGACTTATGGTCCTTTTGGTCCTAGCACCCTTGTTGTATGTGGTACCATGAGAACCTTTGGTATGATGACTTAACCTTATTTTTTTTATTTTATATGACCACTTGACTATTAGTACCCTGTCCTAAGTCAACTTAACATTATTTTATGTTATGTTTGGTAACAACCCTAAAAGATAGGGGTTTGTGGATTAACCTTTCTAGAAGGCTTGTTAAGATTATAAATTCAAGTCTTGAATTTCATTTTAGAGAGTGCGTTCACAAGAGAAATTTGAAGATATGATCTTTCACCTGTCTAGGATTTGATGATGCTAATGGATTGACGTCTAGGGTTTTGTTTCTATCTCCAAGCTACCACCACCTCTCCTCTCAGCCTGCTCGTGCTTCCGTCTTCCTGTTCAAGTTGTTGCTGTTATGAATAAGTCGTGTCAATATTCTCATCTTGTTAAGGGTTTCCTTGACATGTGTTGATCTTCCTTGAGATGGGCATAATCTTTTGTAGGATGCTAATTCTGATAGAATCCCTTCTTGGGGAGGCCATGAATAATAGACACCTTTCTATTAAGGGTTGTGACTAATAGAATCCCCTTAGGGTTGAGACGTGACTGATCTAAGCCCCTTAGATTTGAACTATGATTGAGTTGCTAGTTGGGCCATGGCTGTGTGGAACCCTTCTTGAGCTGGGTCATGACTAGGTAAAACCCTTCTTGGGTAGGATGTGACTGTTTGACCTTACCTTAACTGAACCATAGAATGTTGATGCTTTCTCTAACAGGTCATGACTATTGATGACTTTTTTGAGCCCTCTTGGACACATCATGACTTTTTTGTGACTTCTTAGATTGGGTCGTGATCATTGTTGCTTTCCCAGACTTAGGATGTGACCCTTCTGCTATTTGTTAGAGAGGATCGTGACCCTTGGGACTTGGTGTTGTTCATACTTGAGCTATGACTATTGGATGCCACTTGTGCTGGGATGTGACCATTGTGTGTGCTCATTGAACTTGAGTTATGACCTGTATGAGGTGTTTGTATAGAGCTATGATTCTTGTGGGTTGTTAGGACTCTGACTTGAATTTACTGGGTTTCTAAGATCTCAGCTGTGACTTGTTTTAATCTTCTTGAACTGGCTATGATCCTGTTGGTGCCTAACTGTGTTTGGGGCTGGGTATCACTATTGGGGTTTTCACACTTGGTGACTGAGTCATATTGACTGCTACTATATTTGCCTAACCTTATTCCTAACCTTTTCTCTCTCAATGTATGTCAACTATTTCATTGTTGATCTTGTCCTTTTAGTGACAAGATTTGATCCTAAAAGTATCTGAGTATAAGGATGCTAATAAATAACAATGCTGGTTGATACTAAAGTGGTAGCAAAAATGGATGCAATATTGGATGCTAACCTAGTGCTATTAAGGATGCAAATATGGCACTAATGAGGGTGTCATTTAAGAAGCAAAAACAAACACTCGCTAGGAAGAAAAATATGACGTTATTTAGGAAGCAAATGTCAACGTTGTTTAGGAAGCAAAGTTGGATGCTATTCTGGAAGCAAACCTCGACGTTGTTTAGGAAGCAAAGTTGGACGCTATTCTGGAAGTAAAAAAAGATATGTTATTTTGGATGCCATAAAGGATGCTATTTAGGAAGCAAAAAAGGCGTTTTTTGAGACACTTTAAGTTTTGTCCATGACGCGTCCCATTTAGTGTCTAGTTTTACCACTAAATGTAAAAAAAAATTACACTAAAAAGGGACGCTAAATGGGATGCTAATTCCAGGATTTGTTGTAGTGTTTGATATTCCCTAGATTTGCAGTCAGCCACCTTATGACCAAACTTATGACAGTAATGGAAATAACCATGAAACGTTTCTTTATCCACAGGAGGTCTTTGGTCTCTCTGCTTCCTAATTGCCATTTTCTTTCACTGTCTCTGAATTCCTACTGGAGCATCATTTTTTATTTTACATTCTCTAGCCAAATGCCCTAATTTATTACATTTGTAACACTCTATATCAAACCTTTGAAGAATTCCAAACTGGTTATAATCCCTTACCTTTGGTTTTTTAAGTGCATTCTTCTTGTACTCATGAAATTTTTCATAAGCCTTGCATTTTAGGGCTTTATGGCCAAAATTATTACAAAAATAACAATGAACCAAAAATATTTTTTGGTATTTATTTGTCACTTGTCTGTTGGCCTCCTCATGGGTTCACTATTTGTCATGAGAGGATAATACATATTCCTTTCACTTTTCCTTTTTAATAGGACTCTGAAGTGCTTCAACATAACTCTTTGTAATTCCTCTTTGATTAGTGAACAAGAAACTCTCTGGCTTCTTTTCTTTAATGAACCCTAAATCAGATATGTCACTGGATGATCTTTGGCTATTCAGAATGCCATCTAGAATCCTTGAGTTGTTCTCAAACTTTGATTTAAAGGATTTTTCATAAAATCCTTCTCTAAGTTGAGTAATTTCTTTCTCAATTTTTCCAGAATCTTGAATTCTCTTCCTGAGAAAAACTACTAGGTCTTCCTCACTCTTCTTGGCCTCTTGAAGCTAGTTTCTCAGATAAGTAATAATCTAATTTGTCTCTTCTTGGTATTTAGACAGTTTCTCTTTTAAAACTTTGTTTATTTTCCTACATCTTTCAATTTCATCTACAACAACCATGTACTAAGATTCTATGTCAACTTTTGATTCATCATCTAAATTTGTTGTTCCTATAAATAGGATTTCTTCATCTTCACTTTCTTCCTTGGAATAGAAGTTCTTATTTTTTTCTTAAACTTATTCTTATCCTTATGACATCAAGATTCTTCATGGTCACTCTCCTCTTATTTTGGGTAGGAACACTTATGGGAAAAATGTCCAATCCTTCCATAGTTAAAACATTTCAAAGGTAGCTTAACTTTGTATTTCCCAGTTCTTTTCTTAAGTTTACTTACAAACATGGCTTCCTCATCATCTAGATTCTCTGATTGATTTTTGGAAGAGACTTTAAATGTTGCTTCTTTCTTTGAGGTTTCATTTAGTCCAGTTCTCATCTCATACGTAGTGATAAAACCATGCAGCTCATCAACTTTCACTATTTTAAGGTCATCTCGTTCCTCTAGCGTGGAAACCTTTGAGTCATATCTCATTGGTAATGTTCTTAGTATCTTGCTTATGTTGAGCCAAGAATTGGCCCTTTTTAACCACCTTCAATCACCTTTTCTTCCCCTGTCTTACATCATTTAGCATGCTAATCAGACCTGTTGTCCTCACTTTCATCCCCAAACTACCAAGGTATGACTGATCATTGCTTTATCTTATTAATGCTTATGATTGTGATAATTAAAGCTGTGTATCTCTCAAATGTTCTAACATGTTATGATTTATGAAGGTAGTTTGAGATAAGTGGACTGCAGGTGGATGAGGGATGAACAAATATCAAAGAAAAGGATATTCACTGCTTAAAAGGACCCTCAGCCCCCGATCATCAATGAAGGCACGTGGTTTTAGTTTAATATCCTAGACCGAGATGTGACAGTGCAGTTGTAACAGGACGCGCTACATTGCTGCTCGAATATAATTGTGATCTGAAGAGATCGCTACTCCTGGGCAAGTCAACAGCCTTCTCACATTTTCCATGTCATTATCATGCCACGTTTTGTAACAGCTAGTATTATTTAGGGTGCCTGAAGATCAGAGATCTTCATGGCTTCCCTTTAATAGGATCAAAGGTTATGATCTGCATGTATAAATCTGGGGGGCTGTTTCGACCCAGGGGGTTGGAATATAGACAATTCATTCATTGTATTAGCAGGGGAAGCAACTTGTGTAATCATTTTCTCTATAATAAAGGAGTTACTTCTGGTTTAAGGGAGTTGTACGTTGTTCATCCAGCATCCCTGTGTGAAGGCTGGGCCCGCCTTCCACAGAGATTGCTGAGTTAAAGTAGGATTTCTAATTTCATGGTTGTGTGATGTTTTGTTGATTATATTTCCTTTGTACGCAGCAGTAGTATGTGTGGATTTACAATACAATTGGGATTACATTTTCCTGAGATTGATAATTGGTACAGAGTGACAGTCGACTGAGTAGGTAACTTTCTTTATGCAATTTATATGGTAGTTGTACACAGCCTTGTTCATCCTGCAGTTGAAGTTATTACTCCATGAATCCTTGCAATTTACCTTTACTGTTGTGATTGTTGACTTTCATTTCTGCAATTCAATTTCCTAGAGTAGCTGAACTCAATCTCTTGCAATTGAATTTCTAGATCAATATTTGATTCATGTTTATGGATTTCAAGGGTAATTAGGTTGAATAGGTGAATTACTTGTTCTGGGATGTGAATAGGATTCCTTTTCTTTTATGCAATTGTTGTTTGAATCTTGTATCATTTTCCTTGTTACATGACAGGAAGTAATTGGAATTGTAGTGTTTAGAAGATGAATGGAATTACACATATTCTTGGGATGAACATAGTTGTTAGAGGATAAGAGTGTTCATTTATAGTGATTGGTGTTTAAGCATAGACTGTGCATTTATCCTTTGAAATAAAAGACTTTCTCGGGTTGACAATAAATCTCGTATACTCTGTATGTTGGTAATATCTATCTGCATATCGGGTGCTCGACATTTTGGTGCCGTTGCTGGGGAAGGATAAAAATTAAATACCATCATTAGTTGCATCTGGTAATTGTTTCTAGTCAGTCTTTCTATTCCTTTTTAAATGATTTGGGTTGCATGAATACGAGGAGGGTAAAACGCGATAACCTCCCAACTCCCAAAACCCCACAAGATACTAACAGTGCAGGTGGCTTGGGTCGCGGCCGAGGAACACCATTGGGCAGAAGGACATTCATCGACGATATCGTTGACAGAACTGATTCATCCACCAAAGCTCACCAGCAAGAAACTCCTATTAGAAGAAACCTTGCCGATCCTGGGGCACCAGCATCAGGTTCCACGGTGGAGAATATACGAGCAGCCACGACTTCCTCGAATATACCTGCAGATAAGGACACAGCTGTTACAACTGGACCTGCTGGTAGAGGACCAACCTACCACATTTTCGGGAAGGTTGTAATTGAAGAAGAGTGGAAGCAGTTCCACCAAAATTTTACTGACCAGTGGAAAGATAAGGAAGGGAACGAGGAACAAAAGAAGGACGAAGAGAAGAACAAGGAAAAGAACGTAGGAACAAACAAAGAGGAGAAAACAGAAGAGGAGATGAGTAACAGACATGACTCCGATGAGGAAGAGGCAATGGGGGAAAACTATCATCATGATAATCATTCCCTACCTGAAGGAACGATGGATACATTGCAATTCCCAATTCAGCAGCTAGCAGGGGCAGCCCCTATGAAGAATATCTCACCATCAGTGTTACCTCGCTTCCATGGAAAGGCGGCAGAAGATCCAGACGAATTCCTTTTTGAATTTGATATTCTTTGCCGTAGCTATGATTATGTCACCGATGCTTAGAAGCTAAAACTTTTCCCTGCGACCCTGAAGGACAACGCCTTACGATGGTTCATGAGCCTTGGGGGAGGAACTGTTGCTAATTGGGATAAAATGAAACAGGTGTTCCTGGAAAAGTATCAGGAGTATTGCAACACCAAGGATAAAAGGGAAGAATTATTCAAAATGGTGCAGAGGGAGGATGAAAGTTTGGAGGATTCTGTGGAAAGGTTGCTGTACAATGTGCAGAGAGTAGGGCAGATGAACATAGGGATGGATGTACTCAAGATAATCTTGCTTCATGGGATCAGGGACGATTGTTTAGACATGTTAAATTTGCTAGGAAAAGGTGATATCTCTAAAGAACCTTTTGGAAAGATTGTGGAATTATGTAAGAGATACTCCAGGGGCTCTTCCAGGAGTAATAAGCGAGACAAACGGGACAAGATAGAACGTGATGTCTTTGACAGAACTCAGAAGTCGTCCAATGGGGGAGCTACCCGTGTAGAGATAGGAAATCTCCTTGAAAATTTTAAAACAGTAATGATGAGCTCCATCTCCTCGGAGATTGATGTCCTGAAGGCAAAGCAAAAACAGGCAGTGGATGATCTCACACTAGGTGTGTTCTGCCCCCGATGTAGAAAGAATCATCCATTGAAAGAATGCCCGCTGGATAAAGAAGAAGTATGTCAGCTGTGTGAGATGAACCACGACGTGAAAGAATGTCCCTCACTTCCCCAAGTGAAGGCTGTTTTGCAGGTATCAGCTCCAGAAGTGGAATCGGCCTATTTCATTTCACAGAAGAAATCTTGGCAGCCCCGAAATCAAGGTATGCCTCTAGACTTGTTTCCGTTTTTGAATAATATGGGTAATTGGAATAATAACATGCAAAACGTGAATACACAATTCCCTTCAAATTATGCTCAGTGGAATTCCTCCCAACCTGCAATGCAAAATTTTCACTCATGGAGTCCTTGGACACAGCCACCACACCAACCTACGTCGTGGTCTCCTGGATGGAGGAATTTCCATCCCGGGAACCAGTTTCCTCAACCACCTCCACCTCAACAGTCATCATATTCTCCTCAATATCCCCAATTTCCTCAATATCCCCAATATCCACCTCAGCAGTTGCAGCTGCAGAATAATTCTGTTCCTAATATACCAATATGACCTCAACTGCCTGCCCAACCCAATCCTAACCCGAATAATAAGACAGTCCCTCAATTGGAGACTGTCAACATGCCAGCCTACTCTCTTTCCCCTGTACCATGTAATGATATTCGTTTACAATCTGGGAAAATAGTAGAACCCATAATTACAGAAGATACTCCACCGTCTGTGCATAAGGAAGAAAGGAATTCATAGCATCCATCTGACACAGTTCCTATCATTGAAGATGCTGAACAACCCTTAGATGGGACGGCTGAAACATCAAACGATAAATCGGACAATACGCAGCCAACCCAACTAATAAGGCAACCACCATATCCCGAGAGACTAATGCTACCAAGAATGGGGGGGAAACCTCAGTTTAACCTCCTAGGAGAGTTAAGGAACCTTTATGTCAAAATCCCCCTTCTTCAAGCTCTTCAAGATGTGCCTATTTACACTAGAACAGTTTGGGACCTGTGCACTAAGAAACCAGGAAGGAAACCCAGGGACTCTCCCACTGTTCATGTCATAGGGAATTTATCTGCCCTGATAACAGGAAAAACCCCTGTGACTAAATATGATGACCCTGGAAATCCTACTGTTACTGTACAGATAGGACAGACACAGATACCCAACGTGCTAGTGGATCTAGGAGTAGCGATCAATGTCATAACAATGGAAACGGTAAAGAAGCTTGGGCTCACTAATCTTAGACCGACCCCTACTATTTTAGAATTGGTGGATAGATCCACCATTAGACCTGAAGGGATTCTGGATGACCTTGTCATTTCAGTAGATTCATGGGAGTACCTTGCTGACTTTTTGGTATTACAACCAAAATCGCAGCTTGGGGGACACCCATTGATCTTGGGGAGGCCTTGGTTGGACACAGCTGATGCTTACATCAGCTGTCGATCAGGGTCCATGACTATATTTGATGGTACGGAGACTAAAATCCTCACCCTGTATCCTCCAGCTCGACCAAGTCTAGAGGATGAAACCTCCCTTTGGATAGAGCAGGAGGAGGAGGAGGATGTTCAACCAATATTAACCATAGGGAAGGCCTTAACTTTTAAAAATGAAACAGAAGATGATACTATTAGTAATTTTATTAGTGAACCCACTTCAGTGAATAGAGAGGTCTATCAAATCCTGAACACTACCCTGGGTAAGGAAGAATAAGAAAATATTACAGAAGAAGCCCTAGTTAGTGACACAAACATAATCCCAGCTTTGGAAGAGTAAAAAAGTATTCCTATTGAGGTAGAGCCTGGAAGAACTTTGAATATCAATCCTAGTCTCTCCTTAGAGGAACAGAAGTGCCTGATCAGCCTCTTGAAAGAACACAAGGGGGCATTCTCCTGGGAGTATACAAACATGAGGGGTATTCCCTCTAGTCTGTGCACCCATCATATCTATATTAAAAGTGACTCCCGACCTGTGTGTCAACCCCAACGACGCATGAACCCCAAATTGAGGGATATAGTGAAGGAAGAGATCCAGAAACTTTTGGAAGCAGGATTTATATATCCTATTTCAGATAGTGAGTGGGTTTCTCCACTTGTAATTGTGCCCAAGAAAAATGGTAAATGGAGGGTCTATGTTGATTATAGAGAATTGAACAAAGCCACTCAGAAGGATCATTTCCCTTTGCCCTTTATTGACCAAGTACTTGATACCTTATCAGGGAAGAAGTTATTCTCCTTCCTAGATGGGTTCAGTGGGTACAACCAAATTCAGATCGCTCCTGAGGATCAGGATAAGACCACCTTCACTTGTCCCTGGGGAACGTTTGCCTATAGAGTGCTCCCCTTTGCTTTATGCAACGCGCCGACAACATTTTAAAGGGATGTAATTGGCATATTCTCTGAATTAGTTAATGATAGCATGGAAATCTTTATGGACGATTTTACTCCTTATGGTAAGGATTTTGACGAAGCACTGGAAAATTTAAAGAAGGTTTTAATTCACTGTGAACAGACTCAGCTCTCATTAAGCACTGAAAAGTGCCATATGATGATGAGTGAGGGAGTGGTATTGGGGCATTTCATCTCTGCCAATGGCATCCAGGTAAACCCCTCAAAAATCAAAGTGATAAAATATATACCTACCCCTTCAACTCAGAAAGAGGTGCGAAGTTTTCTGGGACATGCTGGCTATTATCGAAGATTTATAGAAAACTTCTCCAAATTGGCTTCTCCTCTGTTCTCTCTGTTAATGAAGGATGCACAGTTTGTGTGGAGTACAGCATGCCAGACAGCGTTCGATAAGCTTAAGGAAAGACTATCCACAACTCCTATCCTAAGGGGACCTAATTGGACCCTACCCTTCCATATTTCTTCAGATGCCTCTGATACTGCCATTGGAGTAGTATTAGGACAATAGGATGGTCAAGTACCTTATGCCATCTATTTTGTTAGCAAAAACTTAGCCCCTGTTGAACTTAATTATACTGTTACTGAAAAGGAATTCCTAGCTATTGTTTACTCTATCAATAAATTTCGACATTACATTACTAGGTATCCTACATTCGTGCACACTAACCATTCTACCATTAAATATTTAATGAACAAACTTGTTACCAATGCCAGAGTGACCAGGTGGCTCTTGTTATTGCAGGAATTTGATATTACCATTATAGATAAACCTGGAAAAGAAAATGTTGTTGCTGATTTTTTATCCTGTCTTACTAATAGTAATGATAATTTTCTTGTTGAGGACTCTTTTCCAGATGAACATCTATTCGCACTTTCAGCTTACTCTCCCTGGTATGCAGACGTCGCTAATTATTTGGTTGCAGAAAAGCTCCCACCACAGATGTCTAAACGAGAAAAGAAAAAAATCATTCAGCAGAGTGCCAGATATTGTTAGCTAAATGGTCATCTCTTCTACATAGGACCTGATCTTGAGATTAGGAGATGTGTGAGGGAAGATGAGATCTTTCACATATTGAAAGCCTGTCATGATGAGCCTTGCGGGGGACACTTCACAGACAAAAGAATAGGGCACAAGGCGCTGCGGATGGGCTACTACTGGCCAACTCTGTTTAGGGACGCTAAAAGGTATGTTCAATCCTGTGACAGCTGCCAAAGGATGGGCCAGCCTAATAAAACAGATCAGATGCCTCTACAACCTCAAGTAGTAGTGGAACCATTTGATAGATGGGCATTGGATTTTGTTGGCCCTATCAGTCCTCCTTCTAGGCAGAAAGTTTACATTCTGGCTTGTACTGATTATATGACCAAATGGGTGGAGGCTGTAGCGTTGGCTAAGGATAACAACCAAGCGGTAATGGATTTTCTGTACAGTGAAATTTTTACCCGCTTTGGGGTACCAAAGGAAGTGGTTACCGATGGGGGGCCGCAATTCATGTCACACCAATTTGAATCCTTGCTCCGGAAGTATCATGTGCAGCATAGGGTGGCTTCACCCTACCACCCCCAAGCTAATGGTCAGGTGGAGAGTACTAATAAGGTTATTGAAGCCATCCTCACTAAAACAGTTAAGAGCCATCGAAGGGATTGGGCTGACAGGCTCTCGGAAGCACTATGGGCATATCGTACGACTTGGCGCGGCACCACAGGTTTCTCTCCCTATGATTTAGTGTATGGGAAGAGTGTTATCTTTCCGATCGAATTTGAGATCAAAAACCTGAAGATAGCCACCGAATTGAATCTGGATGTAACAGAAGCCCAGAAGAGAAGATTGAACCAATTAAATGAATTGGACGAGAAACAGTTAGTTGTAGTGGATCAGAGTACGTTGCTTCAGCAACAAAGATCCAATTGGCATGACCGATTTATTAAAAATAAAATATTCCATGAAGGAGACTCGACGTTACTATACGACTCCAGGTTCAAAAATGATTTTAAAGGTAAATTGCGTACAAGGTGGCTGGGTCCTTATTTGGTCGACAGGGTATTTGACAATGGCACTGTCCGTCTAGTGACCATTGATGAAAACCGCATACCATTATTTTCTAATGGCCACAGGTTGCGACTGTATCGGAAGCCTATTTCGAAAGATGCATTCATTTCGCAAATTGCGGCCGATCCAGAATATCAGCTGGCACCAGGGCAGGAACTTTTCTCTGCCTTTTCCAATCCTTAAACTGTAAATCGATTTCGAACCACTATACATAAATAATTTGTTTTCCTACTGTAGCGTACAATTGTTTTTCCTTTTGCATTTGATCTTTTCGTTTGTTGTTGTTTTTCAAAAATTTACAGGGAAGCACTAGGCGACTGACCAGATTGGGCCTGATGAGCGGAGTCGTTTTCCTATTCCTTCCTTTGCTACATTTCCTTTTCTTTCAAAATAAATTTCCCGGCGGCTGCGATATACTTTCCGGCGGCTGCGCCATATTTCCCGGCAGCCGTGAACCATTTCCCGGCGGCTACAACATATTTCCCGGCGGCTGCGACATCTTTCTCGGTGGCTGCAACATATTTCCCGGCAGCCGTAAGACTTTTCCCTGGAAGCTGTGATTTTTTTCCGATGACCGTCAAGCCCTTTTTCTCGGCAGCCGCAAAACTTTTCCCGGTGGCTTCAACTTATTTCCCGGCAGCCGCAAAAATTTTCCCGGTGGCTGCAACATATTTCCCAGTGGCCGAAAACTTTTTCCGGTGGCTGCAACATATTTCCTGGCGGCTGTAAAATTTTCCCGGTGGCTGCAACATATTTCCCGGCGGCCGTGATATCATTCCTGGCAGCTGCAATTCTGCTTTATTTGGCGGATGCCTTCAGCATTAAAGGCCGTTTTTTTTTAAAACTTGCAGAAGTAACTCCTGTATTAACAGAAGAATTCCTTCAACTGGCTAGATATGGCTCTGATTCATCCGACTTATGCCGGCGAACTGGGCCATACGACGATCGCTTTGTTCATAATTCTGACCATGGCGATGAGATGGTTTGTATTTAACCGGTAGAAGAAATTATTGCATTATCCTTGTCATTATGATCAATTTAATAACAACACACGAGTTCGGATTCGCAGCGTCAGCAACCGCACGTTCCACCATTCTCCGCAGGATATCCCATGCACAGTCTCACGAGGTATGGCTTTGATTTTCATGTGATTAAATATTAATATGATTTAGTGATATCAGTCGTACCTTTAATCGTATCACCATTATAGCCTAATTAACTCCTTCCCCCGTGTGACGTAAAACTCATAACCACCACCTTCCCCAATTTGGAATAAAAATTTCGAACGATTTTTCGAGCTAAACTTTCCAAATTTGCCCATTTTCTCAACATCTCCGCTCAGCAATTCGTGCACCCTCTGCGCTGCAACCTCCATTCTTGGTTTCTGTAAGCTGCGAAGTAGCAATCTTAGTCTGCCGCCAGGATTATGGGGATTCCAGCTCATCATGAACCATTGGATACACAGGAACTTAGGAAAAATCCCACAGTTCTGGCCATCTTTCAAGCTGCCGGCTGGCTCAAGTTTTTTGAGTGACTGGATGGCTTTAACTGGGAAGTAGCCCTGCAATTTGCCTTAAATCTCATAGAAACTCATTCCGAGGTGTGGGGGCTACGTATAGAACTTTCTGAATCCATTATATCCGAGGTTACTGCTATCCCGCAGGTGCGAAAGGCATGGTTTGGATGACGAGTTCCCACGACGACCGCACGGGAAGCATTTTTATGAGAGGGGGAGCAAGTTCAATCATCCAGAAGAGGGATTGCACTGTACTCATTGCCGCAGCCATGGGATTAGGTTGTTTTCTTTCTCAAGAAGTACATCACTTGTGAAGGTAGGTACCAAACTGTTTATAATTCTGAACTGCCTTTACTTTCTCATCTCTGCCATGGCACTTTATTGAACATCCCATACTATCTGCTTCATGACTTGCGTCATATGGAGGCATTCGTCCAAGATGCTAAACATCCACTTGCTTCCCTGACCCACCATGGTCTCATCAAATTAATCATTTCAAGAATCCTTTCCCAGCATAATATCACTTGGGAGCAATTCACAGCTCGAACTCAGGAACCCGCTCCTTTGCCAGGTGTCCCAAGAGAACAGGCACAGCTTCAACAACAGCAGGAGGACCGGAGTCCCTCCAATGTAGTTGGGGGGGGGATGACACTGCATCAGAAGAAGAGCAACAGGGGGCACAAGCAGAACCATTGGAGAAGGGTGTATATAAAGACCTTGTGGAAAACCTAGACAATAGGGAAGCTCTGCCAGCAGAAGGTGAAACTGGAGCAGCACTAAATGCTGCGATAGTTGAACCTGAAGGTGGCAGAGCCAGGGCAATAGAAGAAAATATAGAGCTGGTAACTATTGAATCCTCACCTGAGTGGGGAGGAGGAACTTTAATTGAGGAAGAACGGCTTGAGGAGCATGAAAACATTCCTTCGACCTCAGCTGTGAATCCCGATATACCAGCTCCTCAAAAGAAAACACCACAAAGGAGAAAGAAAAGATCAATCAATGAATTTAACATAACCTCTCCAATCAGAAGGAAAAGAACTAAAACAGCTGCAACAACAGAGGCAGCCAGGAGAAGATGGGAAACCCTAGAGGCACAAGTTGAGTTCCCAATCCTTGTACCGAGGCCAATGGATGCTCCACAAAGGCCAGTCGAGGAAGAACCTAGCATTGAAGGACTGCTGGAGGAGAACGCACTATTAAAAGAGGAAGTCCAAGTACTTCGAAGGGAATTGGAGACATGGAAGGAAACCTGCAGAAAACAAGGTGAAAGGAAAATGTATACATTAGTGGAGGTTGTAGAACAGTTGGAGGAATCGAACTCTACCGAGCCTGGAAAAGAAGATGAGCGAGTGATTTGTCCTACCTGTGGTGAAATCTTCAAGGAGGCAGGCCACAAAATTATACTTCGCACTTGTACAGCACAGCAGTCCGAGGCCACAATAGAGGAAGTTGCAGAAAAAGAAGATGCTGTCACACAAGAACCAGCATCTTTAAACCTCCTTGCTAAAGTTTCCACCAATCCTGTAACAGAGGAGAAAAAGGATGAAATCATGCATGATGTTGGGGACAAAGATCGTGCTGTAACCCCAGAATGCTCCCACGACATAGAAATTGTAGAACCTGAGCCACAGGGGCAGGACATTGATGAACTAGAACAGGGGGCTGTAACACAAGAACTAAAATCCTTGGAATCTGTAGCAAGGATTCCTGAATTGCAATTAGAAGATAACCCTGGAATGGATATCATTCCTGATACACAGTGGAGTGAGGATGAACAGGTACAGACACAATCCTCGGGAGACACCAAAATCCTCGATGAGGAACTGTACAAGGAGGAAGATATCCAATCTCAGCAACAGATTTCTTAGGAATAAGACGTTGTTACACAAGAACCAGTGTCTCAAAAAGCCATGGATGCAGCTACTGAAGAGAATCCAGGGGATGTTGCTGTTACACAAGAACTAGCAACACAAGAACCAAAATCAGAAATGCAGGTTGACCAGGAAGAAGACACTGTTACACAAGAACCAGTGTCTCAAAAATCCATGGATGCAGCTACTGAAGAGAATCCAGGGGATGTTGCTGTTACACAAGAACCAGCAACACAAGAACTAAATTCAGAAATGCAGGTTGACCAGGAAGAAGACACTGTTACACAAGAACCAGTGTCTCAAAAAGCCATGGATGTAGCTGCTGAAGATAATTCAGGGGATGTTGCTGTTACACAAGAACCAATTTCAGAAATGCAGGTTGACCAGGAGGGATACACTGTCACACAAGAACCAGTGTCTCTGAAGGCAATAAATGTAGTTGCTGAGGAAAATCTAGAGGATGTTGCTGCCACACAAGAACCAACAACTCTCATAGCAAATTTAGATGTGCTAGAGGACACTGCCCCACAAGAACCAGTGCTTCTACCTCTTAAAGATTTCATTGATTTAAACTCGGAGCAAGAAGAGCATTGTAAAAAGGAAATTTTGGACCTCACAACATAAGCCTCCACCTTGAGGCTGGAAGTGACCAAATTGAAAAGACAGGTGGAAGAACTCCAGAAGGGCATGATTGCTTTGAGTGAGCATAGAAAAATTATTAAAACATTGGAAGAAAAGTGGGCCGAAGAACGTATGGCCCACAGAGTTCGGGAAGAAGAGCTGCAGAGCAAGTTGAGAGAATTGAAAAAGTTTCAATCCATGCAGCGAGAAAAAGAGCAGATGTACACCTTCTCTCAAGAACTCATGGGCACCAGGAAGCCCTCTTCCTCTTATCCAATGTTCCTATTTGAGCAATTTGTCTGGTTTAAATTGAAGGCTGTGCAGGAGGGGAGATCGTTCGAAATCACAACCTCAACAAAGTTCTTGGAAACATTCTTTGGAAGCAATTTTGAGGAGCAGAACTTGCTGTGTGAGTTGTACCTGCATGAGATGGCTTGCCCCCTGGACCGCCACTCAAACCCTGTTCCATTCGTAGGGGATGTTCAGCTAAGAGCCTTTGCTTCTTTTGTGAGCAATCACGCTCAGTGGGAAAGTTCTTTTTAGAACTTTTCCCATAATGAAGCCCACACTAACTTATGGATTCGAAGTGAACCCCGAAATCCTGGCATTCTTTTGGCATGGTACAGAAGTTTTCTTTCAAGACCCCCCAAGCATAGCATATCATGAGACTGCAAGAAGAAGTGATCTCCACTTGCACCAATTACATTTCCAGACATCAGCAGGTAGCAGTGGAAGGGAGTAAACATAGATGGCAGGCTTCCTCCTCTGCACTTAGAAGCTGGGATCCTTACTGTTTCAAAAATTTCAAGCAGGCACTTTCCAGAGTCAAGGGCTATGTGGGAAGCATGAGGGAGTGTGGAGTTGATTGGTTGGGTTTGAAATTAAAATTCCCTCTCATTTGGTGGCCAGCAAAACCGTATAATGTAGATTTTTCCTTGACTAGGGCAGAGGAGCAGCGGTGCTAGAAGTATTGGGTTACTCATAGAGGCTTTTTAAAGGAAGATGAGGTGCCTGAGTTTCCCTACAACTTCTCCTCCCTCCATGAACACAGCTCAGTACAGGACTCAGACTCCAAATGATGAAGGTTGTTGCATGAGGACATGCAACAGGATAGTTGGGGGGAGATGTTGAGCCAAGAATTGGCCCTTTTTAACCACCTTCAATCACCTTTTCTTCCCCTGTCTTACATCATTTAGCATGCTAATCAGACCTGTTGTCCTCACTTTCATCCCCAAACTACCAAGGTATGATCATTGCTTTATCTTATTAATGCTTATGATTGTGATAATTAAAGCTGTGTATCTCTCAAATGTTCTAACATGTTATGATTTATGAAGGTAGTTTGAGATAAGTGGACTGCAGGTGGATGAGGGTTGAACAAATATCAAAGAAAGGGATATTCGCTGCTTAAAAGGACCCTCATCCCCCGATCATCAATGAAGGAACGTGGTTTTAATGTAATATCCTAGACCGAGCTGTGACAGTGCAGCTGTAACAGGACGCGCTACATTGCTGCTCGAATATAATTGTGATCTGAAGAGATCGCTACTCCTGGGAAAGTCAACAGCCTTCTTGCATTTTCCATGTCATTATCATGCCACATTTTGTAACAGCTAGTATTATTTAGGGTGCCTGAAGATCAGAGATCTTCATGGCTACCCTTTAATAGGATCGAAGGTTATGATCTGCATGTATAAATCTGGGGAGGTTGTTTCGACCCAGGGGGTTGGAAGATAGACAATTCATTCATTGTATTAGCAGGGGAAGCAACTTGTGTAATCATTTTCTCTATAATAAAGGAGTTACTTCTGGTTTAAGGGAGCTGTACGTTGTTCATCCAGCATCCCTGTGTGAAGGCTGGGCCCTCCTTCCACAGAGATTGCTGAGTTAAAGTAGGATTTCTAATTTCATGGTTGTGTGATGTTTTGTTGATTATATTTCCTTTTTACACAGTAGTAGTATGTGTGGATTTACAATACAATTGGGATTACATTTTCCTGAGATTGATAATTGGTACAGAGTGACAGTCGAATGAGTAGGTAACTTTCTTTATGCAATTTATATGGTAGTTGTACACGGCCTTGTTCATCCTGCAGTTGAAGTTATTACTCCATGAATCCTAGCAATTTACCTTTACTGTTGTGATTGTTGACTTTCATTTCTGCAATTCAATTTCCTAGAGTAGCTGAACTCAATCTCTTGCAATTGAATTTCTAGATCAATATTTGATTCATGTTTATGGCTTTCAAGGGTAATTAGGTTGAATAAGTGAATTAGTTGTTCTGGGATGTGAATAGGATTCCTTTTCTTTTCTGCAATTGTTGTTTGAATCTTGTATCATTTTCCTTGTTACATGACAGGAAGTAATTGGAATTGTAGTGTTTAGAAGATGAATGGAATTACACAGATTCTTGGGATGAACATAGTTGTTAGAGGATAAGAGTGTTCATTTATAGTGATTGGTGTTTAAGCATAGACTGTTCATTTATCCTTTGAAATAAAAGACTTTCTCGGGTTGACAATAAATCTCGTATACTCTGTATGTTGGTAATATCTATCTGCATATCGGGTGCTCGGCAGCTTACCACTTATTTTTCTTTCAATTTTCCTCCAAGACCTCTAATAGGATTAACCACCTCATCTACACAAAGATGGTATTCCCCAATATTCTATTCTTCTCTCATTTTGAGTCTTTCAAATTGACTTTTATATGTCTGCAGTTTGGATTCTTTGACCTTAGATTCTCTTTCATATATAATCTCGAACTTATCCCAGGCTTGTTTGGTAGAAGTGCATTGCATAACCTTAGTAAACATAGTGTTTGTTAATCCACTCAAGATTGAATTTAGGGATTTGGAATTTCCTTCATATTGGCCTAGTTCTACTGTGTCTATAGCATACTGGTCTCCTATACTAACCTCCTTTTCAGTTGCAGCCCAAACCTTCCATCCAAGGCACATCATATGTCACCTCATTCTTACACTCCAGTATGCATAGTTTTCTCCTATAAATAGTGGAGGTCTGTTAGTGTCCAAGACTTCTTATTGATCCATAGTGGTTTTATAAAGGATCTACCTTCCTTTGGTTAAAGTGTGATGAAGGAACCTCACTCTGATACCAATTGTTGGTTTATTGGTCAATACTGAGAGGGGGGGTGAATCAGTATTGTTATATTTTTACTAATTTAACCACTTTTAAAATTTATCATTAAAAACACATAACAACAAGAATACATAGGACACAATTTTTAACGTGGAATCCCAATAGGCTAAACCACCAATACATCATATTACTACAAAATTATTATTTACAAATAGTTTTTCCTACTGCTACAGACAAGGATGGTATCACACCCTGTTTACCAACAACTACTGGAAGGAGGCTATGACCCCCAGGTTTATCAGCTACTACGAAAAGGATGCTACGACACCCTATTTACCAGCTACCACTGGAAGGAGGCTACAACCCCCTAGTTTATTAGCTACTACTGAAAGGATGCTATGACACCCTATTTACCAGCTACCACTGGAAGGAGGACACAACCCCCTGCAGGCCTATAGCCTGCCCTAGCTCCACCCTACCACCCTTATATGTTTCTTTTGGTAAACTTATAGATTTCTCTCCCTCCGAATTCTATCACACCCTCTGGTCTTTGATTCTAGTCTTGCAATCTAAACTACAGAGACATCTTCCTTCTTGCTCAGGCCACTGCTTAAATACTTCTCAGCATTAAGCTTCTTTCAACAGTTATGCCTCTTCAAACTAAACAAACTCACCTTTCACTATTGCACCCTTTCAGATCTGATGATCACATCTACCAAAATGTTCTTTTGTGTTCTTTCCTTGATCCTTCACCTCAGAATTTGTTACCGCAGGTTCGAATCCATTTCCGCACCTCTATTCAACGTTTTCTGGTGCTTCCGCACTCTCCATCTTATTTCCACAAGATAATCTTCTAGCTTTAATCAGAGCCATTGATCCTATTTCCATGTCTCTTCGGACTGTTGATCTAACACATAGATTTCCCCCTTGAATTTGCATTTTTGCACTAAGGTATCCTCATCAATGATTCCCCACCATTGATCTTCATCAGGAATTTTCCTGACCATTAATCTTTGGGTGGAGGAAATAAAAAAATCAACATTTGAACCAAGTTTTCCGCACTTTTCATCACTTTCCAATTTCCTCATTTTGTCTTTCTTCCTCAGTTATTATGCATCGTCAATCTTCTTCGGGATTCATCTTGACCGTTGATCTATTGGATCATGGAATGCAGAAATGTAACATTTCCTTACGTCGTTTCTTGACTTTCTGATTTTTTATTTCCGCTTTCCGGTCTTCAGATTTCCAAATCATAGATATCTTGCGGAATGATTATCAGTCATCCGATCTCGGCCTTTCGCTTTCCACCTTCAGGACTTCGGATTATGGAAATGTAACATTTCCTGAAGTCGTTTCTCGATTTTTCAATTTTTCGATTTCTGCTTTCCGGTCATCGGATTTTCAGAACCATAGATCTATTTTAGTAGAACTAATCTCAGCCGTTCGATCTTGATCTTTTTTTTGGGATCTCCATCCTCCGATCTTGATCTTTTTCCGGAATCTCATCCTTCCACCTAACTTATGCAAAATTGATCCTCACTGTCATATCTAGTGTGGGTTTGATCCTAGCCGTCAGATCATTTAAGATTTGGTGGACTTCATCCTTTCTAGCTTACTCTTGCATATATCTTCCGTAGGCGTCGGATCTTGTGCGGATTAACTATAGACTGTCCGATCTCTGATTGTTGCGAAACTTCATCCTTCTACCTATCTTTTGCGAAACTGACCCTCAGCTGCTGGATCTAGGGCGAGACTAACCTTTGTCGTCCAATATTAATATTTTGCTGATCTCTTCTCAATATTAGATATTTTGCAGACTTGATATTGACCATCGGATCTGTTCATGCCACATCTAGAAAAATGTATGGGGCCTGCCAGGTTGTCTCGGGCTCCATGTTGGTGAGCTTCTCCTGGAGTCCAAACACCCATACCTACACACAATACGTTTTCTCTACACGTTGAACAATTAATGTGAGAGATCTCTTTATAAAAACATAAAACTGTCACTCTGCTGCCAACGTGGGATAATACATGAGCCAGTTTTTTATATTAGTCAAGTTCAGAACTTCCTTTTGACACCTCATTTTGGCAGATCAATAACTTCGTCTTTATACATGCTCAAAGAGAAGTAATACCATGGTTAGATACACAAACCAACACACAACTCCCATGTGCTGTAGACCTTTACTCTAACCCATAATTTATGGCGAGCATCCTCTTGAGGATACTTAGTCATTTTTACCTTTACTAATGTAAAACCCCTATTTTGGTAGGTCTATTCTTTCTCCTTAGATATGTTTAAGTCAAATTGAGACCTTTACTAGACAACCATTATAACAAGTTATAGCTTACCATGATCCTTCTTAACACCTCATCATCTATGCCATGCCATGCCTTGTCATCATATCTGCTATTTCATCATTTGTGCCATGTCATCACTACCTTTGTCTTTTCTTTGACTTATACTGAGTTCACTCTGCCACGGTGTCCGTTGCTTATCCTTTGTCATTAATAACCTACTTTTCCATCAATGACAACTAGTACTCATATTTCCAATAATTACAATATTACATTGATCACATAAGTACTCGTTGATGGATGCATTATAAACCCAAAACCCAAAGACCCAAGTATGTCTTCTCCTACGGGTCCTCGTGGAACTCAGATATTCTTAGAGTTGAAATTTGAAACAACAACAACAACCATATTAACAACACCAATAATCCCTTCTCTCATTCTCCTTTTCCTTTTTATATTTATGCGTTGGGTCCCCAACTGGTCCAAAATGGTTGTGACCATTACCTTGTTTGCAACTTTCAGTGCTTTCCACTACTTCTACATCTTCCACTATTCTTTCCACTACTTATTCTACTATGCTTCTGCCACTTCTTCCACTAATATTTCACTATTTCGTCCACTACTTCTACTGCTAATTCTACATTCTTCTTTGTCCTGCAACAAATGAAGGATCTAACATGCATGCTTTTGAGAAAGAATAATTTGATGAACAACCCTTGGAAAAATTGTTTGGGAAGTGGATTGTCAAAGAAATGATGTATTGTTTCCATATCTTGTTGATGTGGAAGAATGACAATGTTCAAAATGATGTTGAAATGAAGGAACATTAGCATTGTACATGGAAATTTGAAAGTGTTATTGCAATATTAGAAGTTGACATGGAAAAGGAAACCTTTGATGTTGTAAAAAATTCATTGGAAAATAGTAAATAAATTTTCTTTTTTGTTCAAGTTCATTTGATTATGAATTTCTAGGTAATTATAGATAATCTGTTGAAAAGAACCAATACCTTGAAGAATTCCTAGATAAGCATCTAAAATCTAGTATCAATGAAGATCATGATAGTGTTTAACATGATTTAAAGAAAGGAAGACCAAGAGTGAAGCCGAAGCTGAAGAGAACAAGATGAAAGATTGTAGAGTACAACCAAAGCTGAAGAGAACAAGATGAAAGATTGTCGAGTACAAAGTTTGGATCCTAAGGAAGAAGAAGAAAAATAAGAATGTGTAATATGGTTTGTTGTTAGAGTTACAATACAATTTTGAAAAATTAATCTTACTTCCTGTAAATCCAAAGATCAATGAGCACATATGTTTATCTTTCCATGATACATTTTTTTGTTTTTGGAATTCATTTTTTTGATGTAAACATTTAAATTGATTACATTATTAATCTAATGTAATCCATATATATGTTATTGGATATGATATTCTATTGTGAATAATGTAAATAGTAGTTAGTGGTTGAAATTAAAGGGGAGTGTTGGAAGTTAATTCTAACCACTAACCCAATTAAATCATCGGATGAGTAGTAGTAAATGTTAAGCAATCCTATAGGTTAGTCTTAATGATTATTCAATTTGCATGAAAATGCTCAACGATTGGGTGTAATGTGTGAGCCTCTTAGTTCCCTTGACCAATTGAAACATATCTTTGCAAGAATCCATTTCATAATAGAAATTCATTTCTTTTTCTAGTGGTACTTCCAACCCAAAAATGCCTGGCCACTAGAAGTTTTGTAAACTCGCCACTAGAAGTTTTGTAACATATATAATTTTTTTGGGGTACCCATAAACTATAATTTGGTTATTTGTTTTTTTTTTGGTTCTCTGGATTCATTGTTCCTTTCAATATCTTCTCAATGAAGCCCTTTTTCTATAGAGGTCTCTATAAACTCTTTACTGCTATAATGTCCACATGGTTAACTGGGAACCTATTGTATTCTAAAGAAAAATATATCAATTATGTTTTGAAAATGACGTAAGATGAAAAAATGATCCATGAAAATGACAATGTAGAGGTGAGGGAAGACATTGGAATTTGAAGAATGGTTTCCTATAAGATGCATACATAGTTGATATGCACAATGCCACAACTTCAAATAGACGTCTATAAAACTTTATTAAGAATGCTAAAAAAAAAGATCTAACTTAAGAAAAAGTTAGTGTTTTACATGAGGGAATTCTTTTATGGTTCTTTTTTTTCACAAACAAAAACATGCAAATTGTTATTCATGTTGAATCAAAGTTACGTATAACAATATATTACATCAAGTACTATCATTCTCAATAAACTAATAGTTTTACTTCAAGGAAAAAATTGACTTCATTGTATCACAAGTCCCTTGATACTGTAACATTTTACTGACGAATCAACCAAAAAGACTACCACTTCAGTACTATACCAATCAAGCAAATAGAATAAATAACTGACTGGGATATCTATAAAAAAGCTAGATGAAACTCAAAACACATGATATTGACCAAAATCTATAAGATCCTCATCAATAAATTCCTCAAAGAGAAGCAACACATTTATTTTGCCAATCACCATTTTTGAGAGAATATCAACTTCCTAGTTGCAGTTACGATAAATATGGATAAATGAGATCAAATCAAATGCTTGAATCAAGTACTTCACTCGAGTCATCTAGTGGTGAAGAAATATGGACTGCAGAGAAGAAATACCATTTTTTCAATATATTATGACCTTAGAATATCCTAGAACGCTCAATTCCATATAGCCCCGCTTCCTTTCAAACCAAAGTAACCCCCAAAGAGAAAGGATTTCATCATGAGTATTGGATCCCCTTAGAGCACGCATCCACAATATGGTATAATGATTCCTTTTGATATTGATAACAATTCCTACACCACCCCAACCATCCTTTTCCTCCCCATCAAAGAATCATGTTGGAGAATCCTCATCCATAATGGGGCTACTGTTAGACCTAGTATTCTTAACTTTAGATTCCTTTTCCGACTCTTTTAAGGAATCTAATATTTTGGCACATATATGAGGCAGAGGTGTTGTAGAATTATAAAAGATGGATTTATTTCTCATTTTCCATATTTCCCATATGTCAAAGAAGGGGACATTCTTATACAGAGTCTTCTTCTTGAACCATGCAAATGTACAGTCTTCAAAGCTTCCCAAACCCCAAGTATCCAGTAAAGATTATATTCTACAAACTTATTCTCAAACATAAATGAAGACCAAAGATTGATAAAAGAGATGTGAGGAAGTTTCCAAATCCTTTAAACAAAGAAACAAAGGCCCATACCACTAAACCCACTCTCTTGTATATTCTCCCGCATAAGGATTTTATTAGATAACACCAACCAGATAAAGCATTTAATCTTTAAGGGAATGTTCCTCTGCCAAAAGCTCTTTTCTCACCACATTGTTCTATAACCTTCCAACTCCTCCAAAAAAAAATTATACTTCAGTTTGGTCTTAACTTCCCACATTCTTTGTTTTTTCCCTAGACAATAAACTTGTCTATCACTTAATGTAAAGAGCAACAATTTTTTTTATGTAAATGGTTTTGATTTAGTTTGTTTTGGGATATGTTTTTGCTATTGTTTTTGACAATTCATATGAAGAGATACTTGAACCTATCTTCAGAAAATTAGATTCAATTTTTTAGGTGTGGAGCCGATTGATTTATCTAATTCATGGATTTAGTCTAGAGGGAAAAGTTGTAACGCCATTCAAATGAAGGGGATGATGCTTATAGTTAAATCACTATTAAATGAAGCATTATTTAGTTGAATGAGATAGCATGATTAGTGTGTCATGTTCTTAAAACTAAGATATAACTCTTTTTGCGATACCAAGCAAGAAAAGAAGAGAGTCAAGATGGAGGTGTTTTACTTTCACAAGTGAAGAAATTTCTATATGATATTATGGGTTTATATTAGTTATTTAAAAAGTATCCAATATATTTAACAATTTGAACTAATGAAATATATGTATGTATGTGGTCTAAAACTTTGAAAATTTCCACCGGAATCCGACGATTTTTTTAATAATATTTTCAGAAAAACCGACATAAATTTTGGAAAATCATTTTTAAAGCTGTCAAACTTACATATTTTAGACACCCCAGAGGTTTCTGAGTGTGTTGAAACTATGTATGTATGTATGTATAGATGTAATCTAAAACTTTGATGGTTTCCATCGTAATTCGACGTTTTTGTCGACGGCATTTTCAAAACATCCACCAAAATTTTTGGAAAATCATTGTTAAAGTTGTCAAACATACATATTTTAGATGCCCCAGGGGTTTTGAGTGTGTTGAAACCATTTCTTCCTTCGAAAAACCAAATAAAACACTATCTGGTTTAGATTTTAAAAGCAGTTTTATTGGTTTCCAAAGAAATACTTGTCATTCAATAATTGAGTCTTTAAACAACTTATATATATATATATGAGATGGTATATTACTATAGATAAATTCAAAGTTGAAATAATATTTTAAATTCTAAAATTGATATTTTATAATTTATTATTATTAAAAAATTCCTATCCAAGTTTATCTTCATTAAATTTATTTAATCAAATGTGAAGTTATATATTTAATCAATAATAAATATAAATATGTAGAAAGAATAAGGACACGTATGAACTACTTTTAATCATATAATCATGCTCTTTAAAAGATGATATATTTAATCAATAATAAAATTTGTAGAATGAATAATGACACGTATGAACTACTTTTAATCATATAATCATGCTTTTCAAAGGATGATGTTAAAATTAAGTCAAAAGCATTTAATCCAACAATAATAAATTAGTGAATCAGAATCCAATTATAAATATAATAATAAGGTATGAACTAGCTCTATGCAGATCACAATAGGTTTGCCTTAAAAATCGTGCATCACTCCATTATACAATATTGCATAAAGATCATGCATGAACATAAATATAGAAAAAGGGTTTTAAAAGGCCAATGGTTTGACCCTAGGGTTAGCCTAATTGGTAAGATGTATGTATATTTTTTCGGTTTGGGGGAGGTTACGAGTTCGAGTTTTGAGTCTTCTGGGGTTAGGTTTTCTGCTAAAATGGCTGAGAGTTTACCACCTCTACTAAATAGTTTGACCGAAAATGACAAAAAAAACATTATTTTTTGCTGACATGAAAAACTTTCACTTTCGATTTTTTTTAATATTTTACTTAATTGTTATGATGAAAGACGATTTGTTATGTTGAAGGACGATTTGAGTGATGTACTTATTATCATAACATACTCCAAAATCCAAAAGATAATATATTTAATTACAATTTTTTTTTATTTAAATAAATAATATTATTAATAATATTTTAAGATATGGGGTGTATTTATGTTACTTTTCTAAATTTTAATTTATAATTATAAAAATACACAAAAACTTTTATATTTAAATTATTAATATAAATAAAAATATAAAAAATATTTATTTATATTATATTATTTATAAATGGAAAGTGAAAAATGTTTATCTAACATTATGAATTCTAAAATTTTGTTTAAAATTCAAATTTAAGCTAAAATACATTAAGATTAAAAATATTTTATTCTTAAAATTTATAGTACTTTTATATTAAAATATATAATGTGATCATCTAGCACTCTGTTTTATTTATTTTTATAAAAATTGATTAATATTGTTTGATTTTTTTTAATTTTTATATAAATTGATTGATATATTTTGAAAATTTAAAAAATATTTTATTTTTTATTTTTTTAAAATTGTACATTTTAAAAATATTATAAATTTTAAATTAGTTAGTAATTATATATTTCAATGAAAAAAATGTACTAGGCATAGTTAGAAAATTAGTTAGCCCTAAGAAAACTAGCTACATTCTTAGCTATATTCCATTTTACAAATGCAAAAACGTAATTAAATTCAATTTTTTATTTTATTTTTAAATTAAAATAATTATTTTCTTTTAAAATAAAATTAAAAAATAATCAAATATTTTAAATACACCCCTTATTGTAATAATCAAATATTTTACATCCGCCCAACCCCTTGTTGTATTGAAAATTTAATTGGCTAAAGTATTAGAACGGATCATGCATATTTAATTTATTTTGAATAAATTATATTTAGCTCATTTTATAGGAAAAATACATTTTAATATGGTGAATATATTCATATCCATATTATTATATAGGAAAACAACATTTCAAGGTGAATATATTCATATCAACATATTCATATTATTATTGTGTTTTTTTTTTCTTAGTATATGTTGGGTATAGAGATATTTTTAAGTATTAGTTATTATTTGTCATTTTTGTGAGATTATGAGTATTGAGGATGAAAATTACTTTCTCTTAAATTTCTCTACATACATTAATATAAGATTTTTACTAATCGTTTTCTAAGTGGGAGATTATGGTTGTATTAAATTTTAGTATCTTTTGTATTATAAATTGCTTCTAAAATGAATGAAAGTCTATCCCTCATAAACTACCGAGTTATTTCAAATGACGTGGTTTCCCTTGAATAATGGTATCACTTTCAATTTATGATAGGTTTTGTCATCTTCTTCTAATAATAACAATAACAATATTTTAATTTTATATATACCTATATAAAATTAATGGTCATGTGCTTTATTATATTGTTGATAATAGTATTATAATATATACATAGATATATATGTGTATGTGTAGTTTAATATGGTTTAACATTAGCATCATATTAATATTAAATTTGACTATATTATTATTATATGTATTCATGTGACATGTATTATTTATATCAATATATGATGGATTATGTTTATGTTGCATTCCAATGTTCGTTTAGGGTCACTAAGTTTGGTTGACTTCATTGAGCATGATTGACAATGGTTGATAATGATTCACTATGCTTGGTAGTGTTTCACATGGTTAACTATGTGTCCCCATGTTTGGAGATTGTTGATTATCTTTGACTATTGTTAACCATGGTTGACACATTTGATGATGAATGACTATGGTTGACGATGTTTAGACATGGCTTACTACAACTGAAAATGGGTGTCTATGAGATACTATAGTTAACAATGATTAATTATGCTTAACTATGCTAAATTAGTTGACTATGCTTCACCATGGTTGATTGGATATGGTTAAGAATAGTTTTCCATGGTTGATTATGTTCGATTATCATTAACCATGGTTTCGACATTTGATTATTGATGACTATGATCAGCCATTTTAATCATGGTTTAATATAGTTCAATAAGTGTGACTGCGGTAGATTATGGTTGATTAAGCTTCACTATGGTTAACACTGGTTGAATATGGTTGACATTGGTTGAGTAAATGGTTGCACATGATATACTACATTTCACCATGGTTGACTATGTTGAACCATGTTAAACAATGGTTCGACCATGGTTGACTATGTTTAGCCATCTTTGACCATTGTTCACATGTTTCACTATAGTTGACTATGGGTGACCATGTTTATCGGTTGTTGACTATGGTTGAACAAATGTGACTATGACTAGCTATGATTGACCATGTTTGATTAAGTTTTACCATGTTTCACTATGGTTGAATATGGTTAATATTGGTTGATTTGTTGTAACTTTAGTTAACTGTGGATGACCATGTTTAAACCCCACCCTTAACTCAATTATTATGCATTTGAGCCATCATATGGTAAAAAAAAAATCAATGAATGCATAATTGGTTTATGTTTATGGATATTTGACTATTCTTAACCATATTTAAGTGCGATTGAGATTGATTTACCAGTATTGATTATGGTCAACCATGGTTAACTATGTTTGACTATTGTTGACAATGCTTAAGTTTGATTGAATTTGATTGGCCATGATTGAATTTGCTTGTTGTGCCTCACCATAGTTGATCATGTTTGACTACTTGTGATTATGGTTGACCATGAATACCATGGATGACAATGTTCACTAATGTCAACTATAATAGATCGTGTAGACATAAAAATATGGCTTATGTTGTCTTCTGGCATTGGCCTTAGTTGACTTCTATTTAATTGGGATAATTCTAAAGGGTTATGTTGGATTACTATGTTCCTTAATAGTTATGCCTCATTGAGACATTCATCTCGGTTGAATATTGTTAACTTGCTTCACTGCTTAATGGTTATTTTGCATTGTATAGGTCATCAAGGATTATGTTGGATTGTGACATTAAGAGGTTTACTACAGGAGATAATGGTTGACCCAAATTCCCTATGGTTAACAATGGTTAACTTATTTGATTATGTTTGACTATGGTTCACTTTGGTTGAAGGTGAGTGCAAGATAATGATGTTCTTTGATGACACGCTAATGGAAATGCATATATGGAAAAACAACAATCTTGTTGACACAATTATGTTGGCGGGGGTTCACTTTGCACTGATGTCAACAACCATCAACACAGACTCCGTAAAAATTGACCCGAAAAGTGTTTACCCTTTCCAGTAATAGCCGTAGAGCAAGTGTAATCTCACCTGAGATGTCTAAGGGACGGCTGCAGGAACCACGTTTTCGTAGTAGGAAGACGACACACATTATCTCATACTCAATCACAACATAAACCAAAGATCCAGGATCATAACAAGATACAATGCAACCGCACCATTAACCAGGTTTACTTATCATTATAATCCTTATTCTCATTAACACATATTCATATCGACGTATATTAGACTAGTAACTACTGCGGTAATTCACATCATTCACATAGCAGAAAAAGATAAAACCCAAACATAGCACAATCATTCATCATTCCACATTAACTTATCTGATACATCGTAGATCAACATAGATCTAAAGAAGCAGTGCCTAAAAAAATGCTACAAAAACATAATCTGTAGCGAAAACATCCTCAAATACAAGAAAATCCGTAGGTGTGAAACATTACAACTCAAAAGATATCAAAATGACGATATCTAAGATATAATTCATAAGAATAATTGTAAGAACAATTCGTTCTCTAAGATTTACAATCCTAATTCTACTTATAGGCTCACTTGGCCATTACAAAATAGTACACTTAACCAATTGCTAACCGACTTAACCAAATATCCTTATTTGTCGACTTCTTTACCCTTCGCAGCTGAACTTTGTCCTTTTCGACGCCATTTATATCACTGGCGGTACTGCACTTTGTGCACTCTAATCCCATGCCAACATATGCCCTCAACACAAAATTATGGATCATCCTCAAGCCACCTCACTTGGATGCTACTGGTGCATTTAGATGCGCATGGAAGTCATCATATGCTGCCTTGAATTGGTCGAAAACTACTTTGGCCCACGTCGCGATTGTTGTACATTCTTCCACTATCTATTCTGTAGGTTTTTTGCCTCCCATTTGCTATATTTTATCCTGTTCGGTCTAGAGCTATTCATTCCTTCCATGTATTTCAGCACTACTTGTTCCACATTAGTCCCGAGCTCGTCCAAGTGCGATGTTCTATGTTGCTAGCTTATGCACACCTTGTTAATCCAATGTTGTAGTCCTTTCAGTTTTGATGCTTTTATTACTTACGCTAATGGATGCATCATCTTGAGTGATCCCCTCAATGCTTCGAGATGCTTTTCTGCTTCACTAAATTGCACATTTAGTTGATGCAACTAGTCATCTTGTACTAAATTCCCCCAAAAATTTGTTATGTCTTCTGTAATTACCCAAGCTTCCCTCTCCAATTCCACGATCTCGGTCGCCGCATCCTTAATCACTTCTTTCCTTTCTGCAATTTGTTTAGGCAAGTTTTGGGGTACTGCCATGGCCTGTAACTCGTTGTTCTCTTTTCATAGGTTTGCAACAACTTTTCCTAACCGCAGTGTGTTTTCTTCTACAAGCATCTCCTGACTAACTTCGGGTGCCTCTTCGCAGGCTAAGGAGACTGCATGCTTTTGTATTTTCTGGTCTTTGAAAGCCTTTGTTCTTTAATTTATTATGACCTATTTTTCCTCTTTGAGTCGTTGAAGCTCCTCTTGAGTGCTTTGTACTTATTGTTTATAGTGGATTATCTGATCATGAGATGTTGCTTCTCGATCCATGATCTCCTCACATGATGTGTTATGAATGCATGCCAGCATAAACATCAGGAGCAGGTTCAAATAGAGACCGATTAGTTCATGCTCTTGTAATGTGGAATCTACGTATTCATCTTCTATTGTTATCGCATCTGGAAATATCTACACCAGTCGCACCTTTGTGCCAATGTCTACTTCGACTGCTCTTTGCAATGTTCCTTCTTGTAGTATCTTTGTGTCAAGTACTGCATTCGTTAGCATCTAGAGTAGTTGGGAAACCTGATGGAAATATCCAGTTATATGTTGTGTAACCTACACCCGGTTTTCATTAACCACATTGGTTATTGCGTTTATTAGCTTGTTTGTTTGCTCATCAGAGAGTCCATCGGTTCCACTCTCCTCACCTTACTCAAACCCGTGCTTCGTCGTGCCTCGGATTCTATAGGATTTGATAATGATGCTTCATCCTGTGACTGTTCTTCCTCTTCTAATTCCTTTGGTTCTTCTTTCTCTTTTGGTTTGTCTACCAGGGAACCCTCTTCTGGGTCCGATAGTTGGTCTTCATTGACAGGAAACTTCCATTATTCTAGCCATTCTGCTTCTATAGCATCCAGTTATTCACTTTTGAGCTTATACTATATCGTCAACCACTACTTCTATGGATCTTCACGTGCTTAAATGAAGACGGCATGAGGCCTTATCGACAACATTGCAACTCACTGATACTTCTGCACTGCCACTTTTGTGAGGTGTGGAATATTTACCACTTCTGTTCATAGCACATCCAAATAGATGTAGAATTTTATGTTGTTGTTTGTCTGCCTCTCTTTGTCATTTAGTTCCCATAAATTTTTATAGCGTGCTGTGTGACATATATTTGAAACTTCGAACTCCATCCCTTGGTATTACGGTGGTTCCATCCAACCAACCAACACAATTAGTATCAGTAACCATGAATATGCAAATGGATTACTGTTCTCTTGCACTAATACCCTGTCCTCCATTATATCATTCAAGAGGAAAATGGACCAATTCATTTGTACTCCTGCTGTGCACTGTTACACAGATGCGATGACCCTTGATGTGCATTGGTTTGGTCGATTATTCCACATGATTTTGAGCGTCAACAACTTTGTTCTGATCATCACCACCTGCTCATTGATTGTGTCAATCACATATGCTTCGGTATCCTTCACCACCCCATATTTTTGCTTCATCTTCGCAAAAATATTTTTGTCATTATCTTTCCCTTGGATATATTGTGTTGGATCTACCCCTGGCTTGGGTAATCCTAATATCTTTTAAGTTAAGTCAACTATGAATGGGACTTTGGTATCCAACCATAAATATCCGTCGTGAAAGAAATCTAGTAGCTGCTTTACACATGCATTTACCTAGGACGATATCCCAAATTTTGGTATATGGATTATTCATAGAAGTCCCGATCGTTGCAATCCCAGTGCCCACTGTGATGTTTCCCTTTAAATTGGACCCCTTGGTCCACGCACTATATCCACATGTGTGTCTTTCATGCATTTTGAGTATGCCAAAATATCATGGTTGTTGTACTGCAATTTTTGCAACTACTGAATGATATTTCCTGTAACATGGACACCCTTTGGTGTCACCGACATCTTAATGGTGTACTTAGTATTGTTACCAATTTGCATTGTCGACGTCCCTTCCTTCCTTGGTGGAAAATAGTCGAAAATGTCTACTCCCGTCGACACTACCGGTCCTGATTTCCTTGAGTCTTGTTTTCGTTTCCTTCTCCGTAGTGGCCAATGTTCCTACTTCTCCACCTGTCATTGTGGCTCATGGAGAGGTACATGTCATTTTGGGTTTTCTTTGTGAATATATCAGTCGAGTGGCGCTTCTCTTCTTCTTGGCTATCTGCAAATGTGGGGACATGATCTCCAGTTTTTCTTAGACGATTCACACCGTCTCCCTTGGTGTCCCTTGTGTACTCGTGCTATAAATAATATGCACCATTTCAACTTTGTCGTTCCTCGTCTCTGTTACTATTTGTTTCGACACTTCCTCTCAGACTGCACTCAAACCATGCCCTTAGATATGATTTTATAACCTCCGATCATATTGTGCTAGTGGATTTGAAGCATCATTCCCAAATCGTCCATTGATTGATAAAATCCTCCACCGATTCTTCAAATCCATTCCACTCATTCGTCATTAAATTTATCCTTTTCCCCTTGCATCGTCGCTCTGTCAGGAATAATTGATTCATTTATTACCTGATTTAACCAGTTCACACCTTGTTAGATGCGACAAGATCCAAACCTTGTCGTAGTTCAACTTTTCTCGTTGCTTTTCTTTCTGTCGATATACTTTTATCAAAATTTCTTCGCTCTTTTTTTCTAATCAGTGTTATAGCGTCAGGCTATCCCGATAGGGGTTTAGCCAACTTTTGTTCACTAGTTTCAGAAAAAAGTATTCCATCTAGCTTTTGCAACTGTACCACACCTCCGTGTTAGGCACCCTATATGCAAGTTAATTAAAGCCAACAAACATAGTGTTCAATATAAATTGTCAACCCAGGGAAGTCTCTTATTTCAAGGATAATATGCACTGTATATGATTTAAACACTAAGTAGCTGATGCTGTAAATGAATGACCCTACTTTCCTGTTCAGCCAAACTGATCCCATAATCTACTTAATCTAGTTTACCTTCTTAAGAATGCAATAACAAGTACCTTCTTACGATATTTAATCTAGAATTAAAAGATTCGGGAAATAACATCTAGATTAATTTTGCAGAAAGTTAAATCCTTAATTACCAAACCATCTAAAGATCCATCTCAACTATATTAATTCAGCTTATTCTAGAAATTCAAAGTACAGGAATTAAATTCTGCAATTATAAGTGTGAAGAAACAAACTGTAAAGATCTAAAGAAAACAACAATTGAAAGAACTAGAGATGAACAGGGCTGTCACAGATATTACACAGTTGCATAAAAGAAATTTAACCTATACAGTCGACTGGAACACCACACCACTGCAGTTTACAGAGGATGCAATTACTGATTATTCAAATGACACACAATAAGTCGATGACTGTTGTAGCTTACTATAAATAAAGGAAATTATCACAAAATCCAACCACACAACAGAATAAAAAAAATACCTAATTAACTCAGCAATCCTTGTGGGAAGGCGGACCCAGCCTTCTCACAGAGATGATGGAAGTAACACACATTAGAATGCTGAGATATGAAGAATCAAACTCCTTATATTAAAATAGCGGATGAACACACAACCTTAGTCACAGCTGATACAATAATTTGATTAGTTTTTCAACCCTTGGCTCGGAATAGTTCCCAGTATTTATACAATTACAATCATAACATCTTCCCACTATTATTGGGAAGCCATTAAGATATCTGATCTTCAGGCTGCCCTAATTACGATAAGCTGTTACAGTCGTGGCAAGATGAAAGCAGAAAATATAGGAAGGTTGTTACTCGAGCCAGAAATAATGATCATGATCAATTGAGAAGATACTCCATGGATTGCAGCTATTTTTGAGCAGCCACGCACTATTGCCTCTGAATATGTTGCAGAATGTTGTAGCTACCTTTGTACAGCTTGCGTGGAATAGTATCCTTGGACCGCATTCTTTCGGCAACGATGGAATGGATGCGATTATCTCAGCAATGAATGTTCATCCCTCTCTTGGCATGTTTGTCCTGCTACACCTGTATCCTTTACACCTCGAATTATCTTTATAAAACCACCATATGTTAGCGTAATTTAATATGTAAAGCCCTGATTACAACAATCCTAAGCATTAATAAAATAAGACAATGATTAACCATACCTGTATGAATTGAGGGACCGAGTGAAGGAAAAACATCTATTTAGTGTACATAATAGAGTAGGATGAGGAAAAAAGAGGTAGGTAAAGGTGGTAAAAAGGGGGTCATTTCTATGCCCAACATCTTCCCCCAACTGTCTTGTTGCATGTCTCCATGCAACAACTTCCATTATTCTGAATATGAATTTGGCATTGTACTTCGTTCAAGAAAATTTGAATGGGAATTCAGGCATTCCCTTTTTTTCCAAGAATCCCTTATGGACAACCCAATATCTCCAACACCTCTACTCTTTTTCCCTTGTTAATGAGAAGTCTTCCCTGTACAGTTTTGATGGCCACCAGCTGAGAGGAAATTTGAATTTGAGTCCTAGCCAATTAACCCCACATTCCTTCATGCATCCTACATATCCCTCAACCCTGGAAAGTGCATGTTCAAAATTCCTGTAACAGTAGGGATCCCTATTTCTCAGGGTTGAAGAGGAAACCTGCCATCTGTGCTAGCTACCTTCCAAAGCCAATTGTTGATGCTTGGAGATATGGTTGACACAAGTATAAATAACCTTTTCTTGAAGTTCCATTATCCATTGCGTTTGGATGGGACATGAGAGTACATTCTGATGACGAGCAAGGAGAAGACAAGGATTATGAGGTTCGCTTCGAATCCAAAGGTTAGAGTGGGCCTCATTATGAGAGAAAGTTTGGAAGGATCTTTCCCACTAAACATGATTGCTCACAAAGGAGGAAAAATACCTCAGCTAAACATCACCTGAGAAAGGGATATGATTCAAATGGTGGTCCAAGGGACAATCCAACTCATGCAAATAAATCTCACACAGCAAATTCTGCTCCTCAAAGTCACTTTCCAGAAATGTTTCTAGGAATTTAGCTGAGGTCGCTATTTCATATGGTCTCCCTTCTTTTATAGCCCTTAGTTTAAACCAAATGAACTACTCAAATAAAAACACAGGGTAAGAGGAGGATGGTACTATGATACCCAACAATTCTTGAGAAAGAGTATACAACTAATCTTTTTCCACCTGCATGGATTTGAACTTTTTTAGCTCCTTTAGCTCCTTCTGTAACTCTTCCCTATGGAGTTTCTGGGACATGAGTTCTTCTGCCCACTTTTCCTTCAATTCCATGATGGTCTTCCTATTTTCAACAAGGGAAACCATCCCTTCTTGATATATCTCCACCTGACTCCTCCACTTCCTTGCTTCTATTCTTAGGATTAAGAGTTCTTTTGTCAGCTTTAGGATTTCTTCATCTTTAGCATGTTCTTCATTATCAAAATCCAAATTGAAATTTTTTTGAGGAAGTTGAGTCCATGCCTTATCACTTGATGTTCCAATTTGAACATCCTGTACTTCTGAAATCACTTCTGGGGGTGCTGGTTCTTGTGTAACAACATCCCTTCCTTGAATTTTTCTTGCAACAACTTCAACCATAGGTTCCTCTGAAACAACTTCTGGGGATGCTAGTTCTTTTGTAACAACATCCTCTCTTTGGATTTATCCTATAGAAACCTTAGTAGCTGATTGTGAAGGTGTTGGTTCTTCTGTGACAACCTCCTCCTGAATTTTGATCTCCCTATCTTCCTGATTGTCAGCTGCAGCTTCGACAGGGGGATGTAAGGCTGCTGGTTCTTGTGTAATAGAGCCATGCTCTTCTATTTCTTCATGCTGCTGGGATTGTAGAGTTGCTTCCATGTCTTTTGTAATATGGAGCTTTTCTTTCATGATTTGAGTGTCCCTCGAGGATTGTGATTTCATTTGTTCATCCTCTCCTAAATCCAAATCAGGAATGATTTCCATTTTAGGATTGATTTCTTGTTGCTTCCAGAGAGTCTCCACAAAAAATTTCGGGGATGTTGGTTCTTGTGTAGCAACATCCTAGTTAACTTCCTCATTTTCCTGCTATTGGGGTTCCATTTTTATTAACTCTGTGTCCTGAGATGGTTCAGGAGTCACAGTGCAGACTTCTTCATTAAATTCCAGAATATTTTCAATCTCTTGTTCATATTCCCCGATTTGGGTGGCAAGTTCAACGAGAATATTCAAGGATGCTGGTTCTTGTGTATTATCACCCTATTCAACCTCATCATCATTCTGATGCTGAGGTTCCATCTCTATTAGTTCTATTCCCTGAGAAGGTTCAAAAGTCATGGTGCAGACTTCTTCAATAAAATCAGGAATAATTTCAGCCTCTAGTTCACCTGTCCCAATTTGGGTGGCAACTTCAACATGAATATTTGGAAATGTTGGTTCTTATGTAATATCACCCTATTTATCTGCTACTTCCCTTTGTTGGAGTTTCTCTTGGGGAGCTTCACCATCCTTCCAATCAGATTGTCCTTGTTCTTCTACAGCTGCAGGTACGGGTTGTTGTGTCACAAAGGCACGAACTATGACTTTGTATCCTAGCTGGTTAAATATTTCTCCACACACAGGGAAGACCAATCTTTCTTCCTCCTCACAATCCTCAGTAGGAGTTGATACTTCTACTTGGTCTGATGACTGATCATCCAATCTAGTATCATTTCCACCCCCAACTAAATTGGAGGGACTTCGATCCTCCCGTTGCTCTTCATTTCCCCCCAACTGTTCATTTGCAGGTTCCTCTTGGTTTTGAACAGACCCCATGAGTACATGTACTTCTACTTCTTCTTCTATTGGAACGCTAGACAAAAGGGAGGGTTCCTGGTTTATCTGAATTTGACCTGTGAATTGCTCCCAAGTTTGGTCTTGTTGAGCTAGGGCCCATAAAATTATTAATTTGATTAAGCCATGGTGGGTAAGGGAGGATTTTGGATGCTTGGCTGTTCTAAAAAACCCCACCATATGGTGTAGCTCATTGAATAGATAAAATGGAATGTTCAGTAAGGCCTTATGACGGAGATGAGATAATAGAGGAAGTTCATAGTAATAAACAATTTGATACCTACCTTCGCAGGTGATATACTTCTTGAGGAAAACTACTACTTGATCCCATAGCCGAGGCAGTGACTGTAACGCTATCCCTCTCCTTGACTAGAAAATTTGCTCCCCCTCTATCAGAAAATCCTGTACTGCAGCATCATTGGGGGTTCTTCGACCAAAATAGGATCTTCCCACTTGAGGAAGGCCAATGACCTCAACCACTATTGCTTTAGAGACTTCTATACGTAACCCCCAAACCTTTGAGTGGGTTTCTGTAATATTTAAGGAAAATTGTAGAGCTATCTCTCGATGAAACCCATTCAGGCATTGGAAGAATTCAGTTTAGCCTACAGCTTCAAAAATAGCAAAAAATTCGGCATTTATTCTCATTTCTCATGTATTTAGAGGTTCATGCCGAGCTGGGATACCCATGTTTGTTTGACTTCAGAATTCTTTATCAGTTCAACAGATTATAGGTCCCAACAATGGAGGTTAAAGCACAGAGTATGCATGAACAACTAAGAGTGGAGTTGGGTAAATTCAGAAAGTTTCAGAGCATGGAAATGTTTGGAATTTTATCCCAAATTAGGAAAGGTGGCAGTTATCAGGTAACTTAAATGGCCATTAAGTTGTACGAGTGGACATTTAATGGTATGCAGGTGTAATAATTTGCACAGAAAGGAAGGTATGATTAATGTTGTCAAATCTAGTTAATGCTTAATCAAGTAAATAATCAAAACCATACCTTTGAAAATATGCGATGAATGGTGACCTTGGAAAATAGTAAAGCGTGTGAAGTGCAGCCATTTAAATTTAATCATTATTGCAGGCACGTTGTAATGACCTTTTTTGTCAGTAGACCAAAACCATCATGTCAATCTTATCGGAAACATAATGAATCAGATCTAGAGGAGTCACTAACCAAGGTTGCAAAGAGTTCTGCCAATAATGGAGGAGTTGCAGCCGCGGACCATAGAGAAATCAAGCAGTTTGGCAGAGTCGCAGCCATGAATTATAGAAAAATCAACCAGTTTTGGCGGAGTCGCAGCTATGAATTATAGAAAAATAAGCCAGTTTTGGTTGAGTTGTAGCTATCAAAAAAGGTAAACATAGTAAAAATGGAACGGTGTCGCAGCTGCCGGAAAAGGTAAAAATGGACAAAAGTGGAACGGTGTCGCAGCTACTGGAATCGGAAAAAGGAATTAAGTTACGGTGTTGCAGCTACGCAGAATGGGGTAAAGGGCAGGAGTTTATGGTGTTGAAGTTGTAGAAAAATGAAAAAATAGGCAACGTTTTGATGGTGTTGTAGCTGCGTGGAATGGGATAAAGGGTGGGAGTTTACGGTGTTGCAGTTGTAGAAAAATAGAAAAATAGGAAACATTTAACGATGTTGCAGCTGTGCGAAACAGGATAAAGGGCGGGATTTTATGGTGTTGCAGCTGCAGAAAAATGGAAAACAGGCAACGTTTTACGGTGTTGCAGCTGCGCGGAACAGGGTAAAGGGAGGTATTTTACGATGTTGCAGCTGCAGAAAAACAGAAAAATAGGCAAAGTATTACAGTGTTGCATCTACAACAAACTTGTTCAAGGAATTTGCTTCTGATGTAGGAAGTTACAGAAGGATGACCTTGGTCGATAGGCTCGATAATGACCACTGTTCCTTAGATGCCTCCCTGCACATTTTATTTAAAAATAAAATGGATCAAGTGCGAAAGAAAAAGATAAAAATAATAGTAAAAATATCAATTTATTTATGTACAAAAAATTTATGTAAGATTTACAATGATTATCTAAGGATTGACAGGGGCAGAGATAGATTCTTGCCCTTGTTCTAACTAGTATTCTGGATCAGCTGCAATCTGTGAAGTGAATGCATCTTTTGAAATGGGCTTATGGTACAGTCATAGCATGTGACCATTAGCAAATAATGGTGCACGATTCTCATCAATGGTTACCAGGCAGACTATACCATTATCAAATACTCTATCTATCAGGTATGGGCCCAACCATCTTGTGTGTAACTTACCCTTGAAGTCCCTTTTGAATATTGAATCATATAATAATGCCCAATATCCTTCACAAAATACTTTCTTTTTGATGAATCGGTCAATTGGATCTCTGTTGCTGGATTAATAATGTCTGATCCACAGTAGCTAAATGATTCTCATCAAGTTCATTCAATTGATTCAATCTTCTCTTCTGGGCTTTGGTCACATCTAAGTTTACCTCCGTAGCTGTCTTCAAAGTCTTGATTTCAAATTCAATGGGGAAGACAACACTTTTCCCATACACTAATTCATAAGGAGAGAAACCTGTAGTATTGCGCCAAGTAGTACGGTATGCCCACAATGCTTCTAGAAGTCTATCATCCCAATCTCTATGATGGCTCTTGACTGTTTGGTAAGGATGGATTCAATAACTTTGTTAGTTCTTTCTACCTGGCCATTGGCCTGGGGATGGTATGGTGAAGCTATTCGATGCTGAATATGGTACTTCCATACCAGAGCTTCAAATTTATGTGACATAAATTGAGGTCCTCCATTTGTAACCACTTCCTTGGGTACTCTGAAACGGGTAAAGATTTCACCATACAGGAAATTGATCACATCCTGGTCATTGGTTTTCACCAAAGCCATCGCTTCTACCTATTTCATCATGTATTCGGTACAAACCAAGATGTAGGATTTCTACCTAGAATGAGGGCTGATAGGACCGACAAAATCTAAGGCCCATCTGTCAAAAGGTTCAACCACCAGTTGTGGTTGAAGAGGCATTTGATCCAATCTGTTAGGTTGGACCATCCTCTGGCAGCTGTCACAAGACTGGACATATCTTTTTGCATCCCTAAAAAGGGTCAACCAATAGTAGCCCTTTCTCAGTGCTTTGTGTCCTGTCCTCCTATCTGCAAAATGTCCCCCACAAGGCTCGTCATGGCAGGCATTCAAAATATGGAATATTTCATCTTCTCTTACATATCTTTTGATCTCAAGATCAGGGCCTATGTAGAAGAGATAATCATCTATCCAACAATACCTGGCACTTTGTTGAATAATTTTCCTCTTTTCTCTTTTTGACAAATGTGCTGGAAGCTTCCCTGCAGCCAAGTAGTTAGCGACATCTGCATACCAAGGGGAGTGAGCTGAAATTGCAAATAAGTGTTCATCTAGAAAATAGTCCTCAACAGGCAAATTATCATCACTATTATAAAATGAGATAAGAAATCAGCGACAACATTTTATTTTCCAGGTTTGTCTATAATGGTGATATCAAATTCCTGTAATAATAACATCCATCTAGTTACCTGAGCATTTGTAACAAGTTTATTCATTATATATTTGATGGCCGAGTGGTCAGTGTGCAAAAAGGTAGGATATCTAGTGATATAATGTCGGAATTTGTTAATGGAGTAAACAATGGCTAAAAACTCCTTCTTGGTAACAGTATAATTAAGTTTAGTAGGGGATAGGTTTTTGCTAATATAATAAACTACATAAAGTGCTTGACCATCCTACTATCCTTAAACTGCTCCAATGGCGGTATTAGAGGCATCTGAAGAAATGTGAAAAGGAAGGGCCCAATTGGGTCCTCTTAGGATGGGAGATATGGACAAATTTTCCTTAAGTTTAAAAAACATTGTCTAGCATGCCTCATTCCAAGTAAATTGTGCATGCTTAATTAACAATGAAAACAAAGGAGAGGCAAGTTTGGAAAATTTTTCTATAAATCTTCTGTAATATCTAGCATGTCCTAGGAAACTTCGCACTTCTTTTTGAGTTACAGGAGTAGGTATATTTTTTATTACCTTGATTTTAGAGGGGTCTACCTAGATGCCATCAGCAGAGATATAATTCCCCAACATTACCCCTTCACTCATCATCATATGGCACTTTTCAGTGCTCAAAGATAGTTGGGTCTGTTCGTAGCGAGTTAAAACCTTTTCCAAAATTTTCAATGGTTCTTCAAAGTAATTGCCATAAGAAGTAAAATCATCCATGAAAATTTCCATATTATCATTAACTAATTCTAAAAAGATGCCAATCACAGCTCTTTGAAATGTGGCTGGTGCATTGCATAAACTGAAGGGAAGCACTTTGTATGCAAAAGTTCCCCAGGGATAGGTGAAGGTAGTTTTATCCTGGTCCTCGGGAGCAATCTGGATTTGATTGTACCTTCTAAACCTATCCAGGAAGGAGAAAAACTTCTACCCGGATAAGGTGTCAAGTACTTGATCGATGAAAGGTAGGGGAAAGTGATCTTTCTATGTTTCCTTGTTCAGCTCTCTATAGTCCACATAGACTCTCCATTTACCATTCTTCTTGGGTACTATCACAAGTGGAGACACCCACTCGCTGTCTAAAATGGGATATATAAATCCTGCTTCCAAGAGTTTCTGAATTTCATCCTTCAGTATGTCCCTAAGATGGGGATTCATTCTTTTTTGAGGATGTCACACAAGCTAGGAGTCACTTTTGATATAAATGTGATGGGTGCACATATTAGAAGGGATTCCCTTCATGTCTATGTACTCCTAGGCAAATTCCCCCTTGTGTTTTTTTAAGAGAGTGAGTTCCTGTTCATCTAGAGTAAGACTAGGATTGATATTTAGGGTTTTTCTAGACTCTACCTCTACAATAATACTTTTCAAATTTTTCAACACTGGAACTATGTGAGTATCATTGACTAATGTCTACTCTGTGAGATTTTCTTGTTCCTCTTCACATAGAGTAGCATTCAAGATCTGATAAATTTTATTATTGACAAAAGTGGGTTCACTGATGAAATTATTAATGGAATCGTCTTCAGTTTCATCTTTAAAATTCAAGGCCTTCCCTATCGTTAATAATGGTTGAACGCCCTCTTCTTCCTATGGCTCCATCCATAACAGAGTTTTTGCTTCTAAGCTCGGCCGAGCTGGAGGATAGAGAGTGGGGTTCTTTATCTCGATTCCATCTGATATGGTCATAGAACCAGACCGACAGCTGATGCAAGCATCAATTGTAATTAACCAGGGCCTTCCCAAGATGAATGGGTGTCCTCCTAGCTGAGACTTAGGTTGTAAAACCAAGAAGTCAGTAGGATACTCCCAAGAATCAACTGAGATAACGAGATCATCCAAGATTCCTTCAGGTTTAATAGTGGATCTATCTTCCAGTTCTAAAACCATAGGAGTTGGCCTGAGATTAGTGAGCCCAAGTTTCCTTACAGTTTCAATGGTCATGACTTTAATTTCTATGCCTAAGTCTACCTGTACGTTGGGTATTTGTGTGCTCCCAATCTGCACAGTGACAGTTGGATTCCCAGGATCATTGTATTTGGCCAAGAGTGTTTTCCCCATTATCAATTCAGATAATTTCCCTATGGCATGAACAGTGGGAGGATCCATGGGTTTTCTTCCTGGTTTCCTTGTACACAAATCCCAAATGGTTCTAGTATAGATAGGTACGTCTTGAAGGGCCTGAAGGAGTGGAATTTTAACATAAATATTTTCTAACTCTCCTAAGAGGTTAAATTGAGGTTGTCCCACTACCTTCGGTAATATTAATCTTTCAGGGTATGGTGGTTCCCTAATCAATTGTGTAGGCTGTGTCGATAAATGTGTCTTTTTGTGTTTCAGCTGGGATATTAGTAGGATGTTCAATGTCTTCAATAATGGGGGTCATTGTATTGGATAAATACTGTGGGTTCATCCTTTCTTCACGCACAAAGGATGGAACATCCTCAATGATCAAAGGCTCCACTACCCTCCCTGATCGTAAGAGGATGCCGTTGCAGGGTACAGGAGTAATGGAGTAAGTGGGCATGTTGGTAGTCTCAAACTGATGGAATGCTTTATTATTTGGGTTGGGGTTAGGTTGAGCAGGAAGCTGTGGTCGTATCGGCATATTGGGGACACCATTATTTTGGAGTTGCAGCTGCGACTGCTGATAAGGCTGAGGATATCATTGAGGAGGGTATGGTTGATGAGGAAAAATTTAATGTGGAAGATATTGAGAAGGTTGGTTATAGGGAAACTGGTTCCCTAGATGGAAGTTCCTCCATCTAGGAGACCAAGAATTTTGTTGGTTTGGTGGCTGTGTCCAGGGGTTCCAGGAGTTAAAAATTTTCATTGGAGGTTGAGAGGGGTACCATTGAGGGTTAGAATAAGATGAATGGAATTGTGTATTCATGTGCTGCATATTATTCCAATTATTCATGTTATTAAAAAATGGAAACAAGTCTAGAGTCATACCTTGATTTCGAGGCTGCCAGGGCTTTTTCTGTGCAATAAAGTAAGCTGGTTCCACATCTGGATTTGATTCCTGCAGAACTGCCTTCACTTGAGCTAGTGAAGGGCATTATTTTGTGTCATGGTTTAGCTCACACAACTGACACACTTCTACCTTGTCGAGCGGGAAATCCTTCAGAGGGTGGTTCTTCCTACATTTAGGGCAGAATACACCAAGTGTGAGATTCTCTACTGCTTGTTTCCGCTTTTCCCTCAAGACATCTATTTCTAAGGAGATGGAGCTCATCATTTCTGTCTTGAAATTCTTAAGGAGATTTCCTATTTCTGCCTAGGTGGCTCCACCATTAAATTAATTTTGTGTTCTATCAAAGACATGACGTCCTAATTTGTCTTGTTTGTCCCATTTTTTGTTCCTGGAAGATCCCCTAGAATATCTTTTGCATAGTTCAACGATATTTTCAAAGGACTCCTTGGAGATATCCCCCTTTCCTAACAGGTTTAAAATGTCTAGGAAATATTCCCTAATCCCATGAAGAAGGATTATTTTGAGCACATCTAACCCCATATTAGTCTGTCCAGCTCTCTACACATTATATAAATTCCTTTCAACAAAATCTTGCAGAATTTCATCATCCCTCTGTACCATTTTAAACAGTTCTTCTCTCTTGTCCTTGGTATTGCAATACTCCTGATATTTCTCCAGGAACACCTGTTTCATCTAGTCCTAGGTAGCATAGTTCCCCCTCCCAAGCTCATAAACCAATGTAATGCATTGTCCTTTAGAGTGGCAGGAAAAAGTTTCAGCTTCTGTGCATTGGTGGTGTAGTCATAGCTACGACAGAGGATGTCAAATTCAAAAAGAAATTCGTCTGGATCCTCTGTCACTTTTCCATAAAAGCGATGCAACACCAATGGAGATATATTTTTCATGGGGGCTATCCCTTCTGGATATTGAATTGGGAACTGAAGTGTAGCAACTATCCCTTTAGGTGGGGAGTTACCCTCATGATGATGATTTTCGCCCATTGCTTCTTCGTGATCTTCGGGATCACGTTTGTTGCTCATATCTTCCTCTGTTTTATCCTCTTTGTCCTTCCACTGATCGTTAAATTTTTTATGGAACTGTGTCCACTCCTCTTCAGTCACAACCTTCCCGTTATGTGTAGATAAAATATCGGTCAGCTAATCCCACAATACTAACTCTGTCTTCCTCCGCAGGGATATTCGAGTGTGTTGCAGCTCCTTGTGTGTTCTCCACTGTAGAGACTGACCCTGCCACTCCAGGGGTAACTGGGATTCTTCTAATAGGTGTTTTCTGATAGCAAGCCCCAGTAGAAGAATTGGTCCTATCAACCAGGTTGTCAATGAATGTTCTTCTTCCCAATGCTGGATTTCACCCATAGTCTTGACCACCTACAATGTTAGTGTTCTGTGGGGTTCTGGGATTTATATGATGGTCACGCTGTAACCTTCTTGTATTCATGCAACCCAAAACATGCAAACTTAAAAGCTAAAGAAGAATGAATAAATGTAATTACTGGATGCAACTACTACGGTGTCTAATAATTACCCTCCTCGGCAACAACGCCAAAATGTTGGGCACCCTATATGCAAGTTAATTAAAGCCAACATACAGAGTGTGCAATATAAATTGTCAACCCAGGGAAGTCTCTTATTTTAAGGATAATGTGCACTGTATATGCTTTAAACACTAAGTAGCTAATGTTGTAAATGAATGACCCTACTTTCCTATTCAGCCGAACTCATCCCATAATCTACTTAATCTAGTTTACCTTCTTAAGAATGCAATCACAAGCACCTTCTTATGATCTTTAATCTAGAATTAAAAGATTCAGGAAATAAAATCTATATTAATTTTGCAGAAAGTTAAATCCTTAATTACCAAACCATCTAAATATCCATCTCAACTATCTTAATTCAACTTATTCTAGAATTTAAAAGTACAAGAATTAAATTCTGCAATTACAAATGTGAAGAAACAAACTGGAAAGATTTAAAGAAAACAACAATTGAAAGAACTAGGGATGAACAAGGCTGTCACAACTATCACACAGTTGCATAAAAGAAAGTTAACCTATACAATCGATTGGCACACCACACCACTACAGTTTACAGAGGATATAATTACTAATTATTCAAATGACACAACAAATCGATGACTGTTGCAGCTTATTGTAAATAAAGGAAACTATCACAAAATCCAACCACACAACAAAATAAATAAAATACCTAATTAACTCAGCAATCCCTGTGGGAAGGCGGGCCCAACCTTCACACAGAGATGCCAGAAGTAACACACATTAGAATGCTGAGATCTGAAGAATCAAACTCCTTGTATTAAAATGGTAGATGAGCACATAACCTTAGTCACAGCTGATACAATAATTTGATTAATTTTTCAACCCTTGGCTCATAATAGTTCCTAGTATTTATACAATTACAATCATAACATCTTCCCTCTATTATCGGGCAGCCATGAATATCTCTGATCTTTAGGCTATCCTAATTACGATAAGCTGTTACAGTCATGGCAAGATGAAAGCAGAAAATATAGGAAGGATGTTACTTGAGCCAGAAATAATGATCATGATCAATTGAGAATATACTCCATGGATTGCAGCTATTTTTGAGCAGCGGTGCACTATTGCCTCCAAATATGTTGCATCTTGTTGTGGCTACCTTTGTACAACTCACGTGGAATAGTATCCTTGGACAACGTTCTTTGGGAAATGATGGAATGGATGGCGATCATATCAACAATGAATGTTCATCCCTCTCTTGGCATGTTCGGCCTGCTACACCTATATCCTTTACATCTCGAATTATCTTTATAAAACCACCATATGTTATCATAATTTAAGATGTAAAGCCTTTATTACAACAATCCTAAGCATTAATAAAATAAGACAATGATTAACCATACCTATATGAATTGAGGGACCGAGTGAAGGAAAAACATCTGTTTAGTGTACATAATAGAGTAGGATGAGGCAAAAAGAGGTAGGTAAAGGTGGTCAAAAAGGGGTCATTTCTGGGCCCAACACTTCGTTAGTAAGGAAATGTATGACATAGGGACCAAGCCAATGCATCTAAAGCTTACCTGGGTGCTTCACAAACTTGGTGTCATAGAGAAGAACCATATCTCCATGTTGGAAATGTTTCCTCTTTACGTGGAGATCGTGCCATGCCTTCTGTCTATCCTTTTCTACCTACTAAAGAAATATCACGATAAATCGATCCTCTTCCAGTTGTAACAATTGTGCCAATCTCTCCTCACTTGCTCCTTCCTCACTCATTCTTGTTACTAATACTATATGCAGATGAGGGACAATATATTCCATGGGAATCACCACTTATTGTCAATAAACCAACTTGAATGGTGTCTGACCTGTCAGTCATTTGCATGTCATTCTGTAGGCCCAGTATCACAGGGATTTTGAGATCCAAATTATTTCTACTTATGTTACATACCATAGTAAGTGCATTATCCAATATCTTGTTGAATACTTCAACTGCTCCGTTTTCTTGTGGGTGATATGGGGTACTTCTTTTGTGTTGTATCTAGAATTCCCCAGTCATCATTTGGATTATCTGATTGACGAAATGATTTCCTTGATCACTCATCCATATATTAGGACATCCAAATTAAGTAACCACATTGATGAAAGGAACCTGACTACTGTCGCAGTTGTACAATTCCTTACCAGTGTAGCCTCATCCCATCTTGTTAAATAATCAGTCACAATGAGGATATATCTTGAACCTTTTCTTTTTTCGTGGTGGATTGATAAGTCCTACGAAGTCTAATTCCCACTTATCAAATGGTTGCAGTGTTATCTAAGGTACTAATGGCATCTCATATATGCGCGATGGTTTTCCTATTCTTTAACATACATCACAACTTTTAGCGTAATATGTCATGTCGCCGTGCACTCTTCACCACCATAGTCCAACTATGATTATCTTTCAGGTGGTTGCACTTCCTCCATAATGTCCTCTTGCAATCCCATTGTGTGCCTCTGCCAACACTCTTTCATGTTTGTGCATAAGGAAATATCAAGAAAGAATTTCATCTAGCCTCATTTTGTATAGTTGTCTTGCGATAAGTTGGAAGTCATTGGCTTTGAAAACCAGTTGTGTCTTTTGACTGGTGGTGAACTCTCTAGGGGATTTCCTTGTCGCTAAAAATTGAACAATCTGTTCATAATTTTTGTCAACCATTATGACTCTAAATAGTTTCACATCAGGTAATTCTTCCTCGATGTTGCTTGGTTCTTCACCTGATTCTATCCTTAATAAATGATCGGGTCTTGTGTTCAAACGTCTAGGTTTCACAATGATTTCAAAGTTGAATTGTTGGAACAACGACAACCATTGGTAGGTATTTCTACCAAACACATGCTTATTGACTAAGTATTTCAATGCCGAATGGTTGGTGTTACGAAGATAAATTCCTATGGCTTGGGGTACAACAACAGATAGCTTAACTCCAGAAATCAATCCTTTCCTATATGCAAAAGAAACCAAACAACTAACACTAAAGGATCTCGATTCATACCTTATTCTAGATGTTTTATGTAGATCCCCGTTGAGCTTTCCAACTTCAGCTTGAATTGATAAATTGCTTCCTTAACATTCAATAAACAAGAAAATCATACTATATATAATTGTGTTAGCTCTACTCTAACATATATAATCAATAACATATAAGCATTTGAAATCATCCATGGATAAAATATTCATTCAAACACACATTATTGGATAGGAAAAGATATTTCTATTAATATACAATCAGATATTATAATGAATACAACCTCTGTCAGCACGGCTTCGAATCGAAGAAACTGAGTCCCCCACTTGGGCCTCCACCACTTCAATCCTCCATCTCTCGATAGCAAGCTCACAAGCAAAAGATAAGCTTGGGAAGAACACAAAAGTGCTCCAAGGGACAAAGGGGATGTAGACTCAAGCACAAGTTCTGGCCACAATGGACTATAGTTCTCTTGCTCTCAATTCCTCATGCCTTCAATGTATCCAAAGGGTTCCTTATATAGCTCTTCAATGCGGTAATGAAAGGTCAAATCTGAGCGATCTCAAGGAATATGGAAGGCTATGAGACAAGTGAGTCGGATCCACATCAAGAAAAATTCCAAAAGAATTTGGCCTTTTGCACACATCCTGATGTACGCGGTTTTAGGGGTCAAACACGCGTATATACGCGATAAAGGGTTTAAAAGTCGCGTATGGAAACTTTTACATGTTTGTAGGGATGATCAAGGAAACATCAAAGGAAGAAAAATGGTCCATGGGGTCTAAGGAGTCTGCATAGGGACAAGTAATGCCATAAAAGTGTGATTCACCATGTGTGGTAAAATTAGCTATAACAGATGCCCCCTAATGTGTGAGGTCAAAGGGGTCATACGTTGGCCAAAATACATTATAAGTCCATCCTAGAAATAAAGTGATGAAGAACCCAGTGGAAGAACCAGCCATCCAATCAGCACTATACAATGATGCAACTCTGCATATAACTACAAATACATATAGAAGTCCCAGATACATAAGAGTACAATGTCCATGAATAGGCATGATACTATATGACATATGTGGTCATCGCCATGTACAATATACATAGATCAGAATCTCCATGATGAAGATATACAAAGGATCATGATCTCCATGAAGACTAAAGATATACAATAGATCAAGATCTCCATAATGTCTGGAAATGTCTGACATATACTGGAATCAAGTCATAAGAGCTGAAATCTCATGAACACTGGAACAATCAAGGAGGTAGCATATATGAGATGCCACCAATATGGAAGGTATTCTACACACACCGCTATGAGTACATGTCCTACTATGTGAATAGAGGTGTCGAGGTTGAACATAGTAGTCCATCATCTGATTACAAGTCATTGATGTATATCGTTAACAGATGCGAGATCACCCACCGATAATGAAAATGGGAATCAAGGTACTAGAGTGAAAACTAACAAGTGTGAATAAATGTGTTGAGGTCGAACACTTGAGAGAATCCATCGATCAGGGGACATTGATGTATTCCCAAAAAACTGTTGATGGTGAGAGAACCTGCCACTGATGACTACAAGTCTCAAGGCACTCAAATATGACTCTAGATTCCTATCCTAGAATAAATGATCTGAAGTCGATGGGATGAAATCTGCTGGAAGGAGGGCATTAAGACATCCCCCATAATCCAACACGAGGTACTTAGTAGAGCTGTATGATGTGGAAGGACTCTATCATAAGGTGCATGAACCGGTAACTGTACTAGGAATGGTTGACATGAAAAGTAAAGATAAATGAGGAATGGCCGACTCAGGTTTCAACTTCCTTTCAACAAGAGAATAACGATGAATGGTGACTAAATATAGGTAGGATAGACTTGATATGCAAAACTGGGACATATCTGCGACACATGAGGCATCGGCAGAGGCTCCATAGGGACTGGAAGCTTAACCAGTCGATGGAGATAAACTCAGATAAATGAGTATAGCTACTAAAGTCAAACTATTAACCCAACCAATGGATGTGATATACAGTGCTCTGTTTGAAGGTGACATGACTCGACTGCTGCCAAAGATAACATCTTTCCTTGTCTGGCATTTTGGTTTTTTAATTTTTTTTTTGGAATTTTTCAAAAATTTGAAAATCTTGAAAAAGAATAAACCTACTTTAAAGTTACATACAAGGAGGAGATGAGTGTCAAATGGGAAAAAAAACTAGTTCCAAGCAGTGGAACATACCTATTCTCAATGCAAGGATACATGTGTAGGATAGCGACACTCAGGGGAAAGTCCCCTCCCGGTAAAAATAGGGAATCAAGCTACAAAGGATATATAAAATGGCTCTACATGGCTAGACATGAGACAAGCTCGGGCTATATGGCTGATACACAAAGTTAGGGAAGCCGACATAAGGCTCACTAAGGCAGGAAAATCTCACGATAATGCAATTACAACTTGACATAAGGGAGTCTGGGAGAAATAGGCCAGCAAAAGATCAAGATGAGTATGAGGCTCTTATGAAATGTCATGGCAATACTATACAATAGACTCCCACACCCTAAAGGACAAAATTGTCAACATGGGAACCAAATGAAAATAAGGAGCTAACTAGGGTACCCATGTAAGGTCAAGATCTACCATTCAAATCATGCCACTTCTAAAACAACAAGAAGGTTTCGTGATGAGATAGAATGGGCTCTTACCTACGGTTATGATGAAATGGTCATAAGGTCATGCAAAATGAAAATGGTAGTGAAACCTAACCTATATGCCAGTTTATACATGATACCTGAAATCGGCATGAACGGGTCAAAACAATGGTTGAAACAATGCTCAAAACGGTCTCCTACATCATATATTAGTTAAAAAACGGTCCAAAAGGATTAGAAATGGTCCAAACTATAGAAAAAGGGGGGGAAATTTTCAAAAATTTGAAAAATTTATATAAATATTAAAAAATTCAAAACATTATATAACATTTGAAATTTTTACCCAATTGAGTTCAGAACTTCAAACGTGAATTTCGGGAGATCCAGCCGACGGAATCCGCCACCGTTTTTTCCAGGTAATTTCCCATGCCATGCTCTTTCATTTTCATGTAAAATTTTCAATTTTCCATGGTCAATTTGGATTTCTAGGCCACCCTAAAGTGTGTGCCTCGGCCCACACAAAAATCGAGGATTTTTCCGCGTATAGGGCTGGATATACGCGAAAAAGCCATCAAAGTCGCATACATACCCGGCTGTTTAGAAAAAAGTCATGTATGCGGCCGTGGTCAAGTTTTTTAAGGATTTCTAATGACCCAAACTTGATTTAAAAATACAAGATGGTTCTAGAATGGAGAGAATGTGAGCGCGGGGATGTACAAGAAGCAGCATGTGGTAACCTAATGGCACAACAGGCTCTTTGTGCATGTGGGCTCTACAAATTTTAGTGTCTTGGTGGCTTGGGAGCCAAAACAAGACTGCTACAGATGATAGTAGACTACTGGGATCCTGACTCAGAGTCTTTATAGACCAATGGGATGTCCCTCACCATAGAAGTGGAGCACATATACTTTATTACTGGACTTTTCCGATGGGGGGAAGTGGTGAACCTACGATATCGCGGGTGCGGAGGTGGCCTCACCATCGATGAGTACATAGCTGTGTATTGTTATTCAGACACAAAGAAGGTCGGGATTCAGATCCCAACTAACTCCATTCAGGTGCTGGGCCTAAAGGCCATACTACTGACACTGGGTATGATAGCATGGCTAGCTTCACTCCACCAGGCCTCGCAGTCTCTGATGTTTTATGCAGTAGAGTGCATGAGACCCACTATGTACGATTGGAGTACTACACTACTGGGTAACATGAAACACCAGCTCAATGAGTGCAAGATGGGTAGAGTACAAAACTTCATTTTCAGTAGCATACTAAGCACGTTTTCCTTTGAGCGTGTTCTAGGATTGAACCCTAGAGTTGACGTTCCTCTTCATGGTGTTCAATATCCAGTCCAATGACATTGGGAAGATGCGATGCACAGAATGGGTGGAGGTATGGTGTCCAACCCCTATCCAGCTGATTTCTTTCCATGGTGGTGACGACAGATAGTTGCCATCGATGATTGCCCCTATGCGGGGAAAGATTTTTGGGGAGACCTCGACATGCCATTACCACCAGGATCAGCATACAGTGACATTGGTAATGAATCTCAACCGTCCTTTTAAATTTTTTGAGTTATTTAATTTTTTTTTGTGTTTTTTGATATATGGAATCAAAAAGACATGTTTTTGTGTGACAACACATAGTGACATCCTATCATATATATGCAGATGTAGGACCATGATGGCTTGAAGGCTTCTGTGGTCATAGATGGTGGGGAAGAGGAGATGACATAACGGGTGTGGATGCAGAGCGGATGCTCCAAAGCATTCATACCAACTTTGTGAGGCTGACACACAGGGTAGCCATGGCGTAGGTCGAGGACCTGCCTGAGGCCATGCAACGTCAGGTGGTGGATATGCCACAACCATGGGTGTGGTTATTTAGACAACTAGCTAGAGCCGTGGTGACATTACACAATTAGAACCCCCCTCCTCCTCCCCAGGATTAGATACCTGGGAGTGATACATTTTATACTACCGTGTATTTATATTTTGGTGGCTCGAGAGCCCCATTTTTGTATTATGACACTATGTATTACCATATTTTGGATGTTTTAATGAAAAACTTTTATGATGATTGGTTTATTTATTTACATGTGTAAAAATGTATGTTTGTGATGAGCTTATTGTCTATGAAACAAATGCCAATCTAACACGTAGTTAGCATATGAGTCAGCAACTTGATTATAAATTCTTGGAACATGTGTGTATGTTATGTTTTCAAATTGTCATTCTAACAATCTCACATGTAAGAATCTCCGTAATAATGTTGGATCTCTAACATGATACAAGCCATTAAGTTGTGACACTACTAACTCTGAATCAAGACGTACCTCAAGAGAGAGAACACCATGTAAAATGGCATCTCGTAGAAGCTCGATAACGACACTATATTCAGTAACATTGTTTGAAGAGGGCCGTAAACATACGCTTCCTGAAGACAATACCTGACCTGTAGGAGTATAAATCACCCAAGTAGCAAAGGCTGAGTGTTGAGTGTGATGGCTTACACCATCCATGAATCCTATATAGATGGAAGACTCCCTTGACATCTGCCATAAGAAAGGGAAGCTAATCAACAAACCCGATCACCATAAGAAATACCTAACTATGCAAAAATGTTGTACAATAATATACAATAGTTAGCTCTGGCTGAAAATCATGCACAGTACCTTTTAAGATAGATCCCATTTCTAGACTCCGCCAAGGCCGTCCCCTCGTAATCTACTAGCTCATAAGCACTCTTCTCTAATGTACGTTTAACCATGTAAGGACCATGCCACATGGGGTTGAATTTGTCTATCCCCAAGGGTTATTTAGCTTGATCCCACAAAAGGACCAAATCTCCTTCACTAAACATCCTTGGACGGACAAATTTATCATACTAGACCTTAACGTGACGCTTATTCACTTCTAGAGCCACTAAAGCATCTCGACGCTGCTCATCAAGTTGCTCTAAATGGAACAAATGTTCCTCCAATGGAGAAGTGTCCGGTAAGAGCTCTATGGCTAGCTTCAATGAAGGGATCTCACATGGATCTCACACACAACCAATAATACAGACTCCACTCCATGTACAAGCTGATATGGAGAAAAACTGGTGGCAGTCTTAACCGCAGTCCTATAAGACCACAAAGAAGGATATAACATAATATGCCAATTGGTCTTGCTTTGTGCGACAGTTTGTTGCAGAATAGACTTGAGTGATTTTTTCACTACTTCAACTTGTCCATTCGCTTGAGGGTAATAATAAGAAGAATGCTCTTGCTTATACATAACTTTGAGGCCAACTCTTCCATCATACGATTTTGAAAGTGCCTACCATGGTCAGTGACAAGCTCTTTCGAAATACTGAATCGAGTAATAATCTGGTTGAATACGAAGTGTGCGGCTGTCTCACCATCAGATTTAACTGTAGGCATATCCTCAACCCATTTCATGAAGTAGTTAACAACCACAATAATATGATGATTCCCCCTAGCTAAAGCTGGGTTGCAATCCATGAAATCAAGCCCCCACTTAGTGAAGGGACTAGCAATGATAATTGGATGTAACGAGGTAGGACATGAGCGCATATTACGTGTGAACACCTGGTAAGGGCGGCACTTCTTGATCGCATTAACACAATCTTTAAAGATCGATGGCCAGAAATAACCCGCTCTCAATATTTTTTGGGCTGTAGCAAGCCTAGATAAATGACCACCACACGCCCCTCCATGGAAATCATTCAACACAAGTTTAGCCTCCTCATGAGTTAAAAAACGACCTAAAATGGAACCTACCCCATGACAGTACAATGTGTTATCCACTATGAGGTAATTCTTAGAAACGTGATGCAACCATCGTCATTCATCCCATGGAAGGTGAGTAGGGACCTTCAATGTTTGTAAATATATGATAATGTATCCATACCATGGATCCAAATTTGAGATCAAGAATATGTGTTCATCAACAAACATATCTTCACAAGCTTCCTCCTCCTCCTCGCTTTGGAAATCAGATATAAGCTCTACAAAAATCAATGATTTCTTTGATTTTTCCAAACAAACTCGAGATCAAATTCTTGCAGGATGACAATCCACTTATTATACTTTCCCCCTATCATCCTTCTAGTGAGGAGAAACTGAAATGGATTGACATGGGCAACCACCAAGGTTTGGCGAAGAAGAATATAGTGTCTCAATATTTGAACCGCATGAACGGTAGCTAAGGCAAGCTTCTCCACATGGGAATAATGGATCTCCGCATCAATAAGGTTCTGGCTTAGATAATATATGACATGCTCTTGGAGATCCGCATCCTCTTGAACCAAAACCATACCAATTGTCTCCATGGAAGCGGCCACATAAAGTAGAAAGTCACGGCTATAGTCAGGTGGACTAATCACCAGGGCTGATGCTAAGGCTCGCTTAAGCACATCAAAGGACTCCTGGGCTCTCTCATCCCAGCAAAATGTAGTGTCCTTCTTCAAAAGATGCATAAAGCCTCTATCCAAATTGGAAAAATTCACGACGAATCTCCATAAGAATTTTTCCCTGCCTTGCAAACATTGAAGATGTATAGTGTTTTTCAGGGGAGACAATTGAACTATTGCCTCAACCTTTAAAGGGTCGAATCTTATACCCTCTTTAGAGACAATGAACCCTAATAAGCGACCAAAATTCACGCAAAAGATGCACTTGTGAGGATTTAACCTGACCAAATAATGGCGACACCTTTCAAACACTAATATCAAATGGTAGGAATGACACATTCTCATACGAGAATGAGCAGTAAGGTCATCCAAAAGACTTCAATAATCGATTTGAGATCATGGAAGATCAAGGTCATAGCCCGCTAAAAAGTGGCTCCAGCATTTTTAAGGCTGAAGGGCATCTTTCGATATGCAAAGGTAACCCAAGGACAAATGAAAGCAGTCTTATGTTGGTCCTCAGGTTTAATCTATATCTAATTGTATTCAGAAAATCCGTCCATAAAATAAAATACCTCGCTTTCCCCACACGCATCCAAAATCTGATCGATAAATGGTGTGGGAAAATTATCTTTAGGACACGCACAATTCAAGTCACAAAAATCAGTGCATATGCGGATCGTTCCCTGCTTCTTATCAACCAGAACGGGCTTTGAAACCCACTCTGTCAAGGGAACAGGATAAATAAAAACGACATTCAACAACTTTTCTATCTCAGCCTTAATCGTGGGTGCTTTCCTAGGATTCACCGCACGCAAACGTTGTCGAACAGGCTTAGCATCGAGATAAGTTTTAATCTCATGTTCAACAATGTGAGGGTCGATAACTGGCATTTATTCGTATGACCAAGAAAATACATCACAAAATTCTTTGAATAGATCGGTATACTCTTGAATCTCAGCATGGGAACATTCTTCCCCAATATAGACATTCTCAATCTTGCCAGGATCGCGAGAGATATTGATAGGAATGGTAGGAGATATATTTTCCATGTTTCCATCAGCCATCAAACCAGGAGAGCTTAACAGAACCATGGGACTACCAATTCTCTCACTAAGAATCTACCTATAGTCTTCACAATCCAAACAGTCAAGCTTAGGAAGAAAATAAGATCTATGATGCAACTCTTCCCAAGGTGGCTCAACCCCAGACATAGCCTCAATAATAGCCTCATCTGAAGGAAAAACACTATCAAGGAAGTCATGTGTGTGAGAATATTGCACTGGCCATGTAGGAAGCACATAAGGGTCCTCCTCCTCCGTCCGTGAAGAGGAAGGACTTGGCTCTGCAACAGATCCAAGATTAGCTTGATATGCTATCATAGTTGCAGGCAATGGCACATCTGTTTCGATGGGCTCACATGAAGGATTCAGTGTAGGAAGAATCCAAGGATCCTCCATATGGTTTGTGCAAAAATACACCGATCTCACAGATGAAAAATCCTCACTGGAACTAGACCCTATCATAAGGATGGGTGTAGGACAACCAAAGCTTCCCATAAGGGATGGATACATGCCAACACCAACACTCCCAGTTGCCGGCTGATAGTGCTGGATAATCAGGATAGAAGCTCTCAAAAATGTAGTAACAAGTGGATTCTTGAATGAAGTTTGATCAATCATAACTATCTTCCCATTAAACAAAAAGAATACAACTCGAAATAGAGAAGAAGCTATGGCTTGCATACTGTACATCCAATTCGTTTCCAGCAACAAATTGTAGTCAAGGGGTGCATCAACCACCTCAACCTCTATCGCAATGGTCTTCCCTCCCAAATAGATGTTAAGAGAAGGAAGAATGTCATGCGGTCAAAACCATATTCCATCAAAATTAGTCAACATGCTAGCAGATTTAGACAACTTGGGGGAACCCAAACCCTTCCAACGTGCCAAAGACATCATAGAAGTAGCAGTGCCTTCTTCAATCACAGTGCATTTTATGGTCATGTTAAGACATTCTATGTGAATCAAGACAGACACATATTAAGGAAAATGAGGCTGAAGTCCCGTGGTTTCAAACTTAATGACAAAGGAAGAATTATCATCGTTAAAACCAAGAGCAAAAAGAAAAGCTTTCCTTTGTGAAGGACAACTCTAAAGTACTTCGAGTGCAGACATCACACAAGGAGTGTGGCCCAAATCCTTGACAACAAAATAATTCTGGGTGGCTTGGGAATTAGGATTGTGCCCTTAACTCTTAAGGACTCCCTTAGGAATGCGAGGAGTAACTTCAGGTTTATCCACAGGTTTTTCAATATGCAAAGGACTCTCAGGTGGAGCAGGTTCCTTTCCAAGGTCTAGTTGTGACGAACCATAGTCCTTTGTATGAGTCACAACCTTAGCAGCACACACCATATTGATGCAACCATGACCACTACAAGCCTCTGGCGGATCTTGATCCCCACTAGATTGATCATTGGTCCTCGAGTTCATGTTTTGATTATTAGGTAAAGGGTTGTTTAGCACAGCTGGGCCCTGCACTATGAATCTTGAGGCTTCTTCTATCCGAGGGCACAAGTGAGTGAGGTGATCATCCTTACACAACTTGTAAGAAAACTTAACCTTACATTTAGGTTTCTTGTCCCCCGCAGCATCTTGGGCATTCTTGTAATTAGAGTTGGCATTTTCATTCTTATTCCCACCCTTACGATTGTTTTTACCCTTCTTTTTATTCCTTCCGGGTTGCTGGTTACCCTTCTGGTCCGACGATTGTATCGTAAGCACACTCACCGTTTAGGTGGGTTGAGATGAAGCCGTGGCTTGTCTCGAGGTAGATTGGTTGATAGATAATTGACTGACCTTTTTCACAATCGAATCCACAGGTTTGGTACTCATACAACCAACAATTCCATCGGCATGTGGTCCAGGTTTGACCTTAGGGTCGAAACTAGAACGTGAAGCATTAAGAATGATCTCATATAACAAACCAGACTGAGCATAAATCAAGTCCAATTCCTATGCCCTAAAAATGGCTTGTTCCTTGTTCTTAGCTCCGGATGTAGAAACATCCTTTGCTATATAAGGTAGTAACAATTTAAGGAACCACTTGAGGAGAAATTCTAGCAGTATGAAGGCTTTAATCAATCTCTTCCATCTACGCCACTCTTGGATATGGTCCAAGATATGCGTGGCTTTATCCTGCCAAAATGTCGACAAGAGTTCAGTACCAACATCGTAACATACTGGTAGCTGGAAGTGGTTAAGAAAAGTCATAGCTAGGTCATCGAACAAAGCAAATGCTTCCCTAGGTAGCTCTATGTAGCATTTCACGGTAGGCCCGGTGAGGGTGCCTTGAAATAGCCTTAAACGGATCGAATCATCGTGTAAGGAGTTAAAAGAGCACCATAGGTGACATGTAGTAACATGTTCACTTGGATATTCTCCTGGTTTGCCCTTGAACTTGGGAATATCCGAGGGAAGCTTCATAGGGACAGCCAGCCAAGCCAGGTCATAAGATACCAGATCATTTGTTAGTCTTGACAAGTTAGGCAGATTTAACGTTGCAAGGAAAGGGAGCCTAGGTTGAGTAGGTCTATGAGGCACTCCCTGATAATTTTGGTTCACATAGGGTTGATGACTATAACCACCATGGCCATGGCCATAGTAGCCTCCTCCTGTTTGACCCATGTAGGGTGGCATGGAAGCACCATAATGTGGTGTACCTTGACTATGTGGAGCTACAAAGCCATAATTTAGAGAGTAAGCGGGTTGTTGATACCCGTACCCATAAGGTGAATAACTTTGTGCATACTATGGTACATAATATGGTCCATAGGAATCCCCATGAGATATTGTTGGGCTATGGGAATACTTGGGTTTTATCCTTTTATCTCCGCACCAACAAAAAGACCCACAGTGTTGGCCCTTTCGGCAACAACCTGCGAACAGGTTGCAGTCTCACCCGAAACAACTATGGGGTGCCGTAGAATTAGGTTTCTGCAAGCAGAAGAGGGATATTACTGTACCTTTAGCCTTAACAAAGAATAGATATATAGTATAGATATTCAACAGTTACTTAATTAGCTTCGCAGTTTATATAAACATACAATTACTTGCTCAACCCTTAACTGGGAATTCACAACGAAGTTATTATCTAACAGTTAACTTACTTTATCACTTATCTACTTATCAAATGCATAAACAGAAACAAAACATCAAGAACCACCACAACACAAGATATACATGGTTCACCCCCAGTGTAGGGGCTACGTCCACAGAACTGAAGTTTATATTCAACTCTTTACAAAAACCACAGTTCTGATCTGTGCACTCAGCTGCAGATATTCTCAGCAATCCGAATCTGCGCACTCAGCTGCAACACCTTTCTTTCAACACCCTCTATGCACTCAGCTGCAGAGGTCATCCATGCACTCAACTGGGACTTAACCTTCTTACAAAAACCCTCTGCGCACTCAGCTGCAGAGGTCGTCCACACACTCAGCTGGGACTTAACCTTAAACCCTAAAACAGGTCCATCTTCCTTCGCATCAAATCATCATACATCATAAGTCTCAAAAGGCCTAACCTCACTCCTTTACATAAGTGCCTATTTATACAAGTGCATTATTACAATACCATGGGCTTAAACCATGGGCTTAAAAACCATGAGTTTAAACCATGGGTCATTTACAAAAAGAGGGGCTTCGACCCAACCCCGAAACCCCTAAGACTATTTTGGGTCGTAACTCCGCTTACAAGCTTTGCACCAAAACCGCGGAGTTGCCAAAATAAGGGACCTTGAAGGTCGAGCCCCAACAGGCCCCTAAGACTCACCAGTGGCCCGTCCCAGGACACTCTGCTGCTTTTCTGGAGGGAGAATCTTATTGGCGAAGATATTAAATTGCTTATTGAGGTTGTGCATGATATCTTCAGCTACTTTCTCCTTCTCCATGATCTCATGTAACGTTGCTGCAGATGCTTCGCTGGCCTTTTCTTGTGCAAGCGCATCATACTCCTTCAGGACTTTGAGCTGACTGTCTGCCACAGTGCTCAACTCCAAGGCTTCGTTAAGAAGGGGTTGCACAGAGTTCACCAACAGTGTCTCTTTCCTTCTACATGCCTCAATTTCTTGCTGGAGCTCATTGCTCTGCTTCACCTTAAGCATCTTTTGCATGGGAGGGAATGTCTTGATCTCTACTTTCACTACATCCAGCTTTGTTTGTCGCTGCTTGATGGTTTCTTGCATCTTTTCTACCTCTGGGTTATCCTACAAGTTTGTCCAGGCTTCTACGCTTCCATCTAGTAGCTTTGCTGCACTGCTCACAAGATCTGAGATCTTCGTGGCTGAGGCCTGAATGTCTCGATGACACTACTCCCTGACTTCTGGTGGACTCTCAGGATTGATGCGAAGTTGAAGCTCCGCAATCTGAGCCTCATGTTCTGTTTTCATCTTGTCTATCTGGCTGCGAGACTGTTGGGCATAGTCTTTTAGCTTGAAAATCCTTTGCTCCGGTTCTTCTTCAGCCTGCATGTCGAAGTCAGGGAGACTTTGACACGCCTCATCCAATACCTGCGCCAGTTCAGCTTGCTTGCTTTCTGCTTCTGTTCTGCTGCTTCCAATTGCGCTGTGAAGATCTCACTCTGCTTCATGGAATTTTCTAACTGCATTTGTAAGTAGTTATCTCATGCTTGGATCTCCCTTATGATCTCCAATTGACAAAGGTGCAGCTCCGGCATAGACAACTTGGTGTAATCTATTCCAACTGTCATGCTCATCTATGAGCAAGATGCTGCATCAGTTATGATGAGGGATACACTTGGTACTTTTCCTCTGTTATCTCTGGCTGGCCATTGTCTTGTGTCTGGATGCGTGCTTACTGGGGAACTACTTACTGCAGCGCCAGTCGCTGACCTTTCTGCTAAGTCCTTCAGCTCTGTAATTCTCTGCACTACGCCAGTGAGTGCATCAAGGTGCGTAGCTATGAACTCTGACCATTTTTTGGTTAATTCTTTTGTGGACTTTGTCAGGGCCTGGTCGAGCTCTTCAGCCATCAAAGCGGGTTCGTCATCAATATTCTTCCCTTTTGACGCCTTCGCTTTCTTTCTGGACTGAGTTTTAGTCACTTCCTCTGCCTCTGGGGACTTGCGCTTATCTGGGCGATTGGGGTCAGATATTGTTTTGACCGACTCTTCTTCTTCTTCATCCGTTCCATCCTCACCACCCTGGTTGCTTTCTCTCTCCTGCGACTAACTTTGTTCTTCGCTTTCTTCTAGTGGGTCTTGCTGCTGCATCTGACTAGGACCTGCACCCACATCTGTCACTAGAGGGATTGGTATGTTGGGATTTGTCCCTGCGTCCTTCATCCATTCAGCCGGCCACTGCTGAACTACTGCGAGGATCTCTTCCTCATTCACCACGTATGGAAGCTTCGACCATTTGTGCTTGTTATCTGCGTGGGCCTGGATGAATACATGATTCATGTCAGCCCTGAAGTTGGCCACTCCCACATACTGAGAAAAGAACTAATTACTGAGCTGCGGTGTATTCAAAATCTCATATGAGATGCTCATCGAGTAAAAGGAGAACACATAGTTAGTCATCTGTTGGAAGGATTTATCCTGCGACACCCACAGAGATGCGTACCTTGTTGCGCCAGGCATGTGTGGAGGCACATCAACAAATTGTGCCTCGGTAGGTTCTTTCCATCCTACCAGTGTAATAAGCACTAACAACGATGAATAGTGAAAGGGTATACCTTTCTCCTGCACGTCTTGGACATCTTCAAGAAATTCCTTGGCAATTTACTCTGCCCATTTGTAACTGTAGCCTTCGGCATAGTTCGCAGCAATACTAACAATCGGAGCGGGTACTTCATTTGGTCTGCACTTCCGCATTAGCTTGCATGCTAGTAGCTCTATGGCGAAGTGAATGTTTTGATGCTGAATGGTCGAGGTTTGATACCCTCACTTTCCTTTTGTCAGCCCGAAGCATTCCTTCATGCTCTGTGCCAGCTTCGCGTCTTCATGCTTTCTCATGAACTCAATGCTAGGATCAAGCCCTTCCTTCGGCAAGCCTGTGATCCGGTGAATTAGCTCTCCACTAATAGGAATTATTTGGTCTCCTATCCATAGGTTCCCATCATGCACCAACACCAATAATTGCTTGACCACCACGGTCACCTGCGTGCTGCGACCAAAGTGGGGGACATTCAGAATTTTTAGCAAGCCTACTTTCTCCAAGCCAGCAGCCCACTGTTTTACTTCTAGCAATGTCGCTCTAGTCTCCAGATAGTGGACAGAGTGCAAGTATGTTCCAGGTGCAAACTGCGGACGATCATTTGTATCATGGTCTGCATACTTAAGCCGGTCTATTTTTCCTGTCATTGTCCCGACCATCTGCACACCCTGTGGCAGCGAAGGGGTGTGGAGTGTGAACTTGGCTATCCACCGAGGTGGTTGAACTCCTGGTCGAACAGGAGGAAGATATGGTGGATGCTACGATCCTTCAGGTGGGAGCTCTACTGAACTAGAAGGATTCATCTCGGGCTCCTTCGGTGTCTTTCCTGTTGGTTTGTACATGTCTTCGTTTCGCTTAGAGCGAACTTCTGGCTTGAAATTCTTCCTGGTTGATCGCGTTTGCATTGGTTGATTCGGTGCTGGGGGGGTCTCTTTGTGAGGTGTAGAGCTAGGTGGGTTGCTCATAAGGTTTTGTAGACCCCTCTGTTCAAATTCTCTCAACAATTCCTAGACTTCGCGATCAGCTGACATGGACTGAACTATAAAACTCAAGAAAATGTGTAATGCGATAGTTGCAGTCCTGGGTGTCTTCTTATGGAATCCAACGACCATCTCTACCATAACTATGCATTGAAGACACCAAATCTGACAGAGATCTTGTCCAAACGGCTTTAGATTCCCCAAAATATCATCATTATAGGTAGTTAATGCAGTTAACGTACCGGCGCCTCCAAATCTGTTTTTTCCCAACGGTCGCATTTTAAGCTCCGACACACCTTTCTTCTTCGGTACAACCATTAACCTTGGCTGCGCCACAATAAGGGTCTTCGACACAATCTAGACCTTCTCCACATCCTGACACCACGATAGAATTTCTTCGAGAGGCTTGATGATTCCTTTCATTGTTGAGAACTTCGTCGAAAATAAGTCCTGATACTCATGGAGAAGTTCGGTCACTTTTCTTACCATTTCTTCATCCCAATAATCTCCAATGGTAGCGTACTTAGGTATTTCTTCTGATCCAATGTTGACTTTCCTTATCTTCAGGGGCTAAGTTACTTCAGGTGCTTCGACTGCTGGTCCATGTACTTCGTAGTGTCTTTCTGACTCAGGAATATTGATGTTGCAAGGGTCATCATCTTCATCAATGGTGAGGTTATAGCATTCTACAACATTAGCTTCTTGTTCCTTCCAATCAGGTTGGTACTCGGCTATTTATTTATCATCAAATACCTTAGTATTGATCAGCCTAATAGCTGCGTCCAAAGCAGGGCAAACCTCATTAATAGAAAATGTAAGTACAAAACTATCAACAAGATTATCCTAACTTATAGTACCATGGCGAAGCTCCACCTCTGCATAACAGTTCTGTGCTACAGGTTCCAGAGTGTGTACAAACCTATGTACCCATTCATCAGAAGGTACATGCTTCCATGCTTCATAACATTGCTCCAAATGTTCCTGAGGGCTAGTCTTACCATCAAATATGCTTCGCACCTCCTGAGGTTGATCTGTGAATCTCAGGCAAAGAAACTTTTGACAAGCTAACCAACTATGAATATACTTCTTATGACCATTCCACCATCTGGAAGCTGTGGCTCTGAAGACTGAATCTATAGTTTCCATTCTCCGTGAATCTGGTACTTGCTCTGAGAATTGCACAATAAAATCTTCTGGCTCTGTCAAGCCATCAAAAAGAGGTAAGGCTCTTGTCTGTGAGCTAAGCCATCTGAGAGAATTGGTAATTATTGCACATCGATGTCCATGTAGCTCATACAGTCTATTCTGCCAATTCTCTAGGCTGTCATCTGAATTAGTCATGCAAGAACTGTCACACTGCCAATCCATTATACCTTCAGTAGTAGGGTTAACATAGTCTTATTCTTTAGCTGTGATGTTGTAAATATGTTTTAAGACATCCTGATCTTCATCTCTAACTGGCTCTGTATACCTTTCTCCATGAGAAGGGTCCAATGGTACGATGACTCTCAGGCCTTTTCCTTCGAAATTCATCTATCTAGTCTTAGGGTTGATTACTGCATCATTGTCTATTTCCCATTCAATTCCTAGCAAGGCTGGATAGGGGTTGCTATCATCAATTATTTCAATGACCTCAAAATATGCTAGGGTACCGACTCCATCAATATCTACTGGTACACTTAGGAATCTTCCAAAGGGCACAATCTTTTGCTGATTGGATAATCTCAACTGTATAGGGGACCATTCAAGGGTAGGTTTTCCCATTTGTTCCCATGTTTTCTTAGTTAGGACATTCACTTATGATCCCAGGTCTAAAATGATATCAGTCATATCATACTCTCCTATCTGAGCATGCAACCTCATTTCTCTTCCAGTCCTTCTAACTCTATTAACATTTTTTATTTTATCAGAGCTTCGCTGAGATTCACAAGACTGAATAACTTTCTGTAACTCATTCAAAGCATTCTTGTTTCTTAATAGCTTCATACAACTCTGCAAAAATGATGCTAGTGTACTTACTTGGTCTGACGAAGCTTCTTGGAACTGCGACTGCTGTTGATGCTGTCGCGTAGTTGCTACTGAGGTTCCTGGATCAGAAAAGTCTCTTTTAGCTTCCATAAATGTTTCTTTTTCTCTGGCAACATCAAAGGCTAGAATTTTCCCTGGGGTATTGCGGACCCAAGCCTCGACAGATTGTTTCTCCGTATTCTGCACTTGCGTCGTAGCTCCACTCCTTGTAACAACATGAATAGCTGGAACAGATCTTTTCTCTACAACAATCATCTGAACATTCTGAGTAGGAGGGCCATTCCTTTCTTGTATCTTGTCTATCAACTGTGGACATTTCTCAATGACATGATCGACTGCTCTGCAATATCGGCATGTCGTAGTTGGGTTCTGACAGTCTCTAGCTACATGTCCTGCCTGATTACAGTTGTAGCAAATAACCTGGCTTCGACCTCTTCCAGGCATACCACCACGACCTCTGAAATTACCTTGACCTCTTCATTGCCTTGTGCATAGTTTTGTACCCTATAAGCATCATAGGTTCGCTCTCGCATGAGGTCAAAGCTGTGAAATTCATCTTCATTGTGTCCAACTGAATTACAGAACTTGCAGTAAGGATTCTTAGGTACTTGAACATATCTCTGTAGTAGATAGCAATCTTCAGGTTGATGCTGGCCAGTTGTTCTACAGATCTCACAATATAGGACAACAGGGTTAAATGGGTTTGGTGCACCAGTATTCAGGTAATTTCTTAGTGCAGGGCACTGTTCTTTGTCATGAACTTCTGTCTTGCATCATGTACACCAAAAATCTTCTCGAATGGATTTTCCTTTCTTCATGTCACGAAGCTCCAAATCCATTTCTGTTAACTGTTCCTGTATCTAGGCTATGCCAAAATTATCTCCGATAGGAGCGGTTGCAAGTTTCATGACAATTTCCAATGCCTCTTGCTGATTGACAACCTTTTGTTGCATAAGTGGAGTCCTGATGTGCGGCAATAATGCTGCAATGAACTAATATTTATGCTGTTATGGTCCAATGGTAAAACTGATTTGATCCAACAGAACCTTGAACCTATGATCAAAGTCCCACACTGATTCACCTCACTTCTTCTGAATTTCCTTTAGTTCAGTTATACACTGCGAATCTGATTTAGGATTCTTGAATTCCTTAATCATGGATTTTTTAATATCAGCTAAGATATAGTTCTGAGTACTATAAAAATTCATAAACCAGGTCAAATCTCGGTCTCTAAAAGAGGTAATTAGCTGCGCTCTTCTTGTATTTTCATCCGTAATACTCTTAGCAGTCCAAACAGCTTCGCATAAGAACCAAAACTGCTCTGGATCCTCTGATCTAGTTCCTTTAAAGACTGGGAGTTTGATATCATCATTCACATGGTCCATAGTGGATCGAGGGGGGGGGGAGGAGGGGGACTGATAACAGGGGGAGGGGAACTTACTGAGGTAGACTGACCTGCGACAGGACTACTAGAGTTAGGGTTACTTTTAGACTGCGACGGGTTCTCAGGGATAACAGGTCTTCGCTGCGGAGTTACAAGAGGGTTTCTAACAAAAGGGGTTTCTTCAGAGTCAGATTCTTCTAGACTTATCAGGCTGTAATAGGTATTCTAGCCTAGGGTATAGGATCTAAGATTTCTCTTGTATATTTTTCTGCTTCGAAGAAAACCACTTTGCTCGTCGAAGTCACTTTCACTTCCAAACATAGGTTAGTAACAATAAATCTAGCAATATGATTCGATAAGCAATATGCCTTTCTCAACCAAAAGCATTTTAATTCTCAAACCAAATGAATTCAAGTACTTACCCCTGGGTCCTTTGAAGAACTGTCTTTCTCCTTCGCTGAAAGAAGTATGTGTGTCGATGGTGAACTCCGTCACAAATGCTTCAAGGGTTCGCATTGTCCAAAAATCAACAGCTCTTGATACCGCGTTGTTCACTCTTTTCAATATGTTAATTCTTTCTGGGGTCTAGGTAGGAGACTGATCTTCTTGGAAGTTTGTCTTTCTTTCTGTCAACCTGGATAACCACTGGTACAATTCTATGTGGATACTACCGAATAAAATTTCATAAATATCAGCAAAAACGTACCTTTGCAAGAAGTCATCTGAGCTACGAAGAGGATCCTTATTTTCTTGTTCAGCAAATTTAATATAGGTATTTTTGATCCAGTCACCGATTTATTTTATTGAGGGCCTCCAAAACATATCCCTCTAGGTATGACGTAAATCCCTCTTGAGCAGATACTGTTCAACTGGCAACGGAACCAATTTGTTGGGCTATGGGCAGACCCGGGTTTTATCCTTTTATCTTCGTACCAACAAAAAGACCCACAGTGTTGGCCCTTTCGGCAGCAACCTGCGAACAGGTTGCAGTCTCACTTGAAACAGCTATGGGGTGCCGCAGAATCAGGTTTCTGCAAGTAGAAGAGGGATATTACTGTACCTTTATCCTTAACAAAGAATAGATATACATTATAGATCTTCAACAGTTACTTAATTAGCTTCACAGGTTATATAAACATACAGTTACTTACTCAACCCTTAACTGGGAATTCACAGCGAAGTTATTATCTAACAGTTAACTTACTTTATCACTTATCTAGTTATCAAATGCATAAACAGAAACAAAACATCAAGAACCACCACAACACAAGATATACGTGGTTCACCCCCAGTGTAGGGGCTATGTCCACAGAACTGTGTTTATATTCAACTCTTTACAAAAACCACAGTTCTAATCTATGCACTCAGCTGCAGATCTTCTCAGCAATCCGAAGCTGCGCACTCAGCTGCAGCACCTTTCTTTCAACACCCTCTGCACACTCAGCTACAGAGGTCATCCATGCACTTAGCTGGGACTTAACCTTCTTACAAAAACCCTATGTGCACTCAGCTGTAGAGGTCATCCATGCACTCAGCTGGGACTTAACCTTAAACCCTAAAATAGTTTCTTCTTCCTTTTCATCAAATCATCATATATCATAAGTCTCAAAAGGCCTAACCTCCTTCCTTTACATAAGTGCCTATTTATACAAGTGCATTATTACAATACCATGGGATTAAACCATGGGATTAAAAACCATGAGTTTAAACCATGGGTCATTTACAAAAAGAGGGGCTTCGACCCAACCCCGACACCCCTAAGACTATTTTGGGTCGCAACTCCGCTTACAAGCTTCGCACCAAAACCGCAGAGTTGCCAAAATAAGGGACCTTGAAGGTCGAGCCCCAACAGATATCACATGAGAAACTCCATAGGTAGGAATAGATGTTCCAAAAATAGCAGTATGACCTCCAGAAGTAGGAATACAAACTCTCGATACAACATGAGGTAGTTGACTCTGAGACACAATGACGCGAGTAGTAGCAGTATGCACATGACTCGTAGCAACATTCCAGCCCAAAGGACCACGTGAATGTGGGGGAGGAATAACATTTGAAGAACTAGGAATAGAGGATGAAGGGACATGTGAAATCACATAAGTGGTATTCCCTACAGTCACTCGTCTAGGCTCTGGTATTCGAATAGGATCCCTAGCACCAGGTCTAGGATGAATATGTGATGTGACCTCCACCATCGGGATGGAGGGTGTAATGTGACTTGAGTTCCCAAATCTCTCCACATGGAAGTGACTAGGAATTCCCCCAGGCATAGTGTAAGGTTCAAAATCCGACTCGGCATGCAGTACCGAATCATGTGTAGGAATACCAAACATATCATAACTACCATAACTAGTGTTTGCAGGTTCATGATGATTCTTGTCGCTTGACATCCAATACTCGCGACCTGAGAATGAGGGATCATACCTAGAGTGTGTAGGTACATCATGTGAAGGATCATACCCAGAGTGTGTAGGTATATCAAGTGAAGGATCATATGTAGGGGTAGGCTCTTCTTCTTCAACCTCATGAAGTGAAGAAGGTAGCTCAGGAATTTTTGCTTCATGATATCCCATCGTGTGTGAATCAATGTGAGTATGAGTCCATCTAGACCGTCTGCTTCTCTCTCCCAAAGGAGGAGGAGATGTAGAAGGCGGAAGTCCTGCTAAACGACGAGAACGACAGGGAGCCGCACCCGAATCCACAATGACTCAAAAAATGAAAAAGACTCTCTAAATTATGCAAACCTTAGGCAAGATGACATGTACAGAGCATACACCAATATAATCTAAATCCAATCACAAGCAAATGAGGGTAGGATATGTGAGCTCTTGAATGAAGCAGGTATGTGTCGCCTAGGAGAGGCTTGAGACTCCCATACACAACAAGTAGAGGTTTGTAACCAATTATTGTGGCCCTCAACTTCAATGCATATAGCGACTATGCTATCCGAGCCCAACCTGGCTAGGACACCCGCAGAATAACCCCTGCAAAGTACCCCCTCGATAACCTAAATAAGGAAACTAAGGTCACCTCAATATAATCAATGCTCAGGTGGACAGTCGCAGGAGGGATTAACCATATGGGCAGGGTAGCAAAGCTCGAAACTCTCAAAAGAGTCCCCAGATACGAATACAATCCTGGAAATATCTCCAATGCTACTCAGTTATGATTAGGGGTCATCCCAATCAATAACTGCTCACACTGTCTCGTGCTTAACTCTCTTGTAAGAGGAGGATCCTGAGAAACACTAATTATACCAAGGAATTTCACACTCTCACCTGGACAGACACATACATGTTGTTGTTTAGTGGTCTTGGATAATTTACTCATAATGAACTATTCCAAGACCCTAAAACCTAATCTTGTTGGTGTACCCTATCGAAGAAATTAGTGTAATCCATTTTAATTAAGCGTTGATTTTATTTGGATTTATTACTCGAGAAAGGTAGATGGTCATGCAACCAATGATGTTATGACGCAACATGAAGTAAAATGCACACCTAACAATCAATGCAAATGCATTGTGTCGAATGAAAAATAGGGCATGCTACTACGTGTAATGCAAAATTCTTCTTCAAATGTGAAATGTAGTCATTCCTATATGAAATCCTAACTAGTACTTCTCTAAGCAAACCTAGTACAAGTACCATGCAAAGTGCAAAGTGAAATGCATAATGATGCAAAGAAGCAAATATTTTTGGATTTTTTGAATATAAATGAGATACTAAAGCAAAATAATGATTATACTACCCCCAGACCTGGCAAGCACAATCAAACAGCACTCACAAAAAGTACTAAGGTAAAAGAAATCTAATGCAATAATCCCGAAACAAAAAATCGAAAACGCAATGACAAGAACATTCTTAAAAAAGAAATTTACCCTAAACAAAGGTGTCTTTGGTCAGAAACAGAGGTGTATACAGACTCTAGCAATATCAAAGGAGACTCAGCAATCATCAAAATTCACCCAGCAATAATCAATCTTCCTTTAGAAGGAAAAACTAAGGGAATACACCACTGTTCGTAGTAAAACTGCATATGTACGTGGATACAATAGTTAAAGCCGCATGTATACACGACTGTGAGTAAAAAACTCGTGTAGAGGAAGAAAAATGTATTAAAATGAATGGAAATGGATAAAATGAGACAAAATTAACACCAATTAGACACTACCAGGAAAACATGCCCCACTACATGACTCACAAACAGAGAAATAAGAGCAATTCAAGAACATTGAATGGCGATAAAAACCCCTAAAGGACAACTACTAGGAACTCCCTAGTGGATTCACCAATTCTGTTATGGAGAGAAATTCCTATGGCTTGGGGTACCACAACACACAACTTAACTCCATAAATCAATCCTTTCCTATATGCAATAGAAACCAAACAACTAACACTAAAGGATCTCGATTCGTACCTTATTCCAGACGGTTGATGTAGATCCCCGTTGAGCTTTCCAACTTCAGCTTGAATTGATAAATTGCTTCCTCAACATTCAATAAATAAGACAAGCATACTATATATAATTGTGTTAGATCTACTCTAGCACATATAATCAATAACATATAAGCATTTGAAATCATCCATGGATAAAATATTCATTCAAACACACATTATTGGACAGGAAAATATATTTCTATTAATATAAAATTAGAGATTACAATGAATACAACCTCTGTCGGCACGTCTGCAAATCGGAGAAACCAAGTCCCCCACTTGGGCCTCCACCACTTCAATCCTCCATCTCTTGATAGCAAGCTCACAAGCAAAAGATAAGCTTGGGAAGAACACAAAAGTGCTCCAAGGGACAAAGGGGATGTAAACTCAAGCACAAGTTTCGGCCACAATGGACTATAGTTCTCTTGCTCTCAATTCCTCATTCCTTCAATCTATCCAAAGGGTTTCTTATATAGCTTTTCAATGGGGTAATGAAAGGTTGAATCCAAGCGATCTCAAGGCATATGGAAGGCCAGGAGACAAGTGAGTCAGATCCACATAAAGGAAAACTCCAAAAGAATTTGGCCTTTTGCACACATCCCGATGTACACGGTTTTAGGGGTCAAACCCACATATATACGCAATAAAGGGTTTAAAAGTCATGTATGGAAATTTTTACATGTTTTTAGGGATGATCAAGGAAACATCAAAGGAACAAAAATGGTCCATGGGGTCTAAGGAGTCTGCATAGGGACAGGGAAGGCCATAAAAAGTGTGATTCATCATGTGTGGTAAAATCAGCTATAACAGTTGGTAAACATCTTGAAGTGCCCTCCTAATAGGGATTGGAAGAAATTTTGCAACACATATACCATCACGAACCTTTCTGTTTCTATCATCGTATATTTTTTCTCCACAGTAGACAACTTCCGACTCACAAACATGATTGGGTGGTCGATTGATCCTTCTTCTGGTTGGGCTAATATCACTTTCAGTGCTACTAACAAAGCATCTAAATGGAAATGCAACTCCTTTTTCCAATCCAGAAAAAACTAATATTGGTATTTCTACCATTTTTTGCTTTAGTATGTCAAGGCTCATATGGCACTCGTTGTTCTATTCAAACTTCACATCTTTATTTAATAACATCTCCATCGGCGCAGTAATTTCTGCATATCCTCTTATAAAATTTCGGTAATATCCTATGTGGCCTAATGTTTCCCTCAACTATTTTACGGTTGTTGGTGCTCAGTGGATGCTAGTAGGTCAACAATTATCACAATCTTAGCGGGGTTGAACAACATTCATTCCTTGCAGACAATATTTCCCAATATGATTCCAAATGGTGCACAAAAGATACATTTATTCATAATTAGTGAAATTTGATGTTGTTGACACCTTTCCAACATCAATCAAAGGTTTACGGTATGGTTTTTTACCAAGCCATAGATGGCCCTATCATCCGTATATACCACTAGGAAATTATTAACGAAACATTTGAATGCAGAAACAACTAACCTTGAAAAAATCATGGGAGCATTCTTAAGATTGATTGGCATCACTGTGTACTGAAAACACCCACTTTCTATTATGAATGTGGTTTTATATCGATCTTCTTGTCCTCCTACTCCTTCGAGTACTTCATTGGTAAATGGCATGGGAAACAGATCATGAAGACTTGTATCATTTAATTTCCTCAGATCGTGACATAATCAGATTTCCCCGATCTTTTTGTCATGGAAGACCATCGGTTTGACCCATTGTTATTCTTCAACATGATCAATAATCTCTACATCTAGCATCCATTCTAATTCATCCTTGACATACTCTTTGTATCTCTGATTCAACCTATATAGTCGTTGCTTCACTGGTTTCACATCAGATTTCTGAGGGATCTTCATTTCACCCAACTCCCCTGAAATGCCTTTCATCTTGGAAAATTTTGTTGGAAATAAATCCTAAAACTCATGTAGTATATCGGTGACCTTCCCCATTGTTGAATCATCCCAATAGTCTCCAATACTAGCAAACCTTGGGTCTTCCATTGTCCCAATATTGACCTTCTTTATCTTCAACGGTTGCTTGAATTTGTCGAACGATATTTCTTGTGCTTCGATGTCGCGGCTTCCTTTTGACTCTGGAACATAGATGACTCTTGGATCATCCTTGTCATTAGGTTCTACTGACACATTGTAACACACCATCATCACTTGTGGTGTTGGTGTTCATTGTGGTCCCGTCGGTAGTCTAGTCAAAACTATCTCCAATACCTTGTCACAAATGTCCTGTAGTGCACTATTGATGAATGGATTTTTGTTCACGAAACTGAAAGTATTACTGAAGCTAGTAATAATTTCTTCCCAAGTTATTATTTCTCTTCACATTTCTATGGAGACATACCATCTCCATGGTGTTTCATCTAGTGTGTGGATGAACGCATGAACCCATTCCTCTTTTGGCCTCAGTTTCCATGTTGTTTGACATGTTATCAAATGGTCTCTTGGATTATTTTTTCCATCATATTTCTTTCCTTGGTAGTATTTATCCTCCCAAAATTGAACTTCCATAAGTTTTTGACATATTTTCCATTTTGATATCAATTTTTTATGCATGGATCACCATCTTTCCAGAGTAGCCTTCAATGCTTCTTGAAGTGCCAATAGGTATTGTTGTTCTAATACTCTATATTCAAAGTCGATGATTAATACTTCCAAGTTAGGTAGTCCTTTGTATGTTGGAAGATCGAATACTTCTGTCGCTCCCCATCTCAATGACTGAGATATTCATGCGCAATTCATGATTGTTACTTCATGCAGCCAGTTCTGCTAATTTTCTAGTGCTTCGTCAGAGTCTAAAGACATTGAAATGATACTTCTCCATCTCAAATATCCATTAGCAGTGGGATTGATGTCGTCTTCAGAGACATTGTAAGAATTATCCCATCCTCCCATGATTTCATCTTTTATTGGTTCAACATATCGTTGTCTTTCAAGGGGATATAGTGGGGCAATGACCCTCATGTCACAATTCTTGAACGCCATTATCCTTTTCTTGAAATGGATAACGACCAAGTTTTCCATTTCCCAACTGATTCCCAACAGCATAGGGTATGTACTGGTATTGTCGATGAGTGGATGAGGCACTGGAATAGTTTGTGAAACTTTGGCTTGATTTTCAAAACAAAGTTGTACTGGTGACCAACTTAATTGTGGCTTCCCCATCATTTCACAAGTCTTCTTGGGTAGGATGTTCACATCTGACCCTAGATCTGGAATGATGGAATCCACATCATATTCACCAATTTGGACATTCATTCTCATTTCTCTTCCTATTTTTATTTTCTTTTGCAACCAGTTGAGTGGATGATCTGGTCTCCCTTCTTCTTGTCGATACAAAAAAGTTTCTATCTTTTCTAACACATCATATGTTAGACAAATTTCTAGAAATTTTTTTAGGGTACTGACCTTTCTTTGCGACTTTGGTGAGTTTGTTGAACAAAAAATCGATGACATCTCATAAATAGGTAGTTTACCATTATCGTTGATCACTGCATCTTTCTCTTCAAAGAAGGTTTCTTTTTCCGCTCCCATGTCGAATTGCACCTTGTTCCAAATTGCAAGTCAGATATTTGGTAGTGGCCCATCATCTCTTGTCGGAGCTCCTCCTCTTCTTACTACGTCAAATTGTGCTGGTTGAATCCTTAGCTCAGTTGTTATCTTCTACGCATTTGGAATAGGACTCTGATTCTTATTTGTATTGTTGTTCGATGGTAGTTGTGGCACATTCCTAGCTTGCCATTTCACAATTAGTTGTGGATATTCTTCGACAGTGTGATCCGGTGCACTACAATAAGTACAATGAGATTCTAGATTTAGAAATTCCCTATGATAGTGACCCAACACTCCATAATTATAATAGGTAACCGGTCCTCGACCTCGACCAAAAGTTCCTCCTCGACTAAAGCATCCATTGCGACCTCCGTGAAATCCCCCTCAGAATCCTCCTTGCTACTGATACAATGGTTGGTTGTACCTTGGTTTTTTGAATTGTTGTTGTTGTTGATTATATTGTGGTTGTAGTTGATTATATTGTGGTTTTGGTTGATTATACTGTGGTTGCAGTTGATTATACCGTGGTTGCGGTTGATTATACTGCGATTGCGATTGAGGTCTCTCTGCTGGTCATTTCTCTTCTCCTTTCATAAAGTATGTATCCATAGTTATTTCTTGGAGCAGATCATAAGCTCTGCAATCCTTTAATCAAAATATTAGCTAGTTTCGACACAAAATTTTGTAAGTAGACACATTCCTTTGACCAATGTCCATTTGTTTGACAAATTTGGCACCAAGGAATTCCTCCTCGAATCAGTGGATTTGACTCCCATTAATGCAAGTATTCATGGAAGTTGGGACAATTATCCTTATGATGTCCTTTAGATAGACATCTATTGCACCGTATCTCTTCACAGAACTCTTTTCCCTTCTTAATATCCTGCAGTTGGATGGTAAGGTTCGCCAACTATGACTGGATCTGGCTCATGCCAATCCCTGTTTCGCCAACTAGTGAATCCTCCAGCTTCATCACAATTTATAGGGCTTCCGCTTGGGATGTGATCTTATGTTGCAATAGAGAAATGCGGATGTGGGGTACCAAGGCTACAATGAACCATTCTTTGTGTTTTACATCACTCATTCTGAAGCTAACCTTGTCCATCAGAGTTTTGAATCGATCTTGAAATCCCACACTGATTCATTGGGGAATTGCTTTATTTGCTTTAGGTATGTAATATACTATGATTTCAATTTTAGCTTCTTAAATTCCTTGATCATTCCAATCCATATTTGTGTTAGGGTCTTATGTGGATTTCCGATCGGTACTTGCACAAATTTCATATACCATTCCAACGCGCAGCCCTGAAAGGTCGTCACTAGTTGTACTTTCTTGATATCATCATTGTTTCACTATCCATATTGCTTCACACAAGAACCAATGCTTCTTGGGATCCTTACTCCTGTTACCCTGAAACAAGGGTAGCTTTACGTCATCACCTTCCATCCTAGGTCTTTTCCCAGTATTTGTCAATCCGCTACTATTACCACTGTGCTGACACACTGGAAAACCCTACGAAGAAGTCATTTTTCTTCCTCCTATGTTTGGCGCGTTGCACAAAGTTATAGGTATGTTGTATATTTGGGTTCACCCTTCCTCGAATTTCGAGGTAGCTTGGTTGTTTCCTTTGTCACTGTAGGGTCTCTTAGTCCCTTGTGTTTCCTTCTTGTAGTTTTTTGTTCCGGTCGCACTAGGAATCTCCTCAGTCCTCCTCCTTGTCTCTTGCCAAAACCTCACTAGCATTTTTTAATACAAAATACGATGGCATAGATGTCTATTTTTCAACATAATGTTGTAAACCATTGGACCATAAAATTCCTTTTTAAGCGTCGATCAAATTTCAACAGATATCCGACAGTAAATTAACATCCTCGAACTCCCAACATAGACTTGTGAATCTATGACAATGACTATGTTAATATTTACGTCGGATTTGCAACGAAATTCACATGATATGGTGTCGGATAACTAACGAATTGAAGCATTGGTGGTATAGCACCACCGATGGATTTGATGGAAAATCCGACGATAATTTTTTCACAAGACCGTCGGAAAGCCGACATCCTTCCCCTTTACAACCCATGACTATGTTAATATTTTCATCAGATTTGTGACGAAGTTCACATGATAGGGGGTTAGATAACCGATGAATTTTAGAGTTGGTGGTATAGCATCGCAAACGGATTTGATGGATAATCTGACAAGAAATTTTTCACAAGAACGTTAGAAAGATGACGTCCTTCCCCTTTACAATCGACGATAATTTGATACTACTGACAAGCCAGAACCGTCGGTAGTATGACACTGCCATCGATTGTAATGAAAAGGGACATCAAATATCCGACGAACAAGTGAACATTTATAAAAAAAATATCCGTTATATCCCACTATTCCTGCTAATGGCCATATCCTTGAATAGTTAGAGGTTCCCATTTCCACTTCCAAAGAAAGGTCCTCGCGTACACCCTTGGGACCACTTGATAAAATTGTTAATAAAACATTTTTTGTTACTAGCAATGGTGAAGAGCACTTATGGTTTTCCCATAAATATGCCCTCAACTACATTCACTAGATTTGCAATTGGGTCCTCAAACACGTATCTTATATTATATTTATGAATTTGTAAGAAACTCAGAGGGGAAAAGTCTTTATTTCAATATGTCCAAAAGGATCATATCATTATCTTGACTGTAAGTATGAAAATCATCATATGTATAACATGAGAAAACTTTCAATGACACGTTTTTGTGGACATCCAAAAAAAAATCTAGTTATGTCAATTAGGGTCATGCATATTACCAAATTAACATCAACAAGTTATGAAGTTGACATGTCAAATGCGAATCGTATGACTAGGCATGTGAATTTCCATAGAGTAGTAACCTCAAGGTTTAAATGAAAGAGAGAACAATACCAATCAACATATGTAGTAACTAAACATAAATCAATATCAAATTGATGATACTTTCATCACCAAGTAAATATGAATCATGTAACCTTTTGTAAGCGAATATCAAACTAACAACCCCAAAGGAAACAAGATTTATGTGTGAGATCATTAATATGAATAATTTTTCCAGTCCACATGAAATTGTAGAGAAATGCCACTATTGATCTTATGAATACATATTGGTGTCAAATATTCATAAATGTAAAATCATGGAGCGTATAGCACAACAATGAACTGTAGGAGATTGTTGTGAACACGAAGTAAAATAAGATGCTATAAAATAATACTTCGATTTGATTACAGGACTGTCATATTTTTTATATCAAATCGATCTCAATTTACTGCGATATGAAATGTTATAACAATAGTACTAAGGTATTGATGGCACACTGTAATGAGTCTCTTATAACTTACTCTTACTTGATTAATAATATTACTAAGGTATTAATGACACTCTGCAATGAGTCTCTTATAACATACTCTCACAGTATAAATACATATGTATATATACGCCCATTAACCCTAATAACTTAGTTTAATACCAACTCCCTCAGGAAAACCAAAGAATGGACACAAAATACGAATATATAATTTGTTTTGTAAGTATTATATCCCCTTCTCTAACATAATATTAAGTGTACATGTCAAAACAAATCAACTCTCATTGTTATTTAAAAGAATTAATATTATTACCTTGTGGGTCAACCAATATTGATGTTGTTTCCTGACCCATGCTCGAAGGGTTGGTCAATCTAATGACTTTCTCCTTGGAAAAAGTAGAATGATTGGACTGACTATCCTTGTCCTCCTTTTTGCAATAGTGGTAAAAATACCCGCAACTCTGAGTCTTCTAAGGTCAATTGTGTCACATAGTAACAAACTTAACATAAAAGTTGTAAATATGCAATTTAGTTGCAACTTCAAAAATCCTAGACAATGCAAAAGTTTAGTTAGTTAATATTCCCCTATAATATGGATCCATAAGTATGCTGACCAAATCATGCTAGGTTACTCACATTCCTACAAAATATTCAAGTTAGATGTATAAGTCACAAGTTAAAATATTATTTGGAAATTGAAACAATCTTCAAAACAACATCTAAAAGTATTGAACACATACCAACTCGAGACATGATATTATGTTTTTCCTTTATAGTGCTACAAATTCAGACATTGAAAAAATATTGAAAACAATGTCTAAAGGTATTGAAAACATACCGTATCAAGCAATGATAGTCACTTGTAGATTCTCTAGTGCTGCAACTTTCCTCAAAACTGACATCAAACAATACTTTATCTAAGTTCCAAGATACGAGCAAGATACGAGCCTTTATTCTCCCCGATTGCCACAATGCCATTATCATTGTAGAAATGATGTCAATCAGAAAGATCCTAATATTTATGGCTTGTAAAAACAAATCATTTATCATTTCTTTGCATTTATACCATTTTTATATCTACACAACTATGACATTTAAGTGACTGGGAATTTAAAAAATAAGGGAAACATCCAGGAAGAGTTTGATGGATTTAAAATTAGTATAGAAAGGGATCCCTAAACATTATGATCATGTGCATCAATTAATCTTAAAAAATCACATGTGTTATAAATTTGAACATGAGGACTCCCATCTCGAATTCCTCTCAGAAAAACCCTACGAGGCTTCCCTAGAAAAGCTCCCAGGGAATATTCTGTGGACAAAAAATATGTAAGGTTTACCATTACACCAAAAATTGTATATGTTGATGAACATTTGAAACCCAGCACAATCCCAATCACTAGAAGTGACAGTTAAACCACTTGTTTTATATTCCCAAAGGTGTGGCGGTTATACCATGTGGAGGTACCCGATACTCCAACCCCCCGCCTCCAGCGTAGCTCAGGGGAATTGAACCTGATGCCTATGCTCTGATACCATGTGGAAATTGAACCCAGGTGTTAGAACAATTACACACAAAAATTGCCAATTACACATGCAAATTACACACAAAGGAGACTGAATATGGAGCATAACACTAATCTGTATTGAATAAGTGTACAATATCCAACCTTGTGAATTCATAGGCTACCAAAATAAATAATTACATGAGATATTTGAATGCATAAGGATTCCATTCAAATTTGGTCAAAAGTAGGCTTACTAAATCTAAGCAAATCCCCCATAGGTGCATAAAGCAGTTTCCAAATCTGTCTAGGAGCTCACGAATTGGAAAAATCAATTAGGAAAGCTAATAGATGATGGAAGCACAACTCATACATGATTTTATTAGGAGAAAAGAGTGGAGGATGAAGAGGACAAAAAACAAGTTAACTTCACCTAGTCAAACTTTCCCAATTTCCTTAAAACTCAGAAAAAGCAGGTAATAAAGCAGAAAACAAAGACATGAGCTAGGAAGGCCAGGAATAAAGAAGATTTGATTCTAGGTGGTTTCCCAAGTGCTCCATGACTCAAATTTATCAATTTTGACCACTTTGGATGTGTGGAGGACAACTTGCATAAGGTGGAATATGGAAACTAGGAAAATAAGACAAAAATTGGATTAATTAATGTCTAAGGTAGCTAACTATGGGTTGATTATTCTAAAACCCCCTCTTAAGCCTGACTTATGAGTAAAATATCAAAAAATTATAGGGCCTAGCAACAAGGCTTAGTCACCATTTACATACTGCATGTCCATTTAACCAAGGAAAGAGGAAAAAACCTAGTGGGAAAAATCCTCCCTTAAACATTGACAGTAAAACAACATTTGAAAATCTTGTCATCACTCATGCTTCACAGCATGATCAGTAATCCCCAGCAGTGATTTGAGATTGCTGAATGTCTTCTCACAAAAAACTTTGGTGAAGATATCTGCTACTTGTTCTGAAGATGAACAGAAGAGTAGGTAAATGGTGCCATCATGCACAAGCTGTCTAATGTAGTGCATATGGATCTCAATGTGTTTGGTTCTCTATTTCTAAACTGGATCATTGTAGATTCAAATGGTACTATGATTATTACAATAGATAGTAGTTGAGTATTCTGATTCAAATCCACACTCACCAAGTAACCCCTGCAACAATCAACATTGAGTTGCTGCATTTACAACTCCTCTGTACTCTGCTTCTGTAGATTAGAGTGCAATGGCACTCTGTTTCTTGCTTGACTAGCTGATTGGCCCTTCAGCAAGCATGAACACATATCCTGATGTTGACTTTCGATCTGTGTTGTCACCTGCCCAATCATTGTCAGTAAACCCAATCAAATCAAGATAAGATTTAGCTTTGTAGAAGATCCCATGAGTCCTTGTTCCCTGAACAAAGTTAAGGATCCTTTTGGCTTCTCTCCAATGGATCTCATGAGGCTGATCCATGTATCTTGAAGCCACACTTACTACATAATAAATATCAGGTCGATTATGTGTAAGATACAGCAAACATCCAATCAATTTCCTATACAGTGTATTGTTTACCATAGGTGAAGAATCAGCTTCTTCAAGCTTAACTCCTGAAAGGAAAGGAGTCTTGCTTGGCTTGAAATACTTTATATTTAATTTGTTCAGCAAATCCAAGGCATACTTGGACTGATGTACTTTGATTCCTTCTTTGGTTTGAGCAATCTTGAGCCCCAAGAATTGGCTCAATAAGCCCAAATCAGTCATTGAGAAGGCATGGTTCATTGCATCCTTCAAGGAGGCAATTTCATCCTTTGAGATACCTATAATGAGAAGGTCATAAAAATACAAAACAATGATCATTAACGAACCATGAATCAAATTCAAATAGACATTTGGATTTGACTTGCATCGAACAAAATTCAGTGATAGCAGAAAGTTATCAATCTTGGCATACCAAGCCCTGGGGGCTTGCTTAATCCCATACAATGAATTCTTTAGCCTGCACACAAGAGATGGATTAGTAGAAAATACTTGAGGCTGATGCATGTAAATATCTTCAATGACATATCCATTCAGGAAATCACACTTCACATCCATGTGGTGTACCTCCCACTGCTTTGAAGCTGCAATGGCTAAGGCTAGCCTGGTGGATTCCATCTTTGCCACTGGTGCAAAGGTATCATTGTAATCTATTCCATGTACCCGTGAGTAGCCCTTGGATACCAATATGGCCTTGTATTTCAGAGGTGAACCATCAGAAGAAAATTTGGTTTTGTAAACCCACTTACACTGAACTAGCTTCCTCCCTGGGGGAAGATCAACCAGCTCCCAAGTGTTGTTCTTCTGGAGTGAGCTGAACTCTTCTTTCATGGATTTTTGCCATATTGGGTCATTTGATGCATATTAATATGTTTTTGGGTATGATTCAACCATCATATAGCATTTCTCTGCAAACATAGGATCTTTCATGCACAAATCACTCTCAAACTGAGATTTAGTCCTCCTGGGATCATTAGGATTTCCAGCTAGTTCTCCAGCTGCATGAATGGTATTTGCTGCCCATTTTGGTCTTGTAGGACTATTAGGATATGAAATTAAATCATCATTATCAGACATATCAGAATCAGCAAGTTCAACTATCTCTTCACTTACATTCAAAGGTTCTAGTGGCGAAGAGGATTCTCCAACTTCCACTACTGCTAGGGGCTCTTCTTGAAACTGAACACACCTTTCAATGAAGGATTTGTTTGTGCTCAAATTGATCATCTTGTACCCTTTTGAATCTTCAAATTACCCAACAAATATACACTCTTGGCTTTGGGGCTGCAAAGCCTTCCTCTTTTCTGTTGGAATTCTAGCCCAGGCCCTTGAGCCAAAAATCTTGAAATGGGTCACATCTGGCTTATGCCCACTCCATGCTTTGAGAGGAGTCATACCATAAAGCTGTTTATGAGGCACCCTATTCTGGATATAGGCTGCACAGTTTATAGCTTTGGCCCAAAACTTTGGTGGCAAAGTCTTAGCCTCCATCATGCATGTTGCCATCTCTTTCAGTGATCTGTTCTTCCTCTCAGCAACACCATTATGCTGTGGTGTGTAAGGGATAGAATGTTGCATATGAATACCTGCATCTGTACAATATTGAATGAACTTAGACTTGACATACTCACCACCATTGTTAGATCTGAGGACCTTGAGTTTCCTCCCAGACTGGTTTTCAACCAAAGCCTTAAAGACTTTGAAGAGGCCATAAAATTTAGACTTGTGTTTCAGGAAGTAAACCCAGCAATACCTAGAAAATTAATCTATGAATGTCAATGCATATTTGGCCTGAATCATTGACATATGAGGAAATGGTCCAGCAACATCACTGTGGATCAACTCAAGAGGTGCAGAGGTTCTCTCATGACTAGCTTTCTCAAATTTATGCTCTGGGTGTTTTCCTAAGATGCAACCTTGACAGAATCCTTTGGAAAACTTAATATTTGGTAACCCTATGACCATTTCTTTTTCACTAAGATCAGAAAGATACTTGTAATTTAGCTGGCCAAATATTTCATGCCAAATCTTGCTTGCCTCATTAGCATGAATCAGAAGAGCAGAGGGGTTTGAGTAGGGTAGGAAGTATGAGAACATGTATAGCTTCGAAGTGTGATTTGCAACTCCTTTTGCAATGACTTTACCACTTGAGATCTCTGTGATCTCAACTTCATCAGGGGAGAATATGACCTTCTTTGGTGACCCTGTGTGGGTTATCTGATACACTGATTAGAGGTTAGAGGCAAGACTTGGAACATACAATACATTGTTGAACTTACCATGGTCAAGATCAATCCTCTCGTTGCCCAAACTTTCAGTGAGAGAGTCATCTCCCAGTACAATCGGTGGACTTTTCAACATGTCAAGTGAGGTGAATGCCTCCTTGGTCGAAACCATATGTCTTGAAGCTCCATAATCAATGATGAAACTAGGTGAGCTTGATGTGCCAACAACCAATGAATGAACTCTCTCTCTATCTTCTGAATTTGATCCTCCTTCCCTCTTTTTTGAGCTATATGGAAGGGAGATGCCATTCTTCTCCAGGAGTTGGGTCAGCATGTCTATTTACTTCTTCATGCAGGAGCTTTCAGAATGATTTCCCTTACTGCAGTATGCGCACTTGCTCATTTCTCCTTTGTTCTTCTTCTTCTAGGGGTTCTTCTTGGAACCTTGAGGCTCCTCTGGAGACTTGTTCTTGTCTCTCTTTTGCTCAGGTGGCTTCTTAGCTTTCTTCTTGCCTTTTGAATCCACCCTCGAATCTCCAGCAACCAGATCTTGGTATTTGGAAGGTTTGATGGTGCCCATCATCACCAATTTATCTTGTTCTTGTGTGAGAGATTCCAAGAAATCTGCAAGGCTAGGCATTTTCCAGGCTCAAGCTGTCAACTTTGTGGCATATAAGGTTGATACAAACACTGAATAGTCAGGGCCAAGCTTCGAGATTATGGACAAACCAGTTTCTCATCCTTCTTTTCGATCCCACATTGTTTTAGCTACAAAACAAGGGCGTTGAACTTGGAAAAATAGAGTTGCAGGGATTCAAATCTATTGGGACTTAGGGAGATCAATTCATTTTCAATTTGATGTCCCCTCATCTCATATGTCTTACCAAAAATATAAAAAAGCTTCTCCCATACTTCATTTGGTGATGTTAATCCATTAAGATGGAAAAGGAGGTCTCTGGATATGCTCAGACACAAGAGACCATAGGCTTCATCCCTCCTGTTGTGCCATTCAATTTTCTCTGTAGCTGCATTGGGATCTACTTCTGTTGCCATAGTCACTCTGTAGAGGCCTTTCACTCTCAACAATATCTCCATCTCTGATTTCCATTCAAAGAAGTTAAATGGAGTCAAGATGATCTTTTGAGATTGATCCATAGCTCAGAAATTGTCCCTTCAGTTAGCAGAATGCTCCTAGTCAATGATGTCGAACCTGCAATACAAATTGGAAGGAGAGAAATCAATCTACAAAGGCTCTGATACCATGTAATTTTTACCGTTACACCAAAACTTGCAGATGTTGATGAACATTTGAAACCCAGAACAAGCCCAATCACCAGGAGTGGTAGTTAAACCACTTGTTTTATATTCCCAGAGGTGTGGCGGTTATACCATGTGGAGGTACCCGATACTCCAACAAAATATAGATGTAAAATATTAATAAGTAATATGCATGCAACTCTTCAAAGCTTAATCTAAGGATGCATGCCACTCAAATACTAGAACACCGTATTATATTAACATCCACACAACTCAAACTAGAAAATTATTCACTAATTAAATAACTTACACAAAAATTAACTTATTTCTAACATTTTTATCTTCTTTGCAAACACTTATTTATAACATAGATTTGGATATAATGAAAGTAGGACTTGGAAATCAAAACTATGTACCTTTCTTATGTAGGTTGGTCCAAGCTTTTAGTAACCCTTTAACTTCAGGTTCAAAACCTTCAACTCCTTCACTTGAATACATGCAAAATAGAAACAATACAACCTTCATCAAAATCTTATGGCTACAGTAAAATAACTATGAATTGAGACAAAGACATAAGCCTGCATTTAGCCATACATTCCACATAAATTTGATGTGTTTACTTTTTAAACAATGGTTCAGAATTGCATTTGTAATATCAAGCATGAAAATTTTTCTTAACAACAATTAAAGGTGCAAATGATGGAAACAAAACGTACTAAATTTCATATTCAAAGCAGCAATATGAGAGTAAAATATCTTATGTTTCTAACAAGTCTGGAAATAAAAATGAAATATGAAATGATGCAAATTTGCATCTATAAATAAAAATATTTTAAAGAAGCTACAATTTAAAAGCATATCATGATAATGCATCATTGCTCTTACTTGAGTCCTGTAAATACGAATATGTTGCCGGTACTTATAATTTCTTGGTACAACTTCCCTTGATATGTGGAGATTTGCAATGTCTACATTTGCATTACCTTTCAAAACATCTTTCAACATACTACAAATAATTTCATGTTGCAATAATTTCATGTTAGGACCCCTCAAATAAATAGTTGCTTGTTTATGAAAATAACAAAATGAAGCTAAATAAATACCTGTCTCAATGAAGAAAAATGACATTAATAATGAACATTTTTAATTTAATAATGTAAATTATAATAATATTCAAGTATAATAATGGGTAATAAGAGTTCATCGAAGGAAACATGGAGAACACCAAAACAAAGTATATAAGACCATCAATCACATCAAAATGCCAATTTTTCTTCTGAATGATCAAAATGTTTCACAAGGCTATTTGTAACAATTTCCAAGGGATGAGTGAAATATGAATAGTAAAATTTCAACACTACAATTAAATACACCAGAAGAAATTTTATAAGTCATGGAATACATGCCATGACAATAATGCTTCAAAGAAATAACTGTGGGAAATGGATAATTCCTTACCATTCATTGAGTTCCTCTCGGTTTAGAGAATAATTTAATATTCTATACTGAATAGTGCCAACCATGTGAAGGTGGAAGCTCTTATGCCCACCCCCAACATCACTCTCAATTCCCCATACCCAATGCATGTACTTGAAAAACAATTAGTGTAAAGTCATGCATATTTCATCATAAACAAACATTTACCATTCATTCAATAAAAACTAACATTCATTAAAAAATTCTTTCATTTAGTCAAGACATTCATTCAATAAAATATAACATTCTTTAAACCATTCATTCATTCAGTCAACACATTCATTCAATAATAGCTAACATTCATTAAACCATTCATTCAGTAAATAGCCAAAAAAACCATCCATGACATTATATTATAAAAAATAATTACACAACATTTATTTAGTCACTTCTTTCTAATTTTTCTTCTCTTTACAAAATCAACAAGAAGTGCAGCTTTTAGAATTTTTCGTTTGGTTCCTGGTGCTTCATCATCTTGCCGTGATGTCTGCCGAGATGATTGCTTGCCATGTCAATTTTGCGGCAAGGGGTTTAGATTTGATGCAATAATGTGAAAATATTGCATAAATTTATTTTGTTATTATAATTACATGTATTTCATTTTAAAAAAATTACAAAGGTGATTTTTTGCCTATTGTGGACACATCATGTTCTTGATTTTCTTGTCCAGGATCAACCTTTACAGTGTGACCCTCTACATGCTCTGCATTTGAAATATGGATAAGTACAATTAATGTTAACCATATGCAATGCTATATATAAAATTCTAGCATATGAATAAATTCATTACAAAAAATCGAAGCATGATATTCAATTGGTTGTTGTCCATCATCGACATTAAGGGGATCATTGCTTTCCTGCTCAAAATAGAATAAATATTTTATGTCAATTATTTATAACGAATAGATTGCACAAGCAATAAATCTTCATTAAAATATATATATTTTATATACTTGTGTACCAGATAGATCACCATAAGACCATGTTTGCCTAGAAAATATTTTTCGGCATTCAACAACAACTTCAAATCTGTGCTGGAAGACAAGCTTCAAGTCTTCCTCAATGGGCACTTCTTTTAATCGGTCATCCTACATTTTTGAATAACGTCATTAATTTTACATTTTGTGGTGGATTAAAATGAAAATAATTTTCAATTTATTATTTGGATGCATTATCGGGTTTTCATACTTACAATTTGTGCCACCAAATTCGAATAACCACTAGGCCCAAGCGTATGCTGACCAATTTTTTCTAGTCTTGCCTTTGTGGCCTTTGATGTGTCTGATAGCCTAAGCAAGTTTTGAAATATGTTAGATGTTCTGAATTGGATATAATAATTAATAATAATAAGGGTTAGCATTACATTGTGGAAAGTATTGCATACCTCCCTGTGCTTGGTGGTGGCTTTCCTGCTTTTATCAGGACCCTCTCCTCTCCATCTTCCACTAGGGATTTCCACTTCCTTGATGGAATCATCGGAGGGTGTTCATACCTAGGGTTCTTTTCTAGGTGAACCTATATTGTTCTCAAACAATATTCATATGTTGTCTAGCCTTCTTTAGGACCTTGTTGTATCAAAGGTCTCCTTATCGAACATGCCAACCAATCGATTAGTTAGCTCATCCTTTAAATTTTTTGTTTTTCTATCCCAGCTTGTGTGGATGGTGGGCCCAAATATCTCCAAGTTCAAATAATTTAGATGTTTATTAAAAACATCATTTCCTACAAAACGATCATTCCATCATTAGTTGAAAAAAAATGTTTTATCGGTATATTACAATCAAATTATAGACACTAACTTGAACAATGTATAATTACATGGGATCTTCTCTATCTTTATTGGAACGAGTTATTTGTTCACCAAAAATGTTGTCTCTATTGTACCCATGATAGTGGCATGGAAATATCCAAGAAATATTCCTTCAGCATCAACAATACTAGCAGGCTCTGCATCCACCCCTTCTTCGGCACAATCTGGTGTGCGTCGGTGGGCCAACGGGTGCACTCTCTGCTAACCTCGAGGGTGTTGCGGAACGTGTTGACGATTGTTCAGTTGACAACAATGGTGCATGATTCTGTGTACGTGGAGTTGTTTTCTAATGTTGCATCTGATCTCCATGAACATCACTGGTCCCAACACGGCCATGACCACTAGTATGTGGTAGTAGAAAATCTTGTAAATACAGACCATATTTTATAAGTTCACTATGATCATATAAAAGTAAAAATTATAACGTTATAAATGAATTTATATTATGATTCAAGATTCTACAACTTACTTGCAAGACGTGAGATATCTTTAACAACACTTAAACCTTGGATTGAATCTCGTCCGTCTGCGGAATAATGAATAGAAGATGAAGGATATCCGCATTAATTGTTTTCAAGGTCTTCTCTACCACCTTAATCGGGTCTAGAGAATAACCAATGTCAGCATCGTTCAACAACTCATGCACATTGAAAAATATCAATTGTTTTGATGCTGTTTCATACATCAAATCATTGGTTTGCAACAAAAATATATAAAACATTACGAATGTGTTAAAGCAATAGGCTCAGGAAAAAATTATCTTAACAAAACATATCTATTATGATAGATTCCTAAAATTACAACTAGGTTTACCTAATTCCTGGATGACAGTGTCATTTGATCCACAGCTGGGGACTTTCCTAGATCATCCATCTGCAAAAAAATAAGTAGAAAACATTATCATAATGAAACGAATATACACACGAAAATTACATAACAAAAACCACATTATACTACATTTTATATTGGTTCAATTTTGACCTATTTAAATTGTAGAATTACAATCAGGTTTACCTGTTTTCTCGAGGTTGCTGTAGTATGATCAATAGATAGGTACCTTCCCCAATCAATACTCTTCATCAAATATAGATAATATTATATAAACCAAACAAATGTACTCTTGAAAAAACACAACAGAAATTTTTGTACATATTAAATTTGTAAAATGGAATCGATGTATACCTACCACCTCGAGGAAGGTATGGTAACATCTACTGCAAGGGAGGTGCCCTTCATAGAATCCTGCATCAAAAACATAGAAACAATAGCCTAATGAAACCAAAATACTCATTGAAACAATATAATAACTAAACATTTTGATGTATTTTAAATTGTACAATTACAATCGTGTTTACCTATTGCCCCGAGGCAGCTGTCGTATGATCAACAGCCGGGTGGTTATCTGATCAATACTCTACAACAAATATAGATACCCTTATATAAACCAGACGAATATACTCATGAAAAAATACACAAAAAAATTCCTTTTTCAAATTATACTTGTACTATTACAAAAATGAATACCTGTTGCCTCGAGGAAGGTGTACTCCTCTAACCAGTTGCTGGGGCGATGCCCCGATCACTACCCTGCGAAGTAAATATAGAGAATTTAAACAAAATTATAACAATCTACCAACATAAAATCCTTAATATGATAAAATAATTAATAAAATCTTGGGTAAATTATTGGATGTACCACATCCATACTAACCGTGTATGTATCTACTTAATTCAAATTGTAATTAATAAGTAGCTCTTCTCCTACAACTATTATTTTAATGGCACATACAAATACAAAGTTTCCTTCACGCCCCTGAAATATGCAGTTGGGTTACTTAAGTGTAGATCCTAGTTCTATACTATTTATAAACCGTGCTATATTCCCAGTTACCTTTGGTCTTCCGTCAATGTACAACGTTGCTCCTGTATTTTGATCTTTGTCTTTCAATTGTAAAAACATTTCTTACAACCCATATATACACATATTTCGTGTATATTAGACTAGGTGCATCCAATGTTTGTATTTGTAATAGGGTCCAACAGACTCCATCAATTATGTATATCTGCCATAACCAACCTTTATGCCATCCATGCAAAACAACCCCAATCCATGTAATGATGATGGTGCAATTCAATATATCCTCTCAGTCACACAAAAATATGTGTTTAGTTGAGGAAGATCCCTACGTACCCATTGTTTCACTAGATTTTTGTACCTTAAGGGCACCTCGATGTCACCTATTATCTCATAATCATAGGAACATGACCCCCCTTCAGCGAGAAAAAAATTCCATGCGTTTAATGAATTTGTTGAGTAAAATGGTTGTCATTGATGTCAAAAATATTAACAAAAGTTAAAGATATGGTGGTAGGATGAAATCTACAAAATAACAAAGGAATAACCCTGTTACAGGTTACAGGTTAAATAACAAATGAATAACCTTTTAGAAAGTTGAACGACTGAGATCGATCATCCAAATAAATCGATGGCTCATAATGTTTTGTTGAATGAACTAACATAGAGGTTAAACACGTTCGAAGTGATAAAGTTCTGCGAAAGACTAAGATTGGATGGCAAAGGTTAGTCTCGCCCTAGATCTAGTGGCTGAGGATCAGCTCTGCAAAAGAAAGGCGAAAGGATGCAGTTCTGCAACAATCAATATCGAACGACTTATATGAGTCCTACACTAGATCCAACGGTTAAGGACTAATTCCGACAGTTAGGAGGAAAATCCAAAGTTCCACAAAATATCAAGATCGGACAGCTGAGATTAGTTCCGTTAAAAGAGATTGATGGTGTGGGAGAAAAATGCGGAAAGGGAATTGTGGAAGTAACGTTCAATATTTTATTAACTAGCAACCCGCAATCCAGAAGATTGAATGTCAGGAAATACTTCACAAGAGATCAATTATGCGGAAAGGGAATTGCGGAAGTAATGTTTAAGGATTTTATGAACTCGCACCCTGCAACCCGCAACCCGCAATCTGGAAGATCAAAGGGTAGGAAAGACTCCACAAGAGATCGATGGTGTGGAAGAAAAAATGCGAAAAGGGAATTGTGGAAATAATGTTTAAATATTCTATGAACCCGCAATCCGCATCCCACAATCTGGAAATCAACAGTCAGGAAAACAACCGCAAAAGATCAACGGTGCAGAATTGTTGTTGCGGAAAGAAGCTCATGGAAATTCAAGATATGATTTTGGGAAATGTTACATCCCACATCCCACAATATGGAGAGATTAGACGGCTGAAGTTAGTTTTGCTAAAATAGATCAACGGTTCAGAAATAAGTGGGGAAAGAAGTTTGCAGAAAGTCAAGATATGATTTTGGGAAATGTTACATCCTGCATCCGGCATCCTGCATCCCACAATATGAAGATGAACATTCATGGAGAAATCTGATGAATATCAACAGTGGGGAATCGTTGAAACAAAAACTTGTTGTGAAAATACGCTTTCAAGAGGAAATCTGTAGAGTAGATCAATAGTCTAGAGAGATTTGGACATAACATCAACGATCCAGATTGTATCTGGAGAAGAAGATTATGGACGCACCAAAAAGCAATAAACAAGGTTGCAGAAATGAATTTTGAGCTGTGAGAATAACAAAATGGTGCATTTTCTGAAACTTAACAATGAAATGATGCGATATTTGAATGGGTAGATGATGAATAGGTATGTCTGTAAGTAAACAGTCATGATCCAAAACAAAAGAATGCAACTATGGAGAGATGAGTTGGTAGGTAATAGAAAAAAGGCATTTATTGAATGAATGTGTAAATAATAAAGTGTCTTTGTTGGTAAGTCTGTTAGAGTCCAAAGTGGATATTTTTTCAACTATTCTAAAAGAATGAGAACATCAGTCTAGAGTGGTAGGGTGGTGCTAGGGCAGGCTACAGGTCTATAGGGGGTTGAAGCCTCCTTCCCGTCGTAACTGGAGAATAGGGTGTCATAGCATCCTTTTCTTTTGAAACAAGAATAAAACCACAAGGGTGTTGTAGCATCCTAGTTTGTAGTTGCAGGAAAAATATAGGGTGTATCTACATCCTTTCTGTTGTAGTAGATAAATAATTTTTTCTCTTTTGACATTTCCATAATAAAATTTGTGAATTGATATTTTATTTTGTGTATTTTAAAGTAAAAACTAACAATATAGATTCACTCCCCCTCTCAGTATTGTGCGATAAACCAACAATTGGTATCAGAGTGGGTTCCTTCATAACAACTTAACCACTGGAAGGAAGATCCCATCCAATAAGTACAATGGATCAAAAAGAAGGATTGGCGACTAACAAACCTCCACTATTTACCGGATAAAATTATGCTTACTGGAGAGTACGAATGAGGTGTTATATTATGTCCCTGGGGTGGAAGGTTTGGGAAGCAATAGAAAAGGAGCATAACATAGGAAACCAATACCCTATAGAAACAGTTGAACTAGGTGAATATGAAGGTAACCCCAAAGCCCTAAAATCAAGCTTAAATGGTTTAATAGACTCCACATTTACTAAATTTATGCAATGCACATCTTCCAAACAAGCTTGGGAAAAGTTGGAAATTATCTATGAAGGAGAATATAAGGTCAAAGAATCCAAACTTCAAACATATAGAGGTAAATTTGAAAGTCTTAAAATGAAAGAAGAAGAGAATGTTGGGAATACCTTCTTTGAGTAGATAAAGTTGTTAATGTGAGTAGAGGCCTTGGGGGAAAATTAAAAGAAAAAGAAGTGGTAAGCAAGGTACTAAGAAAATTACCAATGAGATATGACCCCAAGGTATCCACCTTAGAAGAATGAGATGATGTTAAAAAGGTAATAATGGATGAGTTACATGGAATTGTCACTATGTATGAGATGAGAATAGGACAAAATGGATCTTCAAGAAAAGAAGCGTCTTTTGAAGCCTCCATAAAAAATCAATCAGAAAACCCAAATGATGAGGAAGCTCTTTTCATTAATAAACTTGAGAGAGGGACTGGAAAATACAAGGGGAAGTTAGCTTTAAAGTGTTTTAATTGTGGACGAATTGGACATTTTGCCTCTAAATGCACCTACACTAAATAAGATGAGAATGAAGAAAAAGAAACTGTGAAATTCAAAATGGGTAAACCAGGAAACAAGAAAAAACCCTACGGGAAAAAAGAAAATTGTTTACACCATGGAAGACAGTGAATATTTAGAAGGAATCGAAGTTGAAGAAACTGAAGTTTTATTTATGGGCCTAGATACTCAAGCCTCAAATAGTGACTCAGACATAGAAGGAGAAGTAGATCTAAGAGTTGAACTTGTTAGCACCCTTGAAGAACTTGAGAAATGTAGGAAAAATAACTGACAGTCAAATATTATCATTAATCAGTTGGAAGCTCAACTCTTAGATTCCAAAAGGGTTGAGGAGGACCTAAACCTATAGCTCAAAAGAAGAATACATGAGTCTGAAAATATTGCAGAAGAAATCATGCAATTCAAGAGAAATCTTGATGAAGGATCTATCAAATCAAAGTTTGAGAATATCTCAAGGATTATAGATGACATTATGAGTAGCCAAAGACCATCAGGTGATAGGTTTGGTTTGGGGTTTGTTAAAGAAAACAAGCCAGAGAGTTTTTCTGTCACAAATCAAGAAGGAAGTAAGAAAATCTATGCTAAAGTACTAAGGACTCCCGCTAAAAGGGAAAGAAGTAAGAAAGATGGCTTAATTTCTCAAGATAAAAATAGAAATAATATAGCACCCAAGAGACCAAATAGATATCTACAGATATTTTTAGGTCACTACTTTGCTTGTAATAATTTTGGTCATAAAGCCTTAAATTGCAGAACTGAAAGAAAGGTTTCTGAATACAAGAAGGAGTCATCAAGTAATAAGTCGAAGGGAAATAAGAATAATTTTACATTACTTCAAAAATATGGCATAGAATGTTATAAATGTAATAAACATGGACATATGGCAAGAGATTGTAAAATGAATACTCATACAAGGAATACTATTGCAATCAAACCTCATAACACCAAACAAAAGAAGTATTGGAGAGAAAAGGAAGAAAAGGAAAGTTCCATGATTTCTTTATGTGCAACCAAAAACCAAAACTTATGGCACTTGGACAGTGGTTGTTCAAAAAATATGACCGGTGACCCAAGAAAATTCATAACACTAAAATATAATAAGGGAAAAGTCACTTTTGGAGACAGTATGTCCTCCAAAATAATCGGCAAAGGAACAACTGTTGTCAACAGCAAGATCAAAGAAGAAAATGTTTTTTCTAGTTGAAAACCTCAAAACTAATCTCCTCAGTGTAAGTCAAACATGCGACCAAGGACATGTTTGTATCTTTGACTCAGAAAAATGTAAAATCAAGAATAAGAAATCAGGAAAGGTCGTTGGCATTGCAATGAGAAATACAAACAATGTATACATCTTGGGAAACGAAAACTAAAGCTACTTAAGTATGGTAGATGAAAGTTGGTTATGGAAGAAAAAGGTTGGGGCATTTAAGTTTTGACAATATTTCCAAAATAAGCACAAAGGAAGCTGTAAGAGATCTACCAAAAATTTTAGTTCCTCTAAACTCGGTATGTAAACATTGTCAACATGGAAAGAAAACCAGAGCCAATTTTAAAATAAAAGAACATATGACCTCACAACCTGTGGAAATAATACACATAGACCTATGTGGACCAGCCAAAACTAAAATCCTACAAGGACATCACTATTTCATGTTTCTCATTAATGATTACACAAGGATGACATGGGTGGCATTCCTCAAAGAAAAATCAGAAGCTTTTGAAAAAATTAAAATATTCAAGGCAATGGCTGAAAATCAGTCATGTATGAAAATCAAGTGTCTTAGATCAGATAATGGGGGAGAATTTACCTCAAATTAATTCAATGAGTTATGTGAAGGTCATGGAATTAAGAGACAATTTTCAGCAACAAAAACTCCTCAGCAGAATGGGGTTGTTGAAAGGAAAAAAATAACAGTCCAAGAAGCTGCTAGAACTATGCTCAATAAAGAAAAATTGTCAGATTCACTTTGGAGAGAAGCTGTATACACAACTGTCTAGATACTTAACAGAGGGAAAGTCAGAGTGAATAAGGATAAGACCCCCTACGAATTGTGGTATGGAAGACCAGCCTCAGTCAAATATTTTAAAGTATTTGGCAGTAATTGTTACATCAAAAGAAATGAGGATGACCTTGGAAATTTCAACTCTAGGACTGATGAAGGAATATTTCTAGGGTATTCATCCACCAAAATGGAATATAGGTGTTACAATAAAAGGTTACATAAAATTGTAGAGAGTGCTGACGTGAAAGTAGATGATATAAAACCTAGGAAAGAGAAAAATCTTGACAGTATTGAAAATACATGTGATGATGAAGTAAAAGACTTGCAAAAGGACAAGATAATTCATAACAAAGAAGAAGACAAAGAGAAGAAAGATACATAGGAATATGGAGAAGAATTCCATAGAACTGACACTAAAACTCCTTTTGAAAGGATACAAAAGAATCATCCGGAGTCACGGATCATGGGTGGTAAAAATGTTGGAGTCATAATAAGAAGACAACTACCAACTATTGAACAAGCCCTACTCTCAATAGTTGAACCCAATAACTTTATAGAATCCAGCAAAAGTGATGAATGGGTCAAAGCCATGAGTGAAGAACTAGATCAAATTGAAAAAAATGAGACCTGGGAACTTGTCCCAAGACCTAAAGATAAGAACATTGTAGGAACCAAATGGATTTTCAAAAACAAGTTCGATCAAGATGGACATGTAATAAGGAACACATCAAGAATGGTTTGTAAGGGGTATTCCCAAGTGGAAGGTATTGACTTTGAAGAAACTTATGCTCCTGTAGCACGACTTGAAGCAATCCAAATGTTTTTAGCATTGTCATGCCATAAAAAAATTGAAGTATATAAAATGGATGTCAAGTCTACATTCCTGAATGGAAAACTAGAAGAAGAAATATGTATTGAACAACCTGAAGGATTTTTTTTCTCATAGAACAAAGATTATGTCTGTAAACTAAAGAAGGAACTCTATGGTCTCAAACAAGCTCCAAGAGCATGGTTTTCAAGACTAGAAAGTTACTTGAAACAACAAGGTTTTAAAAGAGGAGCCACTGAAAGTAATATCTACCTAAAGATCGAAGATATAAATATGATCATTGTTGTTGTATATGTGGATGATATCATATTTGGAAGAAATATTCAAATCCTAAGTGTAGATTTTGCCTCTGAAATGAAGAAAGAATTCGAAATGTCAATGTTGGGTGAATTGAATTTCTTCCTAGGATTGCAAGTCTACCAAACAGACGAAGGAATTTTCATCTCTCCAACTAAGTACATCAAAGATATGTTGAAAAATTTTAAAATGGAAGATTCCAAACCTGTTGGTACTCCTATGGTCACCGTTTGCAAGTGAAGTAAGGATGATGAATCTCTGGAAGTAGATCATACCATGTTTAGATCCATGATTGGTAGTCTACTATATGTGATAGCCACAAGACCGGATGTGATGCAAGCTGTTGTATTGGTAGCTAGAGTCCATTCAACTCCCAAAGAAACACATGTAACAACAGTAAAAAGGATTCTTAGATATCGAAAAAGTACCATGGAGTATGGTTTACGGTATCCAAAAGGACAAGACTTTACCTTGAAAGAATTTACTGATGCAAATTGGACAGGAAGTATTGATGATAAAAAAAGTACTAGTGGAGCAGCATTATTTCTGGGAACTTGTTTAGTATCATGGTCAAGTAAAAAACAATCCTCCATTTCACTCTCTACAGCAGAAGCATAATATATTGCTTCCGCCTCATGTTGTACGCAAGTTATTTGTACGAAACAAACCCTAGAATATCTTCTTATAAAATATGAAGATCCAATAGTGATAAACTATGATAACACCAGTGCTATAAATATGTCTAAAAATACTATCATGCATTCTAAGAAAAAACATATACCAATCAAGTATCACTATCTAGGAGAACAGGTATCTCAAAAAGCTACCATATTAGAAGACATTGGCACAAAAGAACAGATTGCTGACATTTTCACAAAACCAGTACCTAAGGAAGCCTTTGAGCATCTTAGATAGAATATGGGAGTAATTACTTTACCAAAGCACTAAGAGGAAAGAGCAAACCTCAGGGGGAGATATGATGACATGGGGAGCTGTCAGACAGAGGGATTTCTTTGTCACTGGTGTCAAAGGGGGAGAATGATTAAAGATTTTGCCATCAATGCCAAACAGGGATATTTTTGAGTAAAATGGTTGTCATTAATGTCAAAACTATTAATGAAAGTTAAAGATATGGTGAGAGGATGAAATCAACAGAATAACAAAGGAATAACCCTGTTACAGGTTACAAGTTGAATAACAAATGAATAACCTTGTAGGAAGTTAAACAACTGAGATCGATCATCCAAATAAATCGACGGCTCACAGTGGTTTTGTTGAATGAACTAACATAGAGGTTAAACAAGTTCGAAGTGATAAAGTTCTGAAAAGGACTAATATTGGATGAAAGATGTTAGTCCTTCTCTAGATCTAGCGACTGAGGACCAGCTCCGCAAAAGAAAGGCGAAAGGACAAAGTTCCGCAACAATCAAGATCAGATGACTTATATTCGTCCCGCACTAGATCCGATGGTTAAGGATTGATTCCAACAGTTAGGCAGAAAATCCAAAGTTCCACAAAAGATCAAGATCGGACAACTGAAATTAGTTCCATTAAAAGAGATTGATGTTGCGGAAGAAAAATGCAGAAAGGGAATTGCGGAAGTAACGTTCAAAGATTTTATGAACCCGCAACCTGCAATTCGGAATATCAAAGGTCAGGAAAGACTCTGTAAGAGATCAACAGTGCAGAATAAAAATGTGGAAAGGGATTTGCAGAAGTAACATTTAAATATTTTATGAATCCGCAACCTGCAATCTAGAAGATCAGAGGTCATGAAAGACTTCGCAAGAGATCGACGGTGCGGAAGAAAAAATGCGGAAAGGGAATTACAGAAATAACATTTAAAGATTCTATGAACCCACAATAAACATCCTGAAATCTGGAAATTGACGGTGCGAAATTGTTGTTGTGGAAAGAAGCTTGCAAAAAGTTGAGATATTATTTTGGGAAATGTTACATCCCACATCCCGCATCCTGCAATATGGAGAGATCGGACAACTGAAGTTAGTTCCGCTAAAACAGATCAACAGTTCAGAAAAAGAAGTGCGGAAAGAAGTTTGTGGAAAGTTGAGATATGATTTTGGGAAATGTTACATCCCGCATCCTGCATCCCACATCCCACAATATGAATATCTATGCTCATGGAGAATCCTGATGAACATCAACGGTGGGGAATTGTTGAAATAAAACTTGGTGCAGAAATACAATTTCAAGAGGAAATCTGTAGATTAGATCAACGGTCCGGAGAGATTTAGACATACGGTCAACGGTCCAAATTGCATCTGAAGAAGAAGATTATGGAAGCACCTGAAAACGATAAACAGGGTTGCGAAAATGAATTTCGAGTTGTGAGAAGAACGAAACAGTGTATTTGCTGAAACTTAATGATGAAATGATGCGACGATTGAATGGGTAGATTATGAAGAGGTATGTCTGTAAGTAAATAGTCATGATCCAAAACAAAAGAATGCAACTATGGAGAGATGGGTTGGTAGGTAATAGGTAAAAGGTATTTATTGAATGAATGTGTAAAGAATAAAGTGTCTATACTAGTAAGTATGATAGAGTCCAAAGTGGATAGTTTTTCAACCGTTCTAAAAGAATAAGAACACCAGTCTAGTGTGGCAGGGCGGTGCTAGGGCAGGCCACAGGTCTGCAAAGGGTCGAAGCCTCCTTCGAGTCGTAGCTGGAGAACAGGGTGTTGTAGCATCCTTGTGTGTTGATATAGGAAGAAAACCATAGGGGTGTTGTAGTATTCTAGTCTATAGTTGTAGGAAAAATATATGGTGTACCTACATCCTTTTTGTTGCAGCAAATAAATAATTTTGTAAATTCATCTTATTAATGAGTCTGTGTTGGTGGTTTTCTATTTTGAGGTTTCCATGATAAAATTTGTGTCTTGATTTTTATTTTGTGTATTTTAAAGTAAAAACTGACAATACTGATTCACCCCCCCTCTTAGTATTGTGGGAGAAACCAACATAATTGTGTTCTGATCTTCTAACATCTATTTGATCTAGCCCTTGTAGACCTAATGGATGTCCCACTTTCCTCTAGCCTTCCTAAAATCCCCTTGCTCGAGAAAGTCAGGTCTGACAAATACATGTTTGGTTCTACCTGCACCATGGGAAAAAAGTTCAAATAGGACCTTGTTGGGTATGCATAGTTATCAATTCCAATGTATAGAATATAAACAGTAAAAACATTACAATGAAGTTTAACTAATGGATAGTAATTAAAGAAAAATAATAACACTAGATAGATCTGGTTTGGATATTCCTTATACTTGGACATGTTTTTGAGCCATCTATTGTCACTGTAAGGACAACTAGTCGGAAGACATACCTTCAGGGAGAGAGAGAGAGAGTTCCAATTTCGATGGTTTAGGTTCACATTTCATGAATGAAGTTCACTGGTTAGAGATAATGGTTCACAATTCACAACACAATTCTAGAAGCCCTAGAAGAGGTACCACATGACCTTTGTTACCCTTCTTTAATTGTACTCAAATTTATGTGTCCAAAAAATATTAGATATATACTTCTTTCATGCCAAGATACTCCAAGAGTGAAGTTATGAACATAATATATAAACTAGGCATGTCTTCTAGAATGGTCACTTAGGCAACCTTAGGTTTTAGGGTGGTTACCATAATATAAAATAAAATAAAGTTGAGTAAACTTAGAGTAAGGTACCAAAGGTCATGTGGATCCTCTTCAAGGGCTTCTAGAAATGTCACTTTCATGTAATAAAAGGTTAGATGGAGGCGTGGGTACAAGTTTGTAGCTATGGTATAGTTAATTATACATGTAAAAGTTGAAGAGGGACCACCCAACACAATCATATCTAGGCATGGATTGGTGGGCCACACTACCATTAACTTATTTAGCATTGAGCCTATTAGTCCTAAAAATTTCATACCAAATTTCTTCCTATCCAATTTATTTTGAGTCTAGGTCATCCATATTGACTCTGTCTTGACAGCTAAATTGTTTATGCTTATTGCCATAGGGCAGTTGATATTGCCAAACTTATTGATGATTCTGCGAAGGGACAAATACAATGAAAATGGAGCAAGGTATGTCTAAAAACCATGATGTTGATATTAAAAATATTAAAATATTGTCACACCTAAAATTGGTGGAAGAAGGCCCAAGACACGATCCACTAATAAATTATGATTCAATATGAAAGATGCCATGATTCCTAGGTTGAAGGAAAATGTTGTAGTTAGTGTTGAGGATTCTTCTAATGAATAAGATAGTGAATCCATAAGGGAATAAAAATAGGAGTGGAAACAATAGGAAAATGGGAGTGGAAACTTTTCATAATTATAGGATCCTAATAATGTCATCGTTAAAAATTATTATCCTCTACTGAAAAATGGTTGACATTCTTAATTAATTGGAAGGTGGGAACTTTGCTAACAATGAGATTCCTTTAGGATATCACCATGTTCATATGGAACCTACAAATGTATGGAAAATACATTTAAAGACCAATTTTGGTACCTATTAGTGGTTGGTAATGCCCTTTCATGGCATTACAAATTTCTTTAGTACCTTCATCTAGACAATGATTGGAATCTTCTTCCTACATGTCGATCAATTTGTCATTTTATATATAGATAACCTCCTAGAAGCCCTAGAAGAGGCACCACATGACCTTTGGTACCCTAATTTAAGTGTAATCAACTTCATGTGCCCAACAAATATCATATCTATACTTCTTTCATGCCAAGATACTCTAAGAGTGAAGTTATGAACATAATATATAAACTTGGCATGTCTTCTAGAATGTCCACTTAGGCAACCTTAGGTTTTAGGGTGGTTACCATAATAAAACATAAAATAAAGTTGAGTACACTTAGAGTAGGTTACCAAAGTTCATGTGGATCCTCATTGAAGAGAAGTGAAATATCTCAATTATCTATTTTTCCATTGTTTATCAATTTCTGTGCAAGTTTTTTCCCCACAAAGATGCAAAACACTTTTCAGCATTATTTGTTGATGTAATTGTAACTTCAGAATGTATTCACCTATATTTCTTATGTATTGTAACCCAATGTTTATTCCAGGATGTATTTGTAATGTACTTGAGTCATTTAATGCCCAGATGTTCCTATCGGGAAGTTTCTATAATGTAAACTAGTCATGTCAAGTCAAGGTAGTTAACTCTCCTATTGTCTAAGGGTTCAGGTCCCCGCAATTCTATGGCACTAGGGTTATTAGACTCACCTAGTGAAGTCGGCCCTAGTTGGGTTTAGTCAAGTCAAGAATTAGTATAAATAGAGAGATAACCTCTCTATATATCACACACTCACTCACACTCAGTTGTAGCGCATAGCTGAGGAAGAGAAAGACACTGGGGCAAGGAAGAAAGAGGTTACTACTGTCGGGAGATCATCTTACTGTTTTTGGGTTTCACATTGGTGCTGATTCTATCTCTGAGGAAGTTGCAGGGTTTTCTTCATTTATGGTTTCCCTGAGGAAAAACATTGTGTTCATCATCTCTTGTGTTTGATTGTTGTGCTTCTTGTTCTCTCAGTTAAAGATCCTAATGAAATGCTAGCTTAATGTTTAAAATCTAACATGCTATTAGAGCTAACCTGAGAAGAAGACATTGTGCAACTACGGGAACTAGGGATTCCTATTTTGTGGATCTCTCTCCATATTTTTTCAACAAAATTAGGGTGGAATAACTCTCCTCCCTAGGGTGCATCTTTATGTCGAAGAAGAATCCAATTCTGAGGTTTTTCAGTTTTGGACCCGACACTACAGCCGAAAATTAGGGCTTTTGACAGAAGTGGAAATTTTCAGTGAGCCCAGGCCTAGATTGATCTCCTCCCCAAGATCAAAGTTAGGGATCAAATTCAAATCATTTGGTTGGACAGAACTCCAAAAAAGTAAAACCCTAATCTGCTCCTGAACCAACACTGCAGAATTTCAGCTCCAAATCCAGACCTGACATCTTAACCTGGTAAGATCTAAATATTTTGTATTTCCATTTGAGGTTCTCAGTTAAGATGTCTCATAACACCAAGATTGATGAAAATATTGAGGGAGCTCATAACTTCTGAGCCTAGAAGTATAAGATCTCCCTGGTCCTGGAAGAAAATGAGTTGGACTCCTACATCCATGAGGAGGTTCCAGTTTTAGAGGGAGATGAGCCCAAGGACTTACATAAGAAGAAGTTGATTATGGAAAAGAGGATCATTGCTAATTCTACCAAGGATCACCTCATTCCATAGGTGTCCTCCCTCAAGACACATAAATCCATGTTTGACTCCCTAACCAAACTGTTTGAAGGGAATAACACCAATCAGAATGACTCTAAGGAACCAGTTGAAGAATGTAAAGATCCAGAATGAGGAGACCATCCAGTCATACTTCACAAGGGTCTCCCAGATCAAAGAATAGCTAGAAGTAGTAGATGAAGAAGTGGAGAATGCAGAAATTGTGATGACAACATTGAATGGCCTCCCTAGGTCATGGGATTCTTTCATCCAAGGAATCTGTGCTAGAAGGAAGTTGGTTAAGTTCAGTAGACTATGGGAAGAATGTTCTCAAGAAGAAGCTAGGATAGCAGCTTGAGAAGAAAATATGGGAAGTGAAGATCAAGCTCTCACAGTACACTCCAAGAAATGAAGAAGGGAAAATCATCATCACCAAGGTAAGCATTCTCATCAGAAAAACAATATTGTAAGAAGGGATCCATCTAAACTCAGATGTTATACATGCGACGAAATAGGACACTTTGCTAGAAATTTTCCCATGAATAAGAATGGATCCAATAAGAAGAATAACTCCAAAAGAATACATCATGCTCACACTGCTAAGGATGATGATCCTCCCAGGAAAAGAGTAAAACAAGAAAGTGAAGACTCTTCAAGTGAAGCTGAATATATTATGATCTCCGCTCTCACAAGAACTATCGGTCATGGAAGCAAAGATTGGCTTATTGACAGTGGGGCTTCCAAACACATGACATGTTTCAAGGAATCCTTTGAGAAACTATCCGAACATAATTCACCCCATAAGGTGAAACTTGGGGATGACTACCAATATCCCATAAAAGGTATGGTGAATCCTCCTATAAGCTAGACTCTGGAAAGTCTATGAAAATGAAGGATGTCTTGTTTGTACCAGGACTAAAGAAGAATCTTCTATCCATATCGGCACTAGATGAAAAATGCATGAGGGTTGCATTTGTAGATGGCCAAGGGGAAAGACTATTGACGATGCAATAGTGATTGGAGAACAAGAGGGAGGTTTATACAAATTGAAGGGCCATCCAGAACAAGCTTTGGTCCATGACACAATATATCCAAATGAACTTTAGTATAGAAGGCTTACACATGTGCATTACAGAGCACTACCACTTGTAGGAAACGTTGTTGAAGGTCTTCCAGAAATTCAAGCAAAACATGAAGGGGTCTGCAAAGGATGTGTGAAAGGAAAGAATACAAAGAAGACATTTCCAAGTAGAGAGAGCAAGGAAAAAGGAATCTTGGAAATAATCCACTCTGATGTATGCGGACCAATGTAATCAAGTTCACTAAGTGGGTATGTATACTATGTTTTTTTCATTGATTACCTTTCTACGAAGACATGGATTTACTTCATGAAGAACAAAGGTGAAGTTTTCATCAAGTTCAAGGAATTCAAAGCCTTGATCGAGAACCACATAAAAAAGAAGATCAAGAACTTTCAATCAGATAATGGAAGAGAATTCACATCAAATGAATTCAAAGACTTATGAAAATAATCAGGGATTAAGAGGGAGTTAAGAGGGAGTTGTCCACTCCTTATAATCCACAACAGAATGGGGTTGCTGAAGGGAAGAATAGAACTATCATGGAAGCTGCAAAAGAAATGCTTCATGATCAAGATATTCCTATGCATCTATGGGCAGAAGCAACTAGAACAGAGGTGTATGTACATATATGTACTCCACACACAATACTCGAGAACAAGACTCCTGAAGAAGTCTTCTCCAGAAAGAAACCATAAGTCATCCATCTTAGAATATTCGACTGTCCAGTGTACATACACATTCCAAAAGAGAAGAGAACAAAACTAGATCCTTCAGGAAAGAAGGGTATATTTGTGGGATACTCTGAAAGCTTGAAGGCTTACAGAATATATTTCCTAGGATTCAAGAAGATCGACATCAGTAAGGATGTAACATTTGATGAAGAAACAACTTACAACAAATCTAGAAAGAGACCTGCTGAAGATACTAAAGAAGCAGAAGCACTCAGAATTCATGATACAACCATGAATGAAGAAACTCAAGAAGAAGATCGAGAATTTGAAGAACCACAAAGACCTGTAGATCGACCTCAAGAAGAGAATCCTTACAAGAGGAAACCTTCTTGGGTATGAGAAATTATGAGAAATTATCCAAGGTGTAGAAATATATGGGGCTCCAGAAGAGAATCACAGAGAAAGAAAGAAAACCAAATATTGCTCTGGATATGTAGCTTTACTATGTGACTTTATCAATGAAGAACCTTCCAATTATGAAGAAGTGGCAGAATGGAAAGAATGGAAGGATGCTATGATCTAAGAGTATCAATTGATCATGAAGAATGACGTTTGGGATGTTGTCCCAAGACTACAAGGGAAGTCAGTTGTAACTTCCAAATGGATCTACAAGATCAAACATGCTGCAGATGGTAGCATAGAGAAATATAAGGCAAGATTTGTGGCTCGTGGCTTCTCACAAAAGGAAGGAATAGATTATGAAGAAAAATTTGCACCTATAGCCAGATACATTTCCATCAGATCGGTACTTGCTTTGGCTGCAGTAATGAAATGGAAGATACACCAAATGGACGTCAAGACTGCCTTCTTGAATGCTGTAGTGGAAGAGGAAGTGTATGTAGAATAGCCACTCGGTTTTGAGACACATGACAGGGAGTCTTATGTGTGTAGATTGAAGAAATCCCTGTATGGTTTGAAATAGGCACCTAGGACATGGTACAGCAGAATTGACAGGTTTCTATCTAGTTTGGGCTTTACCAAGAGTAAAGCAAATTCCAACCTTTACTACAAGGTTGAAGATGGCAACCCGGTGATGATCCTACTACATGTAGATGACTATTTGTAACAGGTATGGATGGGTTGATTGTTGATACGAAGAGAAATCTTGCTACTGAGTTTGAAATGAAGGACTTGGGAATGATGCATTATTTCCTAGGTGTGGAGGTATGGAAGAATGCAGATGGAATCTCCCTCAGACAAGGGAAGTATGCAGTAGAGATCCTGAAGAGGTTTGGGATGATGGAATGCAAGGCCATGACCACACCTATGGCATCAAACCTAAAGCTATTAGGTGATGCTTCATCAGAGATGGTTGATGCTGCGATGTATCATCAGATGATTGGGTCCTTGATGTACCTGGCGAATACAAGACCATATATTTGCTTTGCTGTGAACACATTGAGACATGTTCACCTGATGGTTGCAAAGCATGAAGGGGTACAATTGATTATTTGCTCAAGTATGAGGCAAATCAAAAGATTAACCTGGAAGGATATGTTGATTCAGATTGGGAAGGAAGTGTAGTTCAGGGTATTGTTTTAGTATGGGATCAAGTGTAATCTCTTAGTTTAGCAATAAGCAATCCCGTGTGACACTGAGTGCAACTGAAGTAGAGTATGTCACAGCTTGTTCATCTAGTTGTGAGGAAGTATGGCTGAGGAAGCTACTGTCTGATTTATTTGATCTCCAGATGGATGCTACTTGTATACATTGTGATAACCAAAGTTACTTGAAGTTGTCAGAGAATCCAGTGTTCCATGGCAAGTCGAAGCATATCAAGATCAAGTATCACTATATTAGGTATATGGTGTAGAGGGGAGTAGTGAAGCTCCAGTATGTTGCGATGAAGGAATAGATAGCTGATGTGTTGACAAAACCATTGGCTAGGGTGAATTTCAAGTACTTCAGGGAGAAGCTTGGTGTTCTCCAGATCGAGGTTTCCTCCAAGGGGAAATGATGAGACCTAGATCCATTCTGACATGGTGAGAGAATTGGTTCCTGCCATGGTCAGATGTAAGGGCTGATCCATTCTGTCATGGTGAGAGGAATGGTTCCTTCCATGTCAGATGTGAGTGCTGATCCATTCTGATGTGACTATAGGATTGGTTTCTACATGATCAGATATAAGCGCTGAATTCCATTCTTGGAATGGAGGTTCCTAGTTAGTTACGAGGAATACTTGTTCTAGGACTGAGGGCCTTTCTGATATGATTGTAAGATGTATTATTACATGATCAGATGTGAGCGCATGGCCATTTTGATGTGATCATAGAGATTGGTTCCCACTTTATTAGATATAAGGGTTGTTGCCATTCTTGGAATGGAGACGCCTGGTCAGTTACTAGGTATCTCAGTTTGGGACTGGGGCCATTCTAATATGACTGTAGGATTGGTTCCTACAATATTAGATGTGAGTGCATGCCCTTCTGACATTGTTTGTCAGATGTAAGTGCAAAGCCCTTTCGGCATGAAGGATTGGTTCCTTGCATGGTCGAATATAAGTGCTAAGCCTTTATGACATTGGTTTCCACATGTAAGTGCAGAGCCTTTTTGCATGGAGGATTGGTTCCTCGCATGGCCAAGTGTAAGTGCTGAGCCTTTCTGACATTGGTTGATGGATGTGAGTGCTGGGCCTTTCTGACAGGGTTGTGGGCTATGTTCCCACATGGTCAAATGTGAGTGCTGGGCGTTGCCTTTCTAATATGATTATAGGATTGGTTCCTACATGATCATATGTAAGTGCTGGGTGGGCCATTCTGACTTAGGGTCAGATATAAGTGTTGGAAAAGACCTACACGGAGGGTAGGCCTACAACCAACATGAAAAAGGGCTGGCTCTATAGAAATTCATGTGACGAGAAGAATCATGAGATATCACCCGTGAAGATACAGTGTTGATGATATATTGGAGATGATCCAGATAGAAGGATGATGCTCCAAAAATGATCCAGATCCAGCGATAATGATCTAGATCGAGTGATGATCCAGATCCAGGTGAATATGACTTGAAGATGAAGATGACTTGCAGATGAAGATGACTTGCGGATGAAGATCACTTGAAGATAGACATGACTTGAAGGTGAAGATGATGAATACTCGATGATGATACATATGATATAGAGAAGAAGACTTGTGCTGATAAATTGTGTCGAGAGAATACCTTCCCAGTTAAGAGGCAGTGTTGATGTAATTGTAACTTCAGAATGTATTCACTTATATTTCTTATGTATTGTAACCCGATGTTTATTCCGAGATGTATTTCTAATGTACTTGAGTCATGTCATGCCCCGATGATCCTATTGGGAAGTTTTTATAATGTAAACAAGTCATGTCAAGTCAAGGTAGTTTACTCTCCTATTGTCTAAGGTTTAAAGTCCCCGCAGTTCTGAGGCACTAGGGTTATTAGACTCACCTAGTGAAGTTGGCCCTCATTGGGTTTAGTCAAATCAGGAATTAGTATAAATAGAGAGCTAGCCTCTCTATTTATCACACACTCACTCACACTCATTTGTAGAGCATAGCTGAGGAAGAGAAAGACACTGGGGAAAGGAAGAAAGAGGCTACTGCTGTTGGGAGATCATATTATTGTTTTTGGGTTTCACTTTGGTGCTAATTCTATCTCTGAGGAAGTTGTGAGGTTTTATCCATTTATGGTTTCCCCGAGAAAAAACACTATGTTCATTGTCTCTTGTGTTTGATTGATGTGCTTGTTGTTCTCTCAGTTAAAGATCCTAATGAAATGATAGCTGAATGTTTAAAATCTAACATTATTAGGCATACAACCCGTCTCCATTTTATCTATATTCTTATTGTAGAAAATTCAAATGCAGAAATCCTCCCCTGGTGCATTATAGACATTAGATAAAATTATTTAATCTGTTAATGCAGTCAAATTCTTGAAAATGTTAAATCAGAAAATGATATCTAAACTTACAAATATATATGTTTAAAATGATTTGTAATTTTTTTCTTTGAGTGTAGATATGCGGGAAAATTCATTAGAAAGAATGATAAAAAATTAATCAATATGTATGTCAATAAATTGGAATATGATGTAATCGAAGAGCTTATTTCTGAGAAGTTTTCAGAGTTCGGAAAAATATCTAATGTAGTTGTAATGAGGGATGAAAGAGGAAATCCTAGGGGATTTGTATTTGTCATCTTTGAAGATCCATATAATGCTAAAACAATAGTGGAGAGTATGAATGATGTGAAAATAGGTAAGTCTAGGGGGTTATTATTTATATATTGGTATATATATTTTGTTTTACACATGTTGTTACCTACTCATTCGTATTCCATCTTTGTCTAATTTATTATGATACTAGGTAAAACGACCATATATGTTTGAAGGACTCAAAAGAAGGCCCAGCATGAGAAAATGATGTGGGGGGAATATGAAGAGAGACACCAAAGGATATTAAAATCACAGGTGGCTATTTTAATTTTGAATTGTCTTTTTTTATTTAGGGCCATATTCTCTCATAACTTGTCTGCCTTTGTATTTTCATTTAGGCACCAAATATTTACGTTAAAAAATTCATAGTGCAATCGATGATAATGAGATCGAAAGAGTATTTAGCCAGTGTGGGATGATCACTTCAACAAAAATAATGTGGGATGAAAAGAGACTCAGTAGCGGACTTGGATTTGTATGCTTTACCAATCCGGAAGAAGCAAATAAAGCTATGGAAGAATTATCTGGTAATAATTTCATTTGTTGATATGAATCACTTGAGTATCTCATCGTCCATTTATTATCAAAATAAATATCTATTTAATTTTGAGTGCATATGGAGGTTATATGTTGCATAGTAAACGTCTTTATGTAGCTATTGCTCAACGCAAGGAGGCTAGGTGCATGTATTTGCAAGCCTGTTTTTTCCAGACTATTCCAGGCCCCTTTATACGTGGAAGGGGATTCAGTTCAGGGTAGATACCAAGATATGTATTCAACATCAAATTATTGTGTTTTCTCACATTTTCCTCAACCTCGGGGCACTGCGTATCCCCATAATTTAGGTTTAGGACCAGTAGTAAGGATGCCATCATGTGGTTTGGCTAGTCCAAAAAGACGTGGTTTCCAACATATGCCAATTCATGGGGTAAGAATTTATTTTCTAAATTGGAATTCTTGAATATGGGATAGGGACATTTAAGATAAGGGGATAGAGCCAAAATTCTCCCTTTTTTATTCATATCCCAAGCGTACTCAGGTAGGGGATAGATCCATTCAAGGTAAGTGGGATAGCTAGATAGAAACTGTTGAAAGGAGTGGTCAACATTGCATGAGATGTGTTCTACAGGAACTGAAAGACCTCATTACCTCCACATTCATACCTGAACGATAAGGCCTCTATGTTTCCACCTTCACATCCATACCCTAACATTAAAGACCTTGTTACCTTCACATTCATACCATAGCATTAAAGACCCCTAATACCTTCACTATTTTGATGTCTGATTTAGTGAAAATAATTATGTTAACACTCCCTTTTAACAGTTGATTTTAGCAGTTTGACAAGAGTTCAGTAAGAGTCCTAGCCCCTCGAATTTCATGTGACCACCCTTCAACGAAGAAAGTGGTAGGTGTGTTGTAACATTGGGTAGGATTCATAATCAAGGGATGCGATTGATCGGGGGAAGATCCACGGTTCCGAACCACTTCGCGTGAGCAAACATGCATGGTCAAAGATTCCATCTAGGATTGCGAAATGTGTTAAATATCGGAGGCTTTTGATGGTTGAGATGAGGTTTGGGGGAGATCTATGGCCTGAAGAGATTTCGTGATCCATACTTGTGTGGATAAAACCACAATATCAAATCGTGAAAAGGTGTAGGGGTCATAAAGATCAACGGTTGTGATGAAGAAGGAGATAAATCTATGGTTACGTTTCATTTCGTGAGGAGAACTAGCATGGACGGTGGGGCCCACTCTGATCAACGACTGCACAAAGGGCTGATCTCAATCAACGGTGAAGAATGTGTCACGGATCAGAACTGCCAGTGGTGTTCAGAAGAGAAAAGTTGGAAACAGGAGGAATGGAACGTGGACGGTGGATATGATAGATCCCTTTGATCAGATGACTGAGAAGACTCCCAAGGTGCAGATCTCCCATCTAGTGTGGAGATGACAATGGAGGAGATGTTCGCGCGTGTAATATGCACTCTCGCGGATTGGCTGATTTCTTTGACACCATTTGTAGAACACGTAGAGGTGGAACCATCCCTTGGAAGAGTCGTATCACAAAGGGATAGGTGGATTTTGTGTGGGATAGCCTACGAAAATGGGGAAAGTAACCAGCGAATCTGCAGCTCACATGAGGCAAATCCAACGCGACGTGGGAGACCATTCCACTTCACACTTTGAAGGAATAAAGAATCGTGGGAGTGTCCACTTCATGAAGTATTCAGCATGGATCTACTATACAAGATGGCATCCACAACTGCTCCCCACAATAGACAGTAAGGCACCATGGCCGATGAAGCCATATGAATAGACCCCCAACAAATAAAGGATCACTCTGCTCGTGCCTTTGCACATGTTGAAACCAGATACACTTGATGACAGAATGTGCAGGAGTGTTGGCCAGCCTATGCGAAGATCAATCCTGAAGCCCTATAAATACTGCCTTCAGTTCAACAAGAGTGAACTAACATGTCTCCAGAAGCTGAGTTCTACTCCTTCATGAAGTTGTAGAGGCCTAATAGAGTGTGACAATGAAGATCTGGTTTGAAAAGCTTGTCTGTCTGGGGGTGTTGATGGTTGGTGATAAGGTTTCACACTCACTTGTCGTCTTGGTATTTTTATGCCAATGGTGACACCAGCCATCAGGGCCTAGACATGATACCCGTGTCTCCAACGACGTGAGGCATGGACGCTTACTTCCCGTAAGTGTTTTTCCAGAAGCCCCTGATACCATCGCTCCCACCAAAGCCTCCGTAGAGGGGGATAGTCATTGACTGTTCCCTGTGTAAACATTTGTTCGGATGGGAGCATCAAGGGCTGAAAGCCCTCATAATTCTAATTGTGAAGTACACTTGATGAGGGTGATGGGGTTGGTGTAGAGGTTCTACACCTTTATGCCTATGGGAGCGCTCACCTCACTACAGGTGAGGAGTACAAGAATGATAAACCATCCCACAGGTCTCTCTCAACCAGAAGCAATGCGACCCTTCTTCCAAAAGCCCACGTATAACAGTGGAAATTGATGAGGAAGGAGGTGGTAGATGTGACTGGACCAGTGAAGGAAGTTGACCACTTTTCCAGTGTGTGACCATGCAGAAAGATTCATTTGAACATGGTGGAATCACATGTTTCAGGAAGAGGGGGAGGCATCATCCTTATTATTCATCATGATAGCCGAGCACGTCAAGTTGTTATTCAAGCCGAATGCGACAGTTAGCATCATGACGTTTGTCCTCTCTTTGCACTGTTAACGTCAGATGGCGACTTGTAACAGTTTTTGATTCGGTAGTCTTAGCAATAGGATTATATAAAATGCTCCCGATAGAGGGAGAAAGGAGTTAGTGAATTGGATTGGGAAACAATCCTGGGTTGAGGCTCCCATTTGTAAATATTGATACTTGTGTATGAATAAATTACAGTGAAAGATTGTTACTCACAGTAGAGATTCCTGTGTTGTTGTTTTTCCCAATACATGCTCTCTTTTACGTGTAAATGTGTTTCCTTTTTCCACTCCATTTTGTAAATTGCTTTCCATGCCTGTAACTTAGGGTACATCGGTTCAGAATTCATACTCGATATGCTCTGGCCGTTGTTCTAGGAATTTACCAATGGTTCTTCTAAAGTTGCATGGAATTCATGTCGTTGGTGCTCCATGCAATGGATTGTCACTCCTTCTCCTCTAAATCACCTGTTAAAATCTCCTGATTGGGAAATCAACGGCTATGTTGACTCCGTTTGCAATCTTTCGTCATTATATCCATTCATAATCATTTCTTCTATAGGTTTCGACTCCATTTGCCCATGGTCCCTTACATCCGATAATCCCACCATGCACCTTCCTCAACACACTTTTCCCCATTCAAGATCCTATCCCCCTGATTATGCTGATTGAAAATCCTATGCGGAGTAGACTCTGGTGACACACAAGATTGAAAACATTATGTGGAGATAGTCCATCGAAAAATGAGAGATCCCTCTCTGATTGTGCAGGGCCGAAGGTGCAATCTAAAGCGGTTTTGCTATTTCCCACGAGTGGCCTCCCCTCGCTCGACCTTGGGGGCTCAAAATACTGGTGCTAAAAAAATGGTGTCATTTCTAGGGAACGAACTTGGAGATCCTCCCCGAGAAGAAAGACAAATATTTAGATCTGGCCGTTGATGGTGAACAATCGATCAGACACCAAGAAGGTTGAGCACTTTTTACCTGGCGACTCCACTCTTGAAGGATTCAGACTTTAGAGACTCTGCTGGTGATGTGATCTAGAAAATCTAATGACTGAGGAAGGATGGCCTATCCTACCTGGAAAATGGACTCCTCATAAAGCTCAGAAATGCACGGCGAAAGGGCCAAGCACTCGAGTCCACATTTCTTCCAGGATGCCTTATCCTATCTTGCAAGTTTGCTCTTCTCTTTTCTTAGATTTATCAAAACAGCCTTCTATGGCCCTACTCATCCTGAGCAGAGCCATGAATATGTTCCTATTTATCCTTCTTTACGGACCGAAAGCGTTGCGTCATCTGGTACATCTAATTTTGGCTTAGATCTTTATCTTGGGGCACCCGATGTCAGAGGACATCCCTGCAAAATTCATGGAACCTCAAATGATAGTTTAGCTATCGTACCTAACCTTGTCTTCCCCATTTCTCCAAGCCGATACAAACCACTGCAATTACCTCCTATCCTCCATGATTTTACCGTGAAATATTACAAGTACCTCCCCAAGTTTGAAGGAGAGTCCGGAAACTTGACTGCTGAGAAACATGTACAAGCCTTTGAGAATTTCTCTGATTTTTTTGAGATAGAACATGATGATGTCTGCATGCAGGCGTTCACTTTGTCCTTGCAAGTAGATGCCAAAGTCTGGTTTAAACACTTGCATCCTAAGTCCATCGGCACTTGGGAAGAGCTTTCTTGCATATTCTTGAGGTTTTGGGGTAGGAACCAGCCACTGGAGAAAATACTTTCAGGATTTTATTATTTGAGGAGACATGAAGGTGAGGCCATATCCAATTTTAACAGAAGATTCACAAGCTTTTATTATAACATGCCTAAGGAAGTCCAACCTCTTGAGAACGTTGCTAAGATCTATTATGCAACCGCCTTTCCTCTTGACCTGTCCTTGCTTCTCTTGGAGAGAAAATCAACCACCCTGCATTAGATGTTCTTTGATTGTTTGGAGGTTGAGGAAAACCTCGATATTTCTAGGAGATTGTCAAATCAAGATGTTGGTGGTGAAATAAAGGATACATACAAATTGGTTGGGCCCTACAAGCAGAAGAAGGAAACCCATGGCCCGTCTAATATCTCTCATGATATGAAGAAAGATGACCGGCCCGAGGCTGAAATAAACGGTCCTGCATGGTCATTATATAAAGATGGAATCTTGCCCTGATCTTGGTCAACTAAGGACGATTTTAAGAAGAATTTTGGTGCACCTGTGTACGATGAATATGAAGAAGAGTACCTGTAGAATATACTCAACGAACCAGCTGTTGAAGCAATGCCTTCTAATGAAATAAATCAAAGTGCAATGCAAAGTCAAGAGGTCGGAGCTGGGAAAGATGATGAGGGCACTAGAGGTGATAACTTACCCTTATGCTATGCCTCTTTTGAGTTGATACGGCATATGATTAAGGCCTCCAAGCAAAAGTAGAAAGAAATGAAGGTGGTGCAAGCCAGAGAATTGTACAAAAATGAAAACGGATGCAGCAACTTATAGATAACCACTTTTTCTGATACTCCACTTTCAGGAATGACACCTCACTTGGAGGGAGTATGCCTACTCGGTTCCACTAGAGAAGCTGAGGACCTCCCTCTCGAAGCACATCATGCCCTTATTACAGAAATTTTGGGCAGAGAGAGGGATATTCCATTAGAGAAAGATTTTGTGGGTCCTCATCTACAATATTCCAAGTGTCGGCTTGATGGCTCTCTAGAAGCAGGAAGCTCTGGGTAGCTTTCCCATGAGTAGGAGATAGTACGTGCTGAAGGTTGCCGTGGTTTCTATGACCCTATGGCCAAATACATGGAGGGTATGGGTGAAGGCAATAATTGGTCACATCTCTACCTTAAAAATTAGCTTGTTTATCATTCCCTTCTCCCTTTATCTGTTTCATTTTTGTCCATCAAGCACCATACAAGAACAAGAGTATTAGGCAAGTTGCTTGATTGGCTTCATTGGAAGTCTTATTTCACTTAGTTGGGCTGGTGTACAAAGTTAGGTAAAGTAGGTAGGAGAAAATAAGCTCAACTGCTATTGAGCATTTCCTTCATTACTGTTTTCAATTTATTTTCATTTTCAGTTACCAGCATAGGTTTACAGTCACCAACATGATTTGCAAGAGTGGCACAAATTTGCTAAAGCAGTAGCATGAAGCAAATGGAGATGTCAAAGTAAGACTGAAGGCGGTCCAATGGTTTCAGCATTTGGTCTACAGGGGTTTTTTGCTACCTCGCTGGGAGGATAGCATCCCTTGTGGAGCCAGTTGTTAACACTCCATTTTAATAGTTGATTTTAGGAGCTCGACTGGAGTTCGGTAAGGGTCCCAACCCCTCAAATTTCATGTGACCACCCTTCAACAAAGAAAGCGGTAGGTGTGTTGTAACATTGGGTAGGATTCATAATCAAGGGATGCGATTGATCGGGGGAAGATCCACGGTTCCAAACCACTTCGTGCGAGCAAACATGCACGGTCAAAGCTTCCATCTAGGATTATAAAACGTGCTAAAGACTGGAGGCTTTCGGTAGTTGAGATGAGATCTGGGGCAGATCTAGAGCCTGAAGAGATTTCACAATCCATACTTGTCTAGATAGAACCACAATCTCAAATCGTGAAAAGGTGTAGGGGTCACAAAGATCAACGGTCATGATGAAGAAGGAGATAAATCTATGGCTATGGTTCATTTCACAAGGTCAAATAGCATGGATGAACATCTAAGTTTCCCATTGCTAAAGACGGTGGGGCCCACTCCAATCGACAGCTGGACGAAGGGTTGAACTCGATCAATGGTGAAGAATGTGTCATGGACTAGAGCTGCCTACGGTTTTTAGAAGAGAAAAGTTGGTGGCAGGAGAAATGGAACGTGGATGATGGATATGATAGATTCCTTTGATTGGAAGGCTGAGAAGACTCCTGAGGTGCAAATCTCCCATCTAGTGTGGAGATGACAGCGAAGGAGATGTTCACGTGTGTAATCTACGCTCTCGTGGATTGGCTGATTTCTTCGATGCCATTTATAACACATGTAGAGGTGGAATCATCCCTTGGCAGAGTCATATCATGAAGGGATATGTGGCTTTTGTGTGAGCTAGCCTACGAAAATGGGGAAAGTAGCCGGTGAATTTGTAGCTCACACGAGGCAGAGCCAACGTGACATGGGAGACCATTCCATTTCCCACTTCAAAGGAATAAAGAATCATGGGAGTGTCCACTTCATGAAGTATGTAGCATGGATCTACTGTACCAGATGGTGTCCACAACTGCTCCCCATAGTAGATGGTAATGTGCCATGACTGATGAATCCAGATGACTAGATCCCCAGCAAATAAAGGATTGCTCTGCTCACGCCTTTGCACATGTTGAAACCAGATACACTCAATGACAGAATGTGCGGGAGTGTTGACCAGCCTATGCGAAGATCAATCCTGAAGCCCTATAAATACTGCCTTCAGTTCAACAAGACTGAACTAACATGTCTCGAGAAGCTGAGTTTTACTCCTCCATGAAGTTGTAGAGGCCTGATAAAGTGTGACGACGAAGATTTGGTTTGAAAAGCTTGTCCATCTGGGGGTGTTGATGGTTGGTGATAAGGCTCCACACTCACTTGTCATCTTGGTATTTACATGCCAATGGTGACACCAGCCATCAGGGCCTAGACATGATACCTGCATCTCCAACGACACAAGGCCTGGACACTTACTTCTCATAAGTGTTTTTCCAGGAGCCCGTGATACCATCGCACCCACCAAAGCCTCCATGGAGGGGCATAGTCATTGACTGTTCCCTTTGTAAACATTTGTTCGGAAGGGAGCATCAAGGGCTCAAAGCCCTCATCGTTCTAATTGTGAAGTACACTTGATGAGGGTGATGGGGTTGGTGTAGAGGTTCTACACCTTCGTGCTTGTGGAAGTTCTCACCTCACTAGAGGTGAGGAGTACAAGAATGACAAACCATCCCACGGGTCTATCTCAACCAGAATAAATAGGGCCCTTCTTCTAGAGCCCACGTATAACAGTGTCAATCGACAAGGAAGGAGGTGGCAGATGTGACTGGACCAGCAAAGGAAGCCAACCACTTTTCCAGCGTGTGACCATGCAGAAAGCTGCATTTGAACATGATGGAAGCACACATTTCAGGCATAGGGGAAGGAATCATCATTATCATTCATCATGAAAGCCAAGCATGTCAAGTTGTTATTCAAGCCGAATGCAACAGTCAACATCACGATGTTTGTTGTGCATATTTGTAAAATGTGGCGCGTCCACTCTTTCCACTATCAATGCCGAATGGTGACTTGTAACAGTTTTTTATTCGGTAGTCTTAGGAATAGGATTGTATAAAAATGCTCCCAATAGAGGGAGAAAGGAGTTAATGAATTGGATTGGGAAACAATCTTGGTATTAGGCTCCCATTTGTAAAGCTTGATACCTATGTATGAATAAATTACAGTGAAATACTGTTACTCACAGTAGAGATTCTCTTTTTCCCAATACGTGCTCTCTTTTACGTGTAAACGTGTTTCCTGTTTCCACTCCATTTTATAAATTTCTTTCCTTGCCTACAATTTAGGGTATAGCGGTTCGGAATTCATATTGAATATGCTCCGGCTGCTATTCTAGGAATTTACCAATGGTTCTTCTAAAGTTACATGGAATTCATCTCGCTGGTGCTCCATGTGATGGACTGTCCCTCCTTGTCCTCTAAATCGCTCACTAAAATATCCTGATTGGGAAATCAACAGCTATCTTGCCTCCATTTGCAATATTTCGTCATTATTTCCATTTGTAACCATTTATTCTGTAGGTTTCGACTCCATTTTCCCATGGTCCCTTGCCCTTTATAATCCCACCATGCACCTTCCTCAACACACTTTTCCCCATTCAGGATTCTAGTCCGCTGATTATGCTGATTGAAAATCCTATGCAGAGTAGATTCTGGTGACACACAAGATTGACAACCTTATGTGGTGATACTCTAGCAATAAACAAGAGATCCCTCTTTGACTGCGCAGGGCTAGAGGCACAGTCTTAAGAAGTTCTGCTGTTGCCCAGGAGCGGCCTCCCCTCGCTTGACCTTGGGGGCTCAAAATCACTAAGTTTGCGGTTGATACCAACAAGTCCTATAGTGAAGTAGAACGAGAATTCTTCAATGGACCACGAGGTATGTTTTTACTATCTCTGCAATTGTCAATCAGGATGCTTGTTTGTGAAAAGGGCATACTAAAAATGCACCTTGAGTAGTAAAACTCTAGTGTGCAAAGGCTATGAAGACCGTGATAGAAGGGGGGCGATGAATGGAAATATAAGGGGTAGATGGGTGTAAGTTTCGATGAGACTGTGAGAGAAGCCAAGGAGGAGAGTAGTTGTACAAGGGGAGGAGCAAGGTTCTGAGTGGAGAAGAGGCATAGGATAGGGGAAGGTCTTGCTGCAATCAAAATGCATGACCATGAAGGAAAACTACATGGGACAAAGAGACCCTACAGTGACGAATAGGATGAGCAGACCCAGGATATGCCCAGGGTGACAACAAGGTCAAACCCTTGTAGAAACATGTCCACACATCCATGTACTACTCCACGCTCAAGAATATATACACAATCTATGTCAATGTGTCCAACATGCCAAGGAGAATCCAGTAGTAAAGCAGCATCTATAGGAAGAAGGCCTAGGATGGCGGGAGATGATATGAATCTACCTATGTTCCATGGAAACAACACTGATGAACCAGAGCAATATTGGTTCTTATGTGAGGCAGTCTGGACTACCTAACAGACTATTGATGATGATGTAAAGAAAGGCCAATTAGTGACCACCCTCTAGGGTCATGCGCTCGATTGGTATATGAGATTCATATAGGTTCCACAAGGGACCACTGCAAACACTTTGGATGAGATTCTAAAGGACTGCTTGAATAATTCAAGAAACCAAAATCTGAAGCATTGTATATTGCAGAGCTTATGGAAATTAAACAATTCCCTAATGAGATAGTTTGGGACTTTGACTAGATATTTAAGATGCTGATGGCATGGGTGACTTCGAAAACAAAGAATGGTTCATTGTGGCACTGGTCTCTCATATCCAACATCCATTTATGCAACAAAAGATCGTGACACAGAGCGAGGCTCTAGAAATTGCAATGAAGCCGGAAGCTTCACATGTTGGAGAAACCGATGTTGGCATGAACCAAATCTAGGCATAGCTGGTGAACCTGATTCTTTAGTTGTAGGACATCAATAAGGTGAAAGAGGAACATGATGACCTATGGTGCAATCAGTGTTATGTGGGTGGACACACCAAAGATACTTGCCCTACCTTCCAAAATTATCTACTCTCAAGAGCACCAAATCCGCTGAGCTGTAGTGGTGTACCGTGGTGTCGCATATGTCAAGAATATGGGCATCGACATGAATACTGTATAGAAAATGGTTACAAATCCAACAAGGTTATATTGCACCTTTTGTCGCTCAGTTGGGCATGAGGATAAGTACTTTCGACCGTATGATTTGCTTCAAGAACGGAAATATGATTCATATTTTGTGAAAGGTGAAGATCATCGCATGGTGTAGTAGCTGCAACCGTAGGTGGTGGACCCACCACATCAAGTCTAGTATACGTCCCCACCACAAATGCAGTTTATTTCGTCGCAACCGTAGATTATATCAGAGTTGCAGTTTGTGCCACAATTGCAGTTTACACTGCAAATACAGATGCCGATGGCTCCACCATAGCCGCAGTATGCTCAGCAGCATCCGAGTCCTCCACAACAACAAGTGGACCAACCCTAGTATCAGCAGCAAGTAGCTCAACCACAGTACTAGCAACAACAAGGATTCCGTAGAGGGTTGAAGGGAAGAGGAGGTTTCAACTGAAGAGGAGGACGGGGTCATGCATCAATCCAGTGTTACACCTGTGGGATATTTGGACACTACCAGAAGGATTTTCCTCATTTGCAGTGTGTATAATGCATGGTAAGTGATCATACTATTGATAATTTACCTCAGCTAATTGCGAAATGGAAGGCCGGAAATATTCCTCTATTGCAGAATCAGAACCAGTTCTAGGCCCAAAATAAGATACAAAACTAGCAGTAACTACAAAATCAGGTTTAGGCCCAAATTCTAGTGCAAAATTAGAATGTAAATCGTCCTATGAATCCACTGCTGAACCAAAATCCACCTCTGAACCAGACTTCGCCGCAGAACTAGAATTAGGGGTCAACAGTTGTGAAAATTCTAGTAGAACCTTGAATAGAGGATGTTGATCTTGGGATTGTCACTCGAGGAGGCACGAGGACTGGAGAAGATGGACCACATCCACAAGTTTGATTGGATGGAAATAAGAAATTACAGTTCAATATCACAACTGAGAGAGATACCTTTTTCGAGGCTCGTGAGACGATTGGAATAAATCCTAGTAAGACACCTATTTTGGCATGCCTTCTGCTTTTGATTCTTTGTTAGAGGTTGGACCATCATGACAACCTGGTACTTTACAATAGTTCTTAGAGAATTTTTTATCCCTAGCAAGGGATCTCAATGCTCTGGTTGAGATCGAGAAGTTGTTGCACCATCCATATAGAGAGTTGCAGGACTCTGTGCTGAATTATTTACAAAAGAAAAAGACAGGCAAGGAAATGCGAATGAACATCCAGATTGGGGACTATGAAGTTGATTAAGTTATTTTGGATCTTGGGTAAGATGTAAATATCCCGACAAAATAGACGTGGCAGAATATGGGTAATTCGACACTTGGATGGTCCCCAGTGCAGCTAAGATTTGCTAATCAGGCCAAAGTCCAACAAATCGACCGTGTGTCAAACTTAGTCGTGGATGTCGAAGGTATGAGGGATCGTGCTGATTTTGATGTAATCAAAGTCATCGATGGAGGAGGGTTCTATCTTGTGCTGCTAGGGATTGGATGGGCCAATGATAGCATGGCCATGATCAATTTTAAGAAGCAGTTGATGACATTCAAAAACCAGGATATCTGATTCATCGCCCCTATGGATCCTAATGAAGGAAGGAGATATATTGAACCTGTCAAAGATGAGGTTGTGAGAGGATGGGATCACACTTACAATATTTATAAATATTTTATCCATCCTACTACTGTGAAGAGCTTGGTTGGAGCAGCGCTAGCTTTGCGTCCTCTGATTCTGATGATGTGCTGGAAAATTGGAAAAACTGAATGCATGAAGTATCACTTAGAAAATGTGGACTGATCACGCAGTCGCTACGCCATGTTGTGACTGAGATTGTTGAGTTTTTGATATATGAAGGACTACCAAAACTATCTGGGTTCCTATAGGAGTTTGAATTGAAGGTATCTGAGCCTCAACACTTGTTGGCATTAGGAGAAGCACTGAAGGCCACTCCAACATGTTGGAGGGTAGCTCATAAGGAGACAATTCATGAATGGGAACAATGTCGACGGTTGATGACTGTGCGCTTTGGAGATATGGAATTATATCACACTGGGAGATATGATGGAAAAAATGACCCTTGTAGTCATCTGAGGGAATGCCAGACTCTGTGGGCATCGTGACCCAAGGATAAATGGGTCCATGCTTTTATTCACACACTCGATAAAATGCCAAGATCATGGTACGTATCCGCGGAGTTGCATAGAACAATAACCACATGGGAGGAGTTGAGAGGTTGATTTGCTAAGAACTTTAGTTTCAAGGATGCCAATATTGATGTCCACAACACACTTCAGATCATCCATGATGTAGTTCTACAGGTTGTACTAGTTGTATACCCAATAGACCCGCACATGAAATGACATATGCAATAAATGTTGGAATGTTATATTATACCTGGTGAAATTGAGGATGAATATGAACTTCAGAATATCACTATTCTAGAGTCAGAAATGTTGTAGCACCAGAAATACCAACCGATCCTATGAGTCAGCCACTAAAGATCTGAAAAGTTAACATTGGGATGGAGGAAAATCCAAAATTTGCAAATATTGGGGACTATTGGGATGAAGAAACTATGGTAAAAATCACAGATCTTTTGCATAAATTTCAATACCTATTCCCAAAAAAGTTCTCAGAGATGAAGGGGATACTTAATGACTTAAGGGAAATGAGAATCCCACTAAAGCTGGACGCAAAACTAGTAAGGCAGGCTGTAGCGACCGTATAGCTTGAATCCACGATACAAAGAAAGAGTCAAGGCTGAGCTCAATAGGATGTTGGATGTAGGAATCATCGTGACAGTAGAACAATCAGAGTGGATAAGCCCTATGGTGGTCTAGGACAAAAAAAATGGCAAATTATGAATATGTGTCAATCTAAGAAAGTTGAATCATGCTTGAATGCACGATCACTTTCTGACACCATTCACTGATGAGGTTCTTGAAGGAGTAGGCAGTCAAGAAATGTACTCTTTTACAGATGGATTTTCTGGTTATCACCAGATAAGAATTGCAAAAGAAGATCGCCATAAAACCACATTTGTCACTGAGTGGGGTTGTTTTCAATACATAGTGATTCCCTTTGGGTTGAAGAATGCACCTGCGATATTCTCTCAGGTCATTGTCGCTCCATTCAAATATTTTATTCAGAAATTCCTGCAAGTATATATGGATGATTGGATAGTATACGGTCTGATTAAGGATCACTTGGAAAACCTGCGCTTGATGCTGGAGAGGTGTCCATAGCATCAGATCGCATTAAATTCAAAGAAGTGCATATTCTGTGCACCATTTGGGATGTTGTTGGGTCATATCATTTGTAATTAGGGGCTTTTAATGATCTAGTGAATATTGCACTCATTCTGAGCCTACCAATACCCACAAATGCGAATATTCTTAGAGCGACACTGGGACACACTGGGTACTATCGCAAGTTTATCTACGGTTATGCTGCGATTATTGCCCCCATGGAGAAACTGTTAAAGAAGGATGCTGCATTCGTATGTAGCTAGGTGTGTCAAAGAAGCTTTGACACATTGAAGGCCAAGATGGATTCAACACCAATACTTGTGTTCCCTGATTGGAACAAGGATTTCCATGTCCATGTCGATGCCTCGTCTGTTGCACTGGGAGAGGTACTCGTGCAACCAGGAGAAGGAGATCTGGATCACCCGATTGCCTTCACTAGAAGGAAGTTATAATTTACTGAGAAGAATTACAAAATCATATAAAGAGAGGGGTTGGTGATGGTATATGCGCTGTAGAAGTTTAGGAATTATCTCTTCGGAGATCACTTCAAAATGTTCATTGACCATTCGGCTTTGAAATATCTGGTTAATAAGCCTATGTTAGGGGGGGAAGATATGTCGCTGGCTACTTCTCTTTTAGGAGTTTGATTTCAAAATAATTGTGAAGCTAGGATGCCTGAATGCTGGCCATGATTATCTGTCCTGCATTGAAATAGGTGAAGAGCCAACCAATATTGACGATGGATTGCCGGATGCACAATTTTTTTGAGTTGATATTGCAGATGGCCATTATGCACCGATAATTCAGTTCTTATCAACCGAAGTTCTGCTAGAGGAAATGTCAACCAGTCAGAAGAAGTAGTTGGTAGTGAAGGCTTTGGATTTCCAGTTGATCGCTAGGAACTTATACAAACTTGGACCCGATGAGTTCCTAGGACGGTGTGTTCTACCTCATGAACAAGGGAAAATTCTGGCAAATGCACATGTAGGAGTTGCGGGTGGATATTATGGAGGAAGGGCTACTGCACGTAAGGTACTGCACGTCGGGATATGGTGGAAAAATTTGTATAAAGATGCCACAGACTATGCATGGAGCTGCGATGTCTGTAAACACATCAAGAAACCATCACAACCAGATGAGATGCCACTTGTACCGTAGGTAAATTTGCAACCTTTATAAATGGGATGTGTACTTTGTGCAACAAATCAACCCACTAGGGAAGCGAATTGGTGCATGATACATCATCGCAGTGATGCACTATCTGACAAGGTGGGCAGAGGTTGCCCAGTTGTTGATTGCATTGCTGCGATAGCAACAAAGTCCATATTTGAAAACATTGTGACCTAGTTTGGATGCACTAGGATACTGATGAGCGACCAAGGCAACCACTTTATCAACCGCACAGTAAAAGCACTAACGGAATAATTGTAGGTGCAGCATAAGAAAAGTACCCCATAAAATCCATAGGAATATAGAATCGTAGAAGCCTTCAACAAAATCTTGGAAACCATGCTCACAAAGGTATGTAATGTTAATCATGATGTCTAGGATTTAAATATTCCTGTAGTACTATGGGAATACCGCACCACTTGCAAGAGGCTGATGGGGCAGAAATCATTCAAATTAGTATATGGGCAAGAGGAAGTCATGCCTATGGAGTACATTGTTCCTAGTCTATGCATTACAGTAGCAACTGGCATGGCCGATGAAGTAGCACTTGAGGAGAGAGAAACACAACTAGTCAAACTGGAAGAGGACCGCTTCATCGCAGGTTTCCAGCAACGTGTTGAGAAGGATCGACAGAAGGCATGGTATGATCGCCACAACAAAACCAAACAATTTGCATAAGGATATTTGGTATTGTTATATGACAACAAGTTCATGAAGCATCCAGGTAAGTTACAGATGCATTGGTTAGGCCCATATCTTGTTCATTCCATTACTTCGGGGGGTGAAGTTCAATTGCTATAGTTAGATGGAGCGGTATTGCCAAATCTTCTGAACAATAGTCACTTGAAGCCCTATAGGACAGAGATAGAGGTGCGAACTTCTTGAAGCATTGCACAATGAAAAAAAAAGAGATAGGGAGATTGAGAATAGAAGGGCACGCCAGGAGGGAGTGGCTGCACAAGTGTAGGAGTCAATAGCATAGTTATATTGAGAGACCATGACATCCATAGGGCTGCGATTTGGTCAAATAAATAATAAATGAAGACGATTAATAGTAGCTATCTAGTGGAATTCATTGAAGTGATGCACATTTATGATCGATCCGACTGTTAGCATGCCAGGATTGCTAGTGGATTCGGGTCATTAATGCGGGATTTGGTCATGATGGCCATGGTGGATTTGGAAATGATGAAGCCGGATTAGCATGTCTCTATAAGAAAGCGTGGGAGGCAGGATGAAGGCATAATTGTGTTCATTCGAGTTGAGTGAAGTGCATAGTTGAGTGAGTTGGAAGACTTTTGAGCAGTAGCTAGGGTGCTAATTAACCATGACAATGTGGAGATTTCAAGTGAGAAGGAGTCGCCCATTCGTCCAACTGCCATAGTGGAAGAAATCATGAGTATGCCAGTAAGATCATATTCGATCCCCCAGGGCAAGTAGAAGGCTCAGAAGCCAGGATTGACTCCGCTGCAGAAGAGGTAGACGCGCACCTCCATCAAGGTGAAAGGGGAGGGAACTGCACAGACAGGGCCATCCAGTTCAGGAACTGTGAAGTCTGCAGTACTCAGGGGCGTGTCCATCAATGGTATCCCTGGATATGTCACTCCTAAGTGACTTGGTGCAAAACCCTAGTGTTTAACAAAACATTATAATTATCAACCGAAATCACTGCTGCTACCAGAGGGGATGATGTGCATAGTGGAAATTATCCCCGCCTTGATCAAGATGAAGTGAGAGGACCAAAACTTGTTGCTATTGAAGGATGTAGTGGATGAGCCCTACATGTCCTTGCCTTCAGTTCCAGGTGCACCCATTGAGCGTATTCCACACCCATGGGTGCAAGGATTGAATAAATCTAGGTTGCTAGGGCTTATCAACATGCCCCATTTTGTACAGCTGAATGAAGTGCATGCATGCATCAAAAAACCATTGGAAGGTTTTCATGGAGGGACATTGTGGTTGGATATACCAATCACGGTTACAGTGGACATGATTTCGGAGATCACGGGGCTGCCGAAGGCTGGGACAGACCCCGCCCAATATATCAGAGGAATAGACAATCCCAAGAAGCTTTATCAACAACTGAAGGAGAGATATGGATTGCAGCGGGATGGTTGTGCATATCACATCGACATCATCAACGAGCAGGCAGTGTGTTTTGGTGCCCATATCTTAGCTAGTAAAATTGTCTGGAAGAATCGGTTGGCCCAATGCATTTTGGGGGTGATTTCTTGTGCGCAGTAGTGTGCTAAGGGAGTCCAAATGAATTGGTCCCTCTTCTTGGAGAATCAACTGATGGAGGATGCGGTCACATCTCAGGCTGGGGAGCGACCTTTCTCTTATAGTTGGTTGTTGATCCTCATTGCTTTGGTGGCTTGGATGGATCCAAAAGACTACCAACCTATGTTTGTTGAAGTGGTCAAGGTGTGCAAAGGCACACAATACCAAAATTTATGGTGGGTAGAGGAACCCAGTTGGCAAATCCACTTCTGGATCTACTAGGAAGCGCTACAAGCCACATCAGTAGTAAAATATCACAGGATCACGCAGTTCACCATCAGACCCCATTCAATTCATATCCAGGCACGACAAGACCCTGATAGGAAATGGATTCCAATGGCCTATAAATTCACCGATGATGAAGTGGAAGTAGTAGTTCAGGACTGGCTTGCTGAATGGTGCAAACCAGTTAGTGTCGAATAAATATCAACGAGACGACCAACAGATGCCCCTGCAGAGCCTATGCAAGAAGACCAGAGTACTCATGAATCAGATGGATATTCGTTGATCGACACCGATCCAAAAGCCCAGCGCATCCTAGAGGAGAGAAGAACCAAACACCACATGGAGTTCGATGTGGGAAGTAGCACGAGATCAGCGTTAGAGGCCCAATTGCAGCGGCTCATTAAGGCTGTCATAGATTCATCTAATGCCGCTGCGCAAGCAATGCGCAAGTCCAACCATGAAGGATTTGCTATGGTAAGAGGTAAGTTATATTCTATTTATGATGTCGTTGTGAAGACAAAACCATAGAGTACCATTGTGCAGGAACTCCCATTGATTAGCACTGAGCCGCGGGCCAGGAACGTTCAGGTTCCCCCGATTGCAATCGACGCAGAAAGTGAGGATGTGAACTCCTCCTTGCAGTAGCTACAGGGTGTTGTAGTGGATATCAAAAGATATCGACCTAGACCCTAGTACACATGCAGCGTGTCTCTAACCAGGAGTTGGACGATAGGTAGAAAGAGCTCAAAGATGGGTACTTGCAGTCGCATGAGGAAGCTACGAAGCTGAAGAAAGAGGTTGAGGAGTTGCACTAGGTAAACGAATAGTTAGTAGCAACAAAGGAACAGTAGGTTGACAAGCTGAAGAGGAAAGATACTAAAGAGATTATTGACCTAAAAAAGTAGACCGACTGCTTGATTATTGAGAATGTGCAGTTGGTTGCGATTAGAGGCGAGGTAGAAGCAATTGTTGATGAGGCATGTCAACAAATCTATGAAAGCATAGCTGAACTTCATGTAGTCTCCAAAGACAAGCTACTGGGCAAGGTCATCGTCTAGCTTCATCTATCCAACAATCTGCTTAATGCTATGGTATACCCAGAAATACCACCAGAGCAGGTTGCAGAGTGAAATAATTCCATCGAAGCGATTACGACATAGTTTGAAGTGAAGGAACATGAAGAAAAGAAGATCTCGAAGGAAATGACACAATTTTGGGAAAGTGTCGTCCAAGATGAGCAATTAGACCAACTAACCAAGCAAGCATGGGAAGCCGAGGGTTAGTTGACGACGTTTAAGATGACATTAAGAACAATGCCACTGATGATTCAGCTCACACGGTCCACCAAGATGATAGAACTGAAACAAAGAGCCACAGAGGCATAAGAACGATAGCGAAATCGTAGTACCCAACTAGATGAGTTCCAAGAGATTGGATCACAGTTGGCTATCAAAGAAGTGACCATGCTATAGGCTGTATAAGAAGGCGAGAAGATGGTGAATACCAAGTTGGTGGAGCACCCTGTGAAGTAGAACTTGTTTGGTTGTTAAGATGAAGCTGAAAAATTTCAAGCACAGGTCGAGGAGATCTCGTAGCAGTATGAGGACTTCAAGACGAAGATGACGGAGTACACCATGTCCATCTGACGGGACTCGAGGACGAGCAACAAAAATGTGTTGGGGGCCTGTTGGTGGGGGTTTTGGGGTAAGTGAGTTATGCAGCACCGTAGAGGCTACACAAACTCACATGACACCATGCGAGGAATAGATAGTGTGATAGGCGGAAAATAAACCATTTTTGAAAATTTTAAGCATATTTTTGTATCGGTTGACCACATTTTGTGGATATAGGTCATTAGTGGTTAAATCAGTTAGGATTTAGTTATAAGTGGACCATGAATGTAAAGGTGCAAGCCTATATATAGAGTTATAATTGCAAATGAGAAGAGAAGTAGTAGCAGAGAGCAAAAGAGAGATTGAATCTTGTGTTATCTGTACGTGATCTTGAGGGTCGATCTTTCTCTTGCTGTGGAGAAAGTACAGTTGTTGTTTTGGATCTGTTACGTAGAATGTAATATGATACAATAGATGTTGAGCTGAATCGCTATTGTCTTTTGTCTCTTTCTAGTTTTATGTGCCGCGATGTCAATGAAGAATGCCTGATGATTTTGTTTTGTGAATGAAAAATGTGATACTGCTGCGATGAATAAATGAATGATGCAATTTGGTTAGATCTATGGTTCTATTGGTAGATCTGTTATGAATGATGCGATACCTAATGAATGGTTCTGTTAGATCTTATAGTTAATTTGATGAGCCGATGCTGCCCTAAATCCTCCTCCTTACTACGGAAACTTGGTTCCGACAGCTCTCCCTCAAACATCTCGGGTGAGACTTCATCCGCTCCATGGGTGTTGCCGGGAAGGGTAAAAATCTGTTTGGGCCGGTGCTCAGGGAGATCATGTAGGTTGGGTGTCAACAGAGTGGGAACCCCTGTTGATAAGGCTTTGTTGGTGGTTTGTACCAATAGGGGGATGACAATGCGCATTTCATAACTTAATATAGGTGTAAGGAGGGATTTGGGTGTGACTCGATTGTTGCGAGATAGTAGCATGATGTAATAGATGAGAGTGTTCAACATTGGCATCATGTTTCGACACTTCAGAACCATGTCGATGGTGGAAACAAACACCATGGATAGTGTCATACTCCTCTGTTACCTCACATGAGGCTGAGTATAGTATAGAACCAATGAATTTGGCTACAATCAAAATAACTTATCAAGCAGCTCAACAAAAAGCAACAACATTAGGTCATGACCTGATACTCGGTCATCTTGGGGCCTAATTTCTCATGTATTGGTCATTATGATGTTATGGGTTCATTTTTTTGGGTTGTAAAGGTTATTATGAGTTATTCCATGAAATAAGGGGGTTAAATGAATATTTTAATGCAAAAAACATTTTGTTTCCACAAGTTAAGGGAACTAAATGATTATGATGATGATGATGACGATGATGATGGTGATGATGTTGATGATGATGACGACGACGATGATGATGATGATCACAATATTGATCATGATGAAGATGGTGATGGCGATGATGCTCATGATGATGAAGAAGATGATGAAGATGATGAAGATGATGATGGAAATGATGATGATGATGATGATGACGACGACGACGACGATGATAATCATGATGATGATCATGTTGAAAATAGTGATGATGATGATGCTCATGATGATGAAGAAGATGATGAAGATGATGATGATGATGGCGATAATGATGATGATGGTGATGATCAGATGAAGATGATGGTGGTGATGATGTAGATGATGATGATGATGACGACGATGATGATAATGGTGATGACGATGATGATGGCGATGAAGATGACGATGAAGAGGACGATGATGACGATGATGATCACGATGATGATCATGATGAAGATGGTGATGACGATGATGCTTATGATGATGCTGGTGATGATGGTGATGATGATGATGGTGATGATGATGATGATGTTGAAGATGATGGTGATGATGATGATGATAATGATGGCCATGAAGATGATGATGACAACGACGATGACGATGAATATGACGATGATGATGACGTTGATGATAATGATGATGCTGATGATCATGACGATGATCATGATGAAGATGGCGATGATGCTCATGATGATGAAGAAGATTATGAAGATGATGGTGATGACGACGATGATGATGATGATGGTGATGATGACGAAGATGATGGTGATGATGATGAAGATGATGAAGATGATGTTGATTATGATGAATATGATGATGACGATGATGATGACGATGATGATGATGAAGATGATGATGATGAAGATGATGATCATGATCATGATGAAGATGGTGATGAGGATGACGATGATGAAGATGAAGAAGATGATGAAGATGATGAAGATGATGGTGATTATGATGAAGATGATGATGACGATGATGATGAAGATGATGATGATGAAGATGATGATGATTATGATGATGAAGATGGTGATGAGGATGACGATGATGAAGATGAAGAAGAAGATGCTGATGATTATGAAGAGGGTGATGATGATGATGATGATGAAGATGATGATGATGATGATGATGAAGATGATGGTGGTGATGATGAATCCAACAATCTCAGCATACCTTTGACAACAACTTATATATGGTATTAGATTTCTTATAATGTAATTTTGGTAGGATAACCAACGCCCCATTCAAAAGAATGCGATGATCTCGCCAAACCATCGACGCCAAACGTTGTCGATATTTCTAGGTATCTGCGTTGGATATCCTACAACGATGATGATGATGATGAAGATGGTGATGACAATGATGGCGATGATGATGATGATGATGAAGATGATGATGAAGTTGGTGATGATGATGAAGATGGTGATGACGATGACGATGATGATGAAGATCAGGATGATGATGAGGATGATGAAGAGGATGATGACATTCATGATAATGATGACCACGATGAAGATGGTGATGAGGATGATGATGATGAAGATGAAGAAGATGATGAGGATGAAGATGTTGATGAGGAAGAGGAAGAGGGTAATGATGATGATGATGATGAATATGATGATGAAGCTGGCGATGACGATGATGATATCCTATGACATGATGAACATGATGGTGAATATGACAACGGTGATGATGATGAATCCAATGACCTCGCCATACTGCCGACAAAAACTTATATCGGATATCATAGTTTTTATAATGTAATTTCGGTAGGATATTCGACACTGCATTTAAAAGAATGTGACGATCTCGCCAAACCATCGACGCCAAACACTGTCAGTCTTTCTAGGTATCTGCATTGGATATCCTACAACAATGATGATGATGATGAAGATAATCATGCAGATGGTGATGATGATGATGAAGATGACGATGATGATGAAGATGATGATGACTATGATGACGACAATGATGACGATGACGACGATGATGATAACGATGATGATAATGATGAATATGGTGATGATGATGATACTCATGCTGATGAAGAAGATGATGAAGATGATGGTGATGATGATGATGATGATGATGATGGCGAAGGCGATGATGATGATAATGATGATGGTGATGACGATGATGATGACGATGAAGATGATAATGGTCATGACGATGATAATGATTATCACGATGAAGATGGTGATGACGATGATGCTCATGATGATGAAGAAGATGATGAAGATGATGGTGATGATGATAATTATGGTGATGATTATGAAGATGATGGTGATGATGATGATGATGACGACGACAATGATGATGATAATTAAGATGATGATGATGAAGATGATGATGATGATGATGAAGATGGTGATGAGGATGATAATAATGAAGATGACAACGATGATGATGATGAAGATGATGATGAGGAAGAGGGTGATGATGATGAGGATGATGAAGATGATGACGATGATGATGAAGATGATGATGATGGAGATGATGATGATGGTGTCCTATGACATGATGAAGATGATGATGAAGATGATGATGGTGATGATGATGAATCCAGTGACCTTGGCCTACCTCCGATGACAACTTATACCTGATATCATAATTCTTATAATGTAATCTTGGTAGGATAACCAACAACCCATTCAAAATAATGCGACGATCTTGCCAAACCGTTGACGCCAAATGGCGTCAATCTTTCTAGGTATCTGTGTTGGATATCCTACAACGATGATTATGATGAAGATAATGATGAATATGGTGATGACGACGACGCTGACGATGATGATGAATATGAAAATTGTTAGCACTCATAATGTACCCAGGATATGAAAGATAGATCCCAAGGTAACCACATAATCACTTTAGATTGTATCCTGAACTTATATAGTCAGAGAGATATCTCACTATTTAAAATATTTCTCACTTAAGGTATTCAATCAATGAAATTCAGAAAGTCAGGTTTCTGTTAGGAAAAAATTATTTTAAATATTTGGCAGGACAATCATGGAGGAGACCATTGGGTGATGGAGTAAAAACTCAGATCTGAGTTAGGTTGAAAGAGGTTGGGTTTTGAAAGTATTCATGGATAAAGACAGGGTAGACACCATTTCCTTAGGATTGAGGAATTTGCAAGTTTATTAGCATAAAAAATAAGACAACCCATAAAATAGTTCACCTAGCTAGGGTGAATTCTGTAAAACTTTAGAAGCAATTGTTTTGAAAATGCTTGAACAATGAACCTAGAGCATGAAAGATGAATTCTAGCCCATAAAATGATGTTCAATCATGAAAGAAAATACAAAATGGAGTGGGAAACAAGAAAAATAGTCACACAAGAAGATCACTTATTGAAGAAAAATATGGCAAAAGAATCTCTTCCTTAGGAAACCTTCAACATTCCATCTGTGCAATTGTATTCATCGATAGTAATTAAAGCCATTACAATCAAAGAGCCTCTATGCTCTTGAAAATCAAACCCTAAATATATCTATTAAATTTTAATATATAGTAAAACTACATCTACTCAATCTTAAATTCGAAATCTAACTACATTTTCAAAATAGAAACAATTACAACTAATTTCCTTCCTTTCAGGAAGCTAATTGATGAACCATAGGATTCAAATACCCACATGCATATCTCAAATGGTAAAATATGTGTGACATAAAAGAGTAGCTTTTTTAACTCCATCTATGGCCAACAAAATCCACGTCTCCATTTTTTCAGATACCCTTCCATCTCCTCGGAATCTAAATTTGAATTTGATGACTAAAACATGAATTTTAAATTCTGGAAAATTTCCCTGTAACGACCACTTCAATTCTCCCAAACCATGGCACTCATTTAAAACTTGAAGGATTTTATTGTTTATGAGCCTATTTCAAAGAAAACCCTCCCCCGATTTCTTGAAATCCCTCTTTGTTCAGCAGAAACAGGTGTTTGAACTCAATGATTAAAACAATCATTTTCATAAAAAACATGCCTAAGTGCTTTAATTAATATCTGATACTCTGTTTCTGTGGATGTTCTTAATGCTTAAACCACCACTTGTAGATTTAAATCTCCAAATTTATGTGCCCGTTGGGACTAATACTTTGTGTTTCATTCCTTGTATGAGTGGGAGGATCAAATTTCTACCTAGTTTTGTGAACATCTCTGACAGAAATTTTTTTTCCTCCCCAAACAATTGTTATTCATCCAAATGAAGCATCTTTATTGGTACATTGTGAAACTAGATATCAACATCATACATTCGAAAAAGTAATGGCTAAAGAATCTTAAAAAATATAATATCCTTGGTTTTGTTATTGAGAGAGGATCCAAAGAATTTAGAATTATTTCAATACGATCTATTTCTTCAAGTGATCCATATTGTTTCTTTGTATATACCACATCCATAGGATCACCCTTGGAAAACATATACTGGTCACATATATTATAAATAGATAATGATAACTCCATGAAAATTGAACTGTAGTGTAAACCTCATTGGCTCCCACCGCCTGCTGTATGAAATTCTACTCCACCCATGCAACTTTAAACAAGCAATACTTCTCCCAAGCGGAAAATTTTCACATCGTTGATTTGTTTTACTGCTCCACCCATACAAATTTAAACAAACAATACTTCTCCCAAGTGGCAAATTTTCACATCGTTGATTTGTTTTATCAACCTATGTTGCACCTACACGTGTATTAACCTGCTCTCCATATACAATTCCGCTCAGTTTTGAAAAATTAAACCAGGAGCACTTTCAACCAATGGAATTTTTCACATCCGCTGATCTCTTAGTCAACATAGGATATGTCAACATGTGTTTTCCATTTTAACCACAAGCATATCAATTCCACAAGGCTCCTTGGGAATTAATGTCCTTGTAATTTTAATCAACATAATTTTTTCTCTCTGTTGATTTGCTTATCTGGGTGATGGATCTTCAACACTTGTCTAAACTTACATGTAGCGTAAAAATTCCGCAAATCAGTAAAAAATCAACTTGCTCACTTTTTCAACAGCGGAATGAATGCACACTATTGGATGATGTGTAATTATAATCTACACCATCAATCTACGTTTTGATTTGGAGGAACAGGTTATATTTCCTTGGCCGCTGGTACTTCTCTTCATCTATGTATCATAGATATGCAGATCTATATCACGTGCATATACATCACACCTCTAAGGATCCATGTGATCAGTGCCAACATAAACAAAATGCAAATCTTTTGAATTTGTCTCTGCTAGGTATTTTTCCTTATGTGCACAAGCTTTTCAAATTGCAAATATTTTCTATAATTCCAGCATCAATAGCACTCAAATCAGCAGGAAAGTATGTGTATTTAAAACGTTTAGCATGAGCACTAACAACTTCCCAAAAACCTAAATTAAGATCTGAAATCAATGAATCTCCTGAAGATGAAATTGGACCAGCAGTTCCAGTACTCATGCCTTTGGGTTCTTCCATTCCATTTTCTTCATATTGATCACCCAAATCTAAATCTTCTTTGGTGATATCCATAAACTGATTTTCCTTGTAACACTTAAGGTTTTGAATGGAGACCTTGCCTGATGCTGTCTGCAACAATAGAGTAAATATATTTCTGGAATTCTTTCATGCTATCAACGTAATTATCCAAGCTAACTAACTCATCCTCATTAAATGATGAAAATAAGCGAAGCAAAGGAACCAATTTCTTATGATTTGCATGATCCTCAATGACTCCCAATTTTATTTTCTTTCCAAAGTTACTCCAAAACTTCTGATAATGTTCTTTATTTTCACTAAGTGAGATACCCATGATCATTTTAAATGAATTTTTAAGAAGTCACTTCCTCATAACTCGAACAATGAGTCTTACCTGAAGGATCTCCCTAGAATCATTAAGAGGTAATTCGTTTGAATCCTCAACACCCTTGATGAAGCTCAAATAGCGTGGAAACAACTTCCCATCAAAATCATCTGTAATAAACACACGTTTTACATATAGATGAATATTCTTAATCTTGGGATTCACAATGTATTCCCTGTCCATGGGAGTTATCACAAGCACATAGAGAATTCTTTTGAACTCAAATTCACCCTATGTATTGAAGTAAGAACATGCTAAAGGATCCATAAAATCATTGAATGTTTTCTTGTAAAATTCATTATCCCACATGAGCCCAGTAAAAGAGATTTTTACTTTTTATATTCACTAACGGTTTCATCACATGTAAAGGAAGAAAGCAATGTAGTATTTCTTGTAAAAACCTCCTTTGTCAATGTTTTTATAAAAAATAAATCTTGTTAAAAAACCTCATATAGCCATTACCTCTTGGTGTTCAAAACATTTGTAAAAACCTCCTTTGTCCATGTTTTTATAAAAAATAATCTTGTTAAAGAATAAACAAACCTCCTTTGTCCATATTTTTATAAGAAATAAATCTTGTTAAAAAATAAACAAACCTCCTTTGTCCACGTTTATGTGGTGGTCCTCATATTGCCATTACCTCTGTGGCCCTCATATAGCCATTACCTCTTGGTGTTCAAAACATTTGTAAAAACCTCCTTTGTCCATGTTTTTATAAAAATTAAATCTTGTTAAAAAACCTCATATAGCCATTACCTCTTGGTGTTCAAAACATTTGTAAAAACCTCCTTTGTCCATGTTTTTATAAGAAATAAATCTTGTTAAAAAATAAACAAACCTCCTTTGTCCATATTTTTATAAAAAATAAATCTAGTTATATAAAAATAAACAAACCTCTTTTGTCCATATAAATCTTATTAAAAAATAAACAAACCTCCTTTGTCCATATAAATCTTATTAAAAATAAACAAACCTCCTTTGTCCATATTTTTATAAAAAATAAATCTTGTTATATAAAAATAAATCTTGTTAAAAAATAAACAAACCTCCTTTCTCCATAGTTTTATAAAAAATAAAAAACTTGTAAAAACCTCCTTTGTCCATATTTTTATAAAAAATAAATCTTGTTAAAAAATAAAAAACTTGTCGATACAACCAAAAATTACATACAAAAACCAATGTTGATAAGTTTTATTCAAAATGAATAAAATCATTGCACCACATATAAAACTATTTTTTGTTTTGCTCAAATAACCATTAAAATTATTTCTTCTTGCAAAACAGGAAATATTTTATGCATTATCAAGATTGCAAAACTTTGAAACTACCCAAACTACCAATGAAACTTTTCAATTTATAAAGCGACAATACCAACCGCTGCAAAAATAACTAGTGCTAACAATTGGATCCAATTGGGGATGCTATCTTCCCTGTGAGGTAGAAATGAACTCCGTAGACCAAGTTCTCGATCCATTGGGATGCTCCCAACCTTTTTTGAAAACATCAACCTACTATGACCTGTAACCATCACCTAAAACCATTTTGCAAATAAACCCCACTCTGTAACCTGTCATCCATCCATCCTCTAAAGATTGAAACCAACTGTAAATTGCAAATTGAACTTGAAACTAAATCGAACTCGTACTGAAATAAAAATGAAAAACTTCTGAAAAAGAAATGCTCGCAATGTCGAGCTTATTCACACCTACCTACCCTACTTTACCAAGCACAAATGGCCAATCAAGTAAAGTCTAATTTCCAATCAAGCCAACCAAGCAATTTATTCCATAAACAAACTTCCTCATCATGCTTGATTAAAGTCAAAAAATAAGAACATAATGACAAAAAGAAATGATGATAGATGTGATGTTTTTGGAAAAAACTTAACAAACTACCCCAACTGTAAAGTCTTTCCATATAATCAGCCACCATATCATAAAAAACATGACAACCTTCAATTCACTCTGGCATTTTCTTGTCATGACAACACTTCTCAAAGTGTAACTCCTCTTGCACATTGTCAATCTGTTTTTCAAAAGAACCTTGAAGAGTGTGATCATGACAATTTATAAATGGAACATCAACAACTTCGTTCAAAATCTCATAATTTAAAACTTTATTCTTTCCAAGTGTTTCAAAGGAAATATCATTGTTGTCTTCAATATAATCAAGAAAAATAATTTATTCTTGACATAAAATTTCTAAATTTGAAAAACATAAAGAAACATCCCATTTAGAACCCTCATCTTCTTCTTGGTGATTTAATTCCTCATTGCAGACTGTTGGTTTTCTCATAGGTCGGGACTGATTACATGATTGCTCATCCTTTTCATTATCCATTTCTAAAAATTCCATGACATTATCCATATCCTCAAGTTTATGTGTTCTATTAGAGAATCTTAATCTTTGTTACAGCAGTTCAAAGTGAGTTCAAATGAAGAAAAACACAGTGGAAAACTATCATCTCCAGCATGCTTACTATCCACTCTACTTTCACAATTTTGATCATGGATTGCAATCAAATTTTCTTCAGTAACTGGCTTAGAACTTGTAAAATTTTCGTCTAGTTGTTTAGGTGCACTATCCAAATAGTCATCCTCATATTTATCATATATAGGTAGGATAAAATCCTTTTTAAAACCATCACTAACATAATTTTCAACATGCTGATTGCTATCTTCATAAAATAAATTAGTATAACCCTCTTCTTGTACATCACTGGGATGATCATCTTTCTGTTAACCATGAAAAGGATTGAAATGCAGAGAAAATTCTTTTTGTTTATGTGGTTCACTAACTCTAATTCCTTGTCCATTTCATTTACACTATCTTGTTCTGAACTTATTGTAGACATTCTAAGATTTTATTCAACCTCCAATGAATCAATAAACATATGCTGAAAAGTGACTGACTTCCTCTTGAAAAGAATAAAATATAATTCAGGAGGAAAGGTAGCTACATAATATAGTTTAGCATCATCTTGAAGTGTTTGGATTTCTTTTGACATGCTATAACAAAAACTTGCAAACCTCCCCTTAAAACTTCACATAGTTTCACCTTCTTGTTTCTTCATAGAATATGATTCTGAAAGAACTTGGTCCAATGACCTCCGCTTACCCCAAAAATTCAAAAATATATCAAAAAAATCTTCCCAAGTACTAATGGATTTAGACTGCAAATGCTTAAACCATTCCTTAACATATCCTTGCAAATATCGGGGAAAGACCCTCATACAAACATCATCATGTTCTATTTCAAAAAGGTTAAGGAAATGCTCAAAGGCTTGTATATGTTTCTCAGTTTTAAGACTATTAGATTCTCCATCAAATCTAGGAAGGTATTTGTAGTGCTTTGTAGGAAAATCATGAAGGACATGAGGTAGGTGAAGTGGTCTGTATCGGTTTGGAATCTCAGAAGAAATAGAGTCATGTGGAAAGGATTTAGTATCAACTGTCATATCATGAGGCTTATAGGGATGATCATTGTTCTTATGTGGGTCGAAATAAAGGTCTTGGTCAGAATCATATCTACAAAATGAAGACACATTTTTTCGTTTCTAAATAAGGATATACAGGAGTAAATCTATGGTTTTGTTTTGAATGCAATAAACAATGGAAAATTATTTTGACAAACTTAGGAGAGGACATGAAAACATTTACAAGAAAGGATACGATGTCTTGGATAAAATTCAAACTTGAGTACCTTATCTCTTCATCATGCCTTTCCATGTCTTTACAATGAGCTCATTTTCCCAGTAGAGTCTGTTGGTTCTCTTTGAAAACTTGCTTTCTAGATCATGCCACCGGTGGAGTCACTGAAATTTCTGAAATATGGATTCTTTGAAGATGGAGTCTCCAGGTGAAATATGCAAAACCTTCTTGATGTTTGACTATTGTTCACCATCAACAATCAAATATAAAACTCCGTCATTCACAAGCAGAGAATATTTGAACCCTCGTTCCTCGACAATGGTTCCAAAATGTTAGCACTCATAATGTACCTAGGCTATGAAAGGTAGATCTCAAGGTACATACTTTAGACTGTATCCTGACCTTATACAGTAAGAGAGTGATCTCTCACTAATTAAAATATTTCTCACTTAAGATATTAAATCAATGACATTCAAAAGGTCAGGTTTCTGGTAGGAACAATTTTTTTTTTAATATTTCATAGGACAATCATGGAGGATACCATTGGGCGTTGGATTCAACCATCATATCTGAGTTAGGTTACAAGAGGTTGGGGTTTTAAAGGGTTCATGAAAAAAGGTAGGGTAGACACCATTTCCTTAGGCTTGAGGAATTTGCAAGCTCATTAGCAGATAAAATAAGACAACCCATCAAATAGAGCACCTAGCTAGGGTGAATTATGTAAAACTTTAGAAGAAATTGTTTTGAAAATGATTGAACATTGAACCTAGAGCATGAAATATGAATTCTAGACCATAAAATGATGTTCAAACATGAAATAAAATACAAAATGGAGTGGGAAAATAGAAAAACAGTCACAGAAGAAGATCACTTATTGAAGAAAAATATGGCACAAGAATCTCTGCTGTAGAAAACCTTCAACATTCCATCTCTGTAATTTTATTCATCTACAATAATTGAATCCATTACAATCAAAGAGCCTCTATGCTCTTGAAAATAAAACCCTAAATATATCTATTAAATCTGAATATATATTAAAACTATATCCACTCAATCTTAAATTCAAAATCTAACTACATTCTCAAAATAGAAACAATTACAATTGATTTCCTTCCTTCTAGGAAGCTGATTGCCAAAACATAGGATTCAAATCCCCACCTGCATATCTCCAATGGTGAAATATTTGTGAAATCCAAGAAGGGTTTTTGTAACTCCATCTGTCTCCAACAAAACCCATGTCTCCATGTTTTTAGATTCCCTTCTAGTTCCTCGGAATTTGCATTTGAATTTGATGACTAAAACATGGATTTTAAATTTTGGAAAATTTCCCTGTAATGACCACTTCATTTATCCCAAACCATGGCACCTATGAAAAACCTAGAGGAGGTTATTATTTATGAGACTTATTAATAAAAACCTCCTTCCCTTTCTTGAAATCCCTCTTTTTTTGAGGGAAACAGGTGTTTGAACTCAATGACTTAAACAATCATTTTCATAAAAAAAATGCTTGACTGCTTTAATTAATATCTAGTACTCTATTTGTGTGGATGTTATTAATGTCAAATCCACCACCTGTAGAGTTAAATATCCAAAATTTTCACTCGTGGTACTAATCCTTTGTGTTCCATTCCTTGTATGAGTGGGAGGGTCATATTTCTATCTGGTTTGTAAATATCTCTAACAGAAAACATTCTTCCTCCCCAAACAATTGTTGTTCATCCAAATGAAGCATCTTCATTGGTACATTCTAAAATTGGCTATCAACACCATACATTTAGAAAAGTAATGGTTGGAGAATCTCAAAAAATATATGATCCTTTGTTTTGTTATCCAGAGAGGATCCAAATAATTTAGAATTATTTCAATACGATCTAGTTCTTCAAGTGATCCACCTTGTTTCTTTGTATATACAACATCCATATGATCACCCTTGGAACCGGATAAAAAAGATTAGAAATAGATAATGATAGCTCCATGAAAGGGATTGAACTCCACGGGATTACATAAAATTTTGAACGTTAGTGTAAACCTCATTGGTTCCCATTGCTTGCTGCATAAAATTCTGCTCCACCCATGCAACTTTAAACAAAAAGTACTTCTCCCAACTGGAAAATTTTCACACCGTTGATTTGTTTTATGAAACTATGTTGAACCTACACATGTATTAACCTAATTTCTGTATAAAATTATGCTCAGTTTTGAAAAATTAAACCAGGAGCAGTTCAAACCAATGAAAATCTTCTCATCCTCTTATCTCTTGGTCAACATAGGATATGTCAACACGTGTTTTCAATTTTAACCATGAGCATATAAATTCTGTAAGGCTCCTTGGGAATTACTGTCCTTGTAATTTAATCAACAAATTTTTTTCTCTCCATTGATTTTTTCTGTTTGGATGATGGTTGTTCAACACCTGTCTGAACTTACCTGTAGCATAATACTTCTGCAGATCAACAAGAAATTAAACTTCTCACTTCTTCACCAATGGAATGATTGCACGTCATTGGATGATGTGTATTTCTAATCTGCAACATTGATCTACCCTTTGATTTGCAGGAGCAGGTTATATTTACTTGGTCGCTGGTACTTCTCTTCATCTGTGCATCACATATATGAATATCTATATCACATGCATATACAAAGAACCTATAAGGATCTATGTTATCAGTTTCAACGTAAACAAAATGCAAATCCTTTGACTTTGTCTCTTCTAAGGAGTTTTCCTCATGTGCACAAGCTTTTCAAATTGCAAATATTTTTTGTAATTCCAGCATCAATAGCACTCAAATAAGCAGGAAAGCATTTGTCTTTAAAACTCCTAACATGAGCACTAATAGCTGCCTGAAGACCTGAATTAAGAGTTGAAATTAATGAATCTCCTCAATATGAAAGTGGACCAGTAGTTCCAATACTCATTCCTTTGGGTTCTTCCATTCCATTTTCTTCATCTTGGTTGCCGAAGTCTAAAGCTTCTTTGGTGATATCCACAAACTGCTTTTCCTTGTAAGACTTAAGGTTTTGAATGGAGACCTCGTTTGAGGTTGTCTGCAGCAATATATTAAATAGCTTTCTGGACTTGTTTCATGCTATCAACGTAATTGTCCAATCTAACTAACTCATCCTCATTAACTGATGAAACGAAGCGAAGCAAAGGAACCAATTTCTTGTGATTTGCATGATCCTCAATGACACCCAATTTGATATTCTTTCCAAAGTTATCCATAAACTTCTGATAATATTCTTTATTTTCACTAAGTGAGATATGCATGATCATTTCAAATGAATTTTTAAGAATTTGCTTCCTCATAACTCAAACAATGCAGCTTCCTTGAAGGATCTACCTAGAAACATTAATAGGAAAGTCATTTGAATCCTCAACACCCTTGATGAAGCTCAAATAGCACATAAACAATTCCCCACTAAAATCATCTGAAATAAACACATGTTTTACATATAGACAAATATTCTTAATCTTGGGATTCACAATGTATTCCCTGCCCATGGGAGTTATCGCAGGTACTTAGAGAATGCTTATGAACTCAACTTCACCCTCTGTATTGAACTAAGAACATGTCAGAGGATCCATAAATTCATTGAATGTTTTATTGTAAAATTCATTGTCCCACATGTTATATTTTTATCATTCAAGCTAGCATTATGATCTTAGGATCTTTAAATGAGAGAATAACATGCACAACAATAAAACACAAGAGACAAGAGACACAAATAATTTTCCTCAGAGAAACCATAAAGGAGAAAACCCTGCAACTTCCTTAGAGATAGAATCAGCACCAAAAGTAAAACCCGAAAACATAAAGATGATCTCCTGATAGAAACAATCTCTCTCTTGTCCCAGCAACTTCTCCTCTCACTCATGTGCTCCAATGAGTTAGTGTGTGTATGATAAATAGAGAGTATCACTCTCTATTTATATTCTTTCGTTCACTTGAAACCCACTCCATCATGTCGGCCTCACTTAACAATTACTTACTAGAGCCGACATCTCTAGAAGTGTCTAATAACCCTAGTGCCCCACAACTTGTGGGGAGTTTTCCTCCTTCGACCAACAAGGAGGTTTATCCTTAACAAAATGGTGGGGACTATTGCCCCAACTTACAATGACTCACCTAGGGTTGACATCTCTAGGATAGTCTAATAACCCTAGGGCCCCACAACTACGAGGACTTTAACCCTTGACCAATAGGAGGGTTACCCACAATGACTTGACATGAATTTTATATTACAGAAACTTCCCGGCATAAACATCGGGCTATGACATGACTTAATTACATTACAAACACATCCTGAAATAAACATCGGGTTACAATAGATAAGAAATACAAGTAAATACATTCCAAAGTTACAATTACATCAACACTCCCTCTTAACTAGGAAAGTATTCTCTTGACACAATTTTCATCACTGGTCTTCTTCTCTGGATCATCTCGTCATATGTATCTTCAATTAATATTCATCTTCAAGACATATTTATCTTTGGATCTGGATCATCACTCGATCTAGATCATCATCACTGGATTTTGATCATCACTGGATTTGGATCATCACTGGACATCGTCACTAGATATGGATCATCACTCGATTTGGATCATCATTGGACATCATCATTGGATCTGGATCATCACTTGTGGATCATCATTACTGGATCATTATGGGTGCTATCTCATGATTCTTCTCGTTACAGGAAAGTCTACAGAGCCAGCCCTTTTTCATGCTGGTTGTAGGCCTAGCCTCCATGTAGGTCTTCTTCAACACTTATATCTGACACCAAGTCAGAATGGCCTGTCCAACACTTACATCTGACCTATGCGTCAGAAAGACATGCCCAACACTCACATCTGATCATGTAGGAACCAATCCTATAATCACATCAGAAAGGCCCAACACTCACATTCACCAGCATGATAGGACACAACTACTATCATCTGTGAAAAGGCTCAACACTTACAACCACCAGCATGATAGGACACAACTACTATCATCTATGGAAGGGCACAACACTCACATCTACCAGCATGGTAGGACACACCTACTACCATCTGTGGAAAGGCACATCACTTACAATCACCAGCATGGTAGGACACACCTACTACCATTTATGAAAAGGCGCAGCACTCACATCCACCAGCATGATAGGACACACCTACTATCATCTGTGGAAAGGCCAACACTCACATCCACCAGCATGATAGGACACACCTACTATCATCTGTGGAAAGGCTTTGCACTTACATCTGATCATGTGGGAACACATCCCTCAGTCACATTAGAATGGCTCTCAGTCCTAGGCTGAGGGTTCATGGTACCTCACCAGGTAGCTCCATTCCAAGAATGGTGGTATCCCTTATATCTGACACCAAGTCAGAATGGTCAGCACTCACATATGACATGAAAGGAACCTAATCCTTTGGCCATGACAGAATGGCTTAGCCCTTACATCTGATCAAGTGGGAACACATCCCTCTATCACATTAGAATGGCCTTGCACTCATATCTAATCACGTGAGAACACATATCACAGTCATATCAGAACGACCCTCAGTCTCAGACCAAGTATTCCTGGTACCTCACCAGGCAGCTCCATTCCAAGAATGGAAATAGCTCTTATATCTGATCATGTAGGAACCAATCCTATAGTCATATCATAATGGCTCAGCACTCATATATGACATGGAAGGAAACAATCCTCTCACCATGATAGAATGGCTCAGCCCTTACATTTGACCTACTCATTAGAATGGCTTACGGATTTAGCACTCATATCTAACATGGAAGGAACCAATCCTCTCACCATGACAGAATGGCTCAACCCTTACATCTGACCTACTCGTCAGAATGGCTCATGAATTCAGCATGCATATCTAACATGGAAGGAACCAATCCTCTCACCATGATAGAATGGCTCAGCCCTTACATCTAACCATGGAAGGAACCAATCCTCTCACCATGATAGAATGGCTCAGCCCTTACATCTAACCATGGAAGGAACCAATCCTCTCACCATGTCAGAATGGCTATGGGTCTCATCATTTTCCCTTGGAGGGAACCTTGATCTGGAGAACAACAAGCTTCTCCCTAAAGTACTCAAACTTCACCCTAGAAAATGGCTTCATCAATACATCATCTATCTGTTCCTCCGTCGCAACATACTGGAGCTTCACTGCTCCTCTCTACACCATATCCCTGATATGGTGATACTTGATCTCGATATGCTTCGACTTGTCATGAAACACTGGACTCTCTGAAAACTTCAAGTAACTCTGGTTTTCACAATGTATACAAGTAGCATCCAACTGGAGATCAAATAAATCAGACAGTAGCTTCCTTAGCCATACTGCCTCACAACTAGCTGAACAAGATGTGACATACTCTGCTTCAGCTGTATTCAGTGCCACACAGGCTTGCTTCCTACTAAAACCAATAGATCACATCTGATCCCATACTAAAGCAACACCCTGAAGTGCTATTCCTATCGATGGCACTGCTTGCCCAATCTGAATCAACATAACCCTCCAAGTTAATCTTCTTCTTTGCATCACAGTTGAGCCCATAATCAATTGTGCCCTTCAGGTACCTCACTACATGCTTTGCAACCATCAAGTGAACATGTCTCAATGTGTTCATAGCAAAGAAAATATATGGTCTCGTATTTTTCAGGTAAATCATCTGACAATACATCGTGGTATCAACCGAATTTGATAAAGCAACACTCAATAGCTTCAGGTTCGATGCCATAGGTGTGGTCATGGCCTTGCAGTCCATCATCCTGAACCTCTTCAATATCTCTACTACATACTTTCCTTGTCCACACCTCTATGCCTAGAAAATAGTGCATCGACACATAATAGGAGCATCACTGGTCTTCCACCTTCAACCTTGAAGCAAAGGTTGGAATCCGCTTTACTCTTAGTAAATCCTAGAGTCATCAGTAATTTTTCCATCATGTCGTACCATGTCGAACCTCAAGATATTCTGTAGTCACTCACTCTGAAGTGGAGCATCATACTCCCTCTATCTTCTGTACTCTATGCACTGAAACATTCTGTATCATAGTGACAAGTAGCTTCCCATGCTACTAATATTCTATGTATCCATCTAGTGTGTAGACTTTCATCTTCAACCTTGTAGCAAAGGTTAATATCTTCATCAAGCTCATCATGTATGTGTTTCAACTCCCACTAGCTACAAATGTCTCTTCGTAGTCTATGCCTTCTTTTCATGAGAATCCTCATGCTACGAATATTGCTTTGTATCCCATGATGTTTCCATCTAATGCATGATGGAGCTACGAACTTCCCTTCACATATCGATACTGCATCCTAGACATCATTCTTCTTGAACTGGTATTCCATTTATTCTTGGTTACTTCTTCATGGCTGGAAGGTTCTGCATCAATGATGTCACTGTATTTGTCTTATTATTCTTCATTTTGAAATGTTGTCACTTGTTCTTTGGAACAAGTCTCATCCTTCTTTTCTTGTAGGCGATTATGTATGTGATCTTTCCTACAAGTCAAATGCATTTGTATGGTTAGAAACATTTCATAAGGAATATTCATATTGGAAAATTTTTATGCATAAATATATGATCATGTAACTATTTTAGCCAATACAACATTCATCCATATCTCACAAAAACTTTTCTAGATGCCTTCCATCTCTACCACGACAACATTGAGATTGTGCACTAATCCAATATGTCAGCAAAGAGGTTTCATTCTAGATAAGTAGCAATGGAGAGATGTATAGCACCATGAGCTACTTACCCATCACATGCATATTAGTAGTATACTGCCATTAATGAAAACATTCTATCATGCATAACACATTGACTGAATATGAACAAATGCATAACAAAACAATATCATGAAATGACAATTGAATACTTATCTTTATTTGTTTCGTGGGTAGAATCCTTCTTGATCCTTCAGCTTCATCATCTTCTTCATTCATAATATCATCGTTTCTTATCCAAATGCTAAGGTGGATAAGAGGTTCTTCAAGAGTTGAGTTCTTCATATTCCTCATCGTTTGAGGGATCTTAATTGAATGGTGAGAGCTTGATCTTCAGTTGCTCCCATCTTCTTTCCTCTTATTATTAGTTGAGCTTATTCTTGTGTGTGCTCTTCCCAGAGTTTGCTGAAAGTAATCACTTCCTTTTGGCACACATTCCTTGAATGAATGAATCCCATGATCTTGGGAGGCCATTCAAGGTGGCTATCACCACTTCTGCATTCTTCAATTCTTCTTCTACTGCTTCAAGTTGTTCTCTGATTTGAAAGATCCCTGTAAAGTATGACTGTATGGTCTCTGCATTTTGGATCTTCACATTTTTCAACTATTTTCTCAAAGTCATATTTCAATGTATGTTCTTCCCTTCAAATATCTTGGTCAAGGAATCAAACATCTTTAGTGTATTTAGGGGAGACACTTGTGGTACAAGGTGATCCATGATTGAATCAGTAATGACATTCTTGGCCTTAACGAAGTTCTTCTTGTGTAAGACTTTGAGCCTCATCTCCCTCTAGAGCTGGAACCTCTCTTCTTATGTAGGTGTCCAATTCATTTTCTTCAGAGAGATCAAATACTTCCATGCTTGGAAGTTGTCAACTTCACCAAGATGATGTGATAGATCACTTTCAAATGAGAACCTCAAATGCAAATAGCAACAGTTTAGATCTTACTGATTTGAGGTGTCCGTCCTGGTTCTGGAGCTGGCTGATCTAGGGTTTGTCAGAGAAACCCTAATTTTAAAAACTTGGAATCTTTCAGATCTGGTTGGATATAAATATATATCTCTTCAATTTGAGTTGTCCAATGTACTCCTTTTCTGAAAACAGTGGAGGGAGGCTCTTGGAACAGGAAGCCGTAGTTTTACAATTTCTTCTGCAGAAATGCATGTTATTGTTTCTTCAGTATCTCTCAAATTACAGCTTCTCTATGTCTAAAACGTTTCATAGAGGTCTTCTTGCATGTCCATGATCGAACAACATAGGTTTCATTAGAATTGGTTTCACCAATTGGGAATTATGATCATTTTCCGAAGGTGACCTGTTACAGGACATTTCAAAATAGTGAAGTTGTACGGAGTGCCACATGTCACTGGTTCATATTTTGAGTCTGAAACTTGGACCATAGAAATTAAATTCCGTTCCATTTCTGGAACATCTTCATAAATCGTAGTTGGACCTGTGTAGCTCAATATATAGAAATTCTCCCTAGGTGTCCTGTTTAAAGATGAATCCTGGAAGAGGCTAGAGCCCTAACGTGGAGAGATCATATCTCCTAGACTATAGTGAATATGAGGCTGAATTGTGGACACGGTGTAAATAAATATGTTATATTTGGCCTCTGCAATTTTCTGCTCCCGAGTCTTCACCAATCTCTGGATATAGCGAATGTACCAAAACTTAGCAGTTTTAGTATTTAGGGTTTTTCTAGCTCAGGGTCAAACTAGGGTTTGAATTTCCCGGAGTTTTACCCAACCAAAAATATTGATCCAGGTCTCTAAGCTGCAATTTTGATGAGGAGAAAAATCCTATGCTGGGCTCACTCAAAAATTTCTCTTCTGTAGAAAGCCCTAATTTCCCACACCAAAAACTGAAAATGCTCAAAATCGAATTCCGCTTCGACGGAAAGATGCGCCCTTCAATGGAGAGTCAGCCTAGTATACTTTTGCTGATGGATTGTGGAGAGAGACCCAAAAAATAATAAGTCATAGCTTCTACAGTTGCACAATGTCTTCTTCTCAGTTTAGCTCTAATACCATGTTATATTTTTATCATTCAAGCTAGCATTATGATCTTAGGATCTTTAACTGAGAGAATAACATGCACAGCAATAAAACACAAGAGAGAAGAGACACAAAGAATTTTCCTCGGGGAAACCATAAAGGAGGAAACCCCACAACTTCCTCAGAGATAGAATCAGCACCAAAAGTAAAACCCAAAAACATAAAGATCATCTCCTGATAGCAACAGTCTCTCTCTTGTCCCAGCAACTTCTCCTCTCACTCATGCACCCTAATGAGTGAGTGTGTGTATGATAAATAGAGAGGCTCACTCTCTATTTATATTCTTTCATTCACTTGAAACCCACTCCAACATGTCATCCTCACTTAAAAATTACTTACTAGAGCCAACATCTCTAGGAGTGTCTAATAACCCTAGTGCCCCACAACTTGTGGGGACTTTACCTCCTCCGAACAACAAGAAGGTTTATGCTTAACAAAATGGTGGTGATTATTTACCTGACTTACAATGACTCACATAGGGTCGACATCTCTAGGATAGTCTAATAACCCTAGGGTCCCACAACTGCGTGGACTTTAACCCTTGACCAATAGGAGGGTTACCCACAATGACTTGACATAACTTTTATATTATAGAAACTTCTCGGCATAAAGATCGGGGTATGACATGACTCAATTACATTACAAAAACATCCTGAAATAAACATTGGGTTACAATAGATAAGAAATACAAGTAAATACATTTCAAAGTTACAATTACATCAACACCACATGTGACCAGAAAAGCGATTTCGATTGTTTATATTCACTAATGGTTTCATTACATGTCAGGGAACAAAGGAATGCAATATTTCTTGTGAGCTTAGTGTTTGAACTTTGATGGTGCATGTTGATTGAGTGTGCATTGATGTTGTGGCACCCATATGGCCATTAGCTCTCGGTGCTGAGCGAACTTGTGCCAAAACTTTTGTAAAAAACTCCTTTGTCCATATTTTTATAAAAAATAAACCTTGGTAAAAAGTAAAAACTTGACTATAAAGCCAAAATTTACATATAAAAACCAATGTTTATAAGTTTTATTCAAAATGAATAAAATCTCTGCACCAGGTATAAAACTATTTTTCTTTTGCTCAAATAACCATTAAAATTCTTTCTTCTTGCAAAACAGGAAATATTTTATGCATTATCAAGCGTGCAAAACCTTGAAACTGCCCAAACCACCAATGAAACTTTGCAATTTAGAAACTGAATATCCAACTGCTGTAAAAATAACCATTGCTAACGACGATGATGATGAAGATGGTGATGAGGACGATGATGATGATGAAGATGACGATGATGATGAGGATGAAAATGAGGATGTGTTGGGAGGAAACAAACCTCACAATTTTATTCTTTATTTACTTAATAAAGTTGATCAATGTTCTTCTATAATTGATTGCAAAATTATAAAAGAATGCCTTCAGAATCTATGATTCTGAAGGTACTCTCAATTAGGAGAAAATTGATAATTAGGATTAAGTTCTCTAAGATTAGATCAAATTAAGTTGATTAATTTCTCCAATAGCTGTTAAAATTTTAAAGTTATGTATGATCAAAATTTTATTATTTTATGATTTGATTATATATTTTGATAAGCTGTTTATTAATATCTTCGAATCAACTTATTTAATTTATCTTTTAGATATTTTCTTGTAAATAGTTTTAATCTCATTTTGGCTTTTAAAAACTGGGCATGATTTATGATGTAGATTTTTATAAATCATATGATTTATTATGGTTAATTAAATTATTTATCATATTATCAAACCCTTATAGACATATTATTTATATTTATAGATAAATAATATAAAAACATATGCCTAGAAATTTGTATGTAGAGCCATACTCAGCTTTGAAAATATTCCAAATCATCTTTGAGGTTTATTCTATCATGATCATTGATTCAACTTTTATTTTGATAGATATTTTTATAAGCTAAAAGTTTAAATGATCATCTTTACAATGTGAATGATATTTCTAACTTAACGTTTGTTTTCCTTTGAAATTATCATATCACTTTAATCTTTTGAATTGAACTAGTGGTGAATCATGACACTTTCATTGAGTTGATAGAACTTCAAATGCATAACCATTATTGATCGTACAGTATGTATCAATATTCATGATCAGTGAAGATTTTGGATGCCACACGTAGCCCTTCATTCCAGTTTATTTTTGACACCTAGTATCTATCCTAGCTTGCACATGAAGCATGACTTATTTCTGTTGGGCTTAGGGTAGACTCGGGTTCTATACTTTTGTCTTCGCACCAACAAAAGACCCACAGTGTTGGCCCTTTCGGCAACAACCTATGAACATGTTGCAGTCTCACCCAAAACAACTATGGGACGCCGTAGAACCAGGTTTCTACAAGTAGAAGAGGGATATTACTATACCTTTAGCCTTTAAAAAATCATAACCATAAAATACAGAGCTTTGACATTCACTTATTTAGATTCGCGGTTAGATAAACAAACAGTTCCTTGCTTAACCCTTTACTGGGAATTCACAGCGAAGTTAGTATTTAGCAGTGATCTTACTTATCAGTTATATATTTATCAATGCATAAAAGAACATAACAACAACACAAAGAACCACAACAAAAGATATAACGTGGTTCACACCCAATTTAGGGGTTACGTCCATAGAATTGTGTTTTATTTAACTCTTTACAAAAACCATAGTTCTGATCTGCACACTCAGCTATAGATCCCTTCAATTCCTCAAAGCTGTGCACTAAGCTGCAGATCTCTGTACACACAGCTGTAGATCTTCTTAATCACCCAAAACCCTCTACGCACATAGCTGCAGAGGTCATCCACGCACACAGCTGGGACTTAACCTTCCTTACAAAACAAGCCTTAGCTTCGCATCAATTCATCTTACATTAAAATCCTAATCTGACTCTTTTACAAAAGTGCTTATTTATACAAGTGTACTTATTACAAAAAACATGATATTAAACCATGGGCACCCCGAACCCTAAATCCTGGACTTAAACCATGGGTTAATTACAAAAAGAGGGCTTTGACTCAACCCTGACACCCCTAAGACTATTTTGAGTCGCAACTCCACTTACAAGCTTCCTCAAAAACCGTGGAGTTACCAAAATTAAGGACCGTTAGGGTGCACGCCCCAACAGGCCCCTAAGACTCACCAGTGTCCCGTCCCGGGACACTTAGCTGCCTGTCTGGTGGGAGAAATTTGTTGGCAAAGATGGTGAACTGCCTGTTGAGGCTACACATGATATTGTCGGCTGCTTTCTCCTTCTCCACCAACTCCTGTAATGCTGCCGCTGATGCTTCACTAGCTTTTTCTTGTGCAAATGCATCATACTCCTTCAGAACTTTGAGCTCACTGTCCACAGCAGTACTCAATTCCAAGGCTTCGTTGATAAGGGGCTGCATGGACTATTCCAGCAGTGTTGCTTTCGCTCTGTATGAGTCAATTTCCTGCTGGAGTTCGTTGCTTTGTTTTACCTTGAGCATTTTCTGCATACGAGGCAGGGTCTTAATTTCCACTTTTACTGCATCCAACTCAGCCTGCCGCTGCTTGATGGTTTCCTGCAGCTTTTGGACTTTGGGATTTTCTTACAGAGTTCTCTAAGCATTGACGCTTTCCTCGAGAATCTTGGCTGCGCTGCCTACAATATCAGAGATCTTCGTTGCTGAAGCCTGAATGTCATGGCGTCGCTGCTACCTGACCTCTGGTGGGATTTCTGGGATGATGCGTTGTTGAAGCTCCACAATTTGAGCTTCATGTTCTGCTTTGAGCTGCTCCATTTCACTGTGAGTCTGTTGTGCATAGTCTTTCAGCTTGGAAATTCTTTGCTTCGGCTCTTCCACAGCCTATATGTCGAAGCCAGGAAGACTTCGACATGCCTCATCCAATACTTGTGCCAATGTGACCTGCTTTCGTTCTGCGTCACTCTTCCTCTGCTCTGCTTACTTCAACTCCTCTTTGAAGCTCTCACTCCTCTTCATGGTATTTTCCAATTGTATCTATGAGTAGTTGTCCCGTGCTTGGATCTCGTTCATTATTGCTAATTGGAAGAGGTGCAACTCCGTCATGGACATCTTGGTGTAATCTATTCCAACTATCATGCTCATCTCCAAGCGAGATGCTGCGTCAGTGATTATGAGTGTTGTACTAGATACTTGTCCCCTATTTTCCCTAGCTGGCCATTGCCTTGTGTCTGGCTGCGCACTTACTGGGGTGCTGCTTGCTGCAGCACCAGTTGCTGATTTTTCTGCTAAGTCCTTCAGCTCTAAAATTCCTTGAGCTATGCCAGTGAGTGCATCGAGGTGCGCAGTTTCAAACTCTGACCATTTCTTGGTGAGAACTTTTGTGGACTTCATTAGATCCTGATCAAGCTCCTCAGTGGTCAAGGCAGTTTCTTCGTCGATATTATTTCCTTTTAACGCCTTCGTTTTCTTATGGGATTGGGGTTTGGTCACTTCCTCTGCTTTGGGTGACTTGCGCTTATCCAGCCGGTTAGGGTGTGAGACTGTTTTGACCGACTCCTCTTCGTCCTCTTCATCTCTATCATCTCCACCCTGATCGCCTTCACTCTGTTGCGACTCACTCTGTTCTTCACTATCCTCAAGTGGGTCATTTGGCTATGTGTGACTAGGGCCAGCACCCACATTGGTGATCGGAGGGATTGGAATGCTGGGCTTTGTTCCTGCGTCCTTCAACCATTCAGCCGGCCACTGCTAAATGACCGTGATGATGTCTTCTTTGGTCGCGACATATGGCAACTTCCAGCATGCCTTCTTCTTATCTACGTGGGCCTAGATGAAGACATTGTGCATGTTGGCCCTGAAGTTGGCCACACCATCATATTGAGAGAATAGCTCATTACTGAGCCACGGGGTCTTTACAATCTCATATGAGATACTCATCATGTAAAATAAAAACACATAGTTCATCATCTGCTGGGATACTTTGTCCTATGACACCCAGAGGGATGCTTACCTCACTGTTCCAAGCATGTTTGGAGGCACAGTAATAAACTATGCCTCGGTAGGTTCTTTCCATCCTACTAGTGCGATAAGGATTATCAACCAAGAGTAGTGAAAAGTTCTACCTTTCTCCTACGCGTTGCGGGCATCTTCAAGGAATTCCTTCACAATATACGCTGCCCAGTTGTAACTATAGCCTTCGGCACAGTTCGCAGCAATACTAATAATTGGGGCAGGCACTTCATATGGTCTGTACTTTCTCATCAATTTGTAGGCTAATATTTCAGCTGTGAAGCGAATGTTTTGGTGTTGAATTGTCGAGGTTTGATACCCTTGCTTTCCTTTTGTTAGGTTGAAACAGTCCTTCATGCTTTGTGTCAGCTTTGTATCTTCATGTTTTGAAGGAAATTCTATCCCTGGATCAGGCCCTTCCCTTGGTAAGCCTGTGATCCTATGAATAAGCTCGCCATTGATAGGAATTCTTTGGTCGCCTATCCATAGGTACCCATCATGTACTAATGCCAAGAGCTGCTTGACCACTATGGTCACCTGTGTGCTACGACCAAAGTGGGGAACGCCGAGCATCCTCAACAAACCATCTTTATCTAAGCTAGCAGCCCACTGTTTTACTTCCAGTAATGTCGCTCTAGTCTTTGGATATTTGACGAAGTGAAAATATGTCCCCGGGGCGAACTATGGAAACTTCCCACGATCATTCGTATCGTGGTCCGCATACTTAAGTCGGTCTATTTTCCCTGCCATGGTGCCGACCAACTGTACACCCTATGGCAGTGAGGGGGTGCGTAAAGTGAACTTAGCGTTTTGTCGCAGTGGTTGAACTCCTGGTCGAATAGGCTGAAGATAAGGTGGACGCTGCAGTGCAATGTTCTCATCTCCTTCAGATGGGATCTCCGCTGAACCAGACGAATTCATTTTGGGATCCTCTGGTGTTTGCCCTGATTATTTATGTCTGTCTTCGTTCCTTTTAGAGCGTACTTCTGGTTTAAACTTCTTCCTGGTAGAGCATGTCTGCATTGGTTGAGGTTATGCTATGGGAGTCTCTTCGTAGGGTGCAGGTGCAGGTGGCTGGCTGAAAAGGTTCGGGAGACCCCCCTGTTCAAATTCTCTCACTAAATCCTGAAGCTCACGATTAGTTGTCATGGGCTCAACTGTAAAACTCAAGAAACTGCGTAATGCAAACTTCACGGGTGTGGGTGTCTTCTTATAGAATCCATCAATGAAATCTGTCATAACTGTGTATTGAAGGCACCAAATCTGATAGAGATTTTGTCCAAATGGCGGTAGATTTGTCAATATCTTATTAATACAGGCAATTAATACAGGGAATGTACCAGCGCCGCCAAATTTGGTTTCCTCCAATGGCCGTATTTTAAGCTCCGACAGATCTTTCCTACTGTGGCACAAGTAGTAACTCTGGCTGTGCCATAATGGGGACATTCGATACTTCCCAATACCCTCTTCAACAAGGCTTCACACTGCAACCCATGATAGAATGTATTCCACCACCTCACTGATGCCTTTTATTTCTGAGAATTTCATCAGAAATAGGTCCTGATACTCATGGAGAAGTTGCATCACTTTGCTGACCATTTCTTCATCCCAATAATCTCCAATGATAGCATACTTAGGTTTTCCTTCTGATCCAATGTTGAGTGTCCACGTCTTCAAGGGCTGAGTCACTTCAGGGGCCTCAAATACTGGTCCATGCACTTCGTAGTGTCCTTCTGACTCAGAAATGTTAATGTTGCACGGATCGTCATCCTCGTCAATTGTGAGGTTATAACATTCTACTACATTAGCTTCTTGTTCCTTCCAATCAGGTTGGTATTCTGCTATTTCTTGATCATCAAATACTTTAGTATGGATCAACCTAACAGCTGTGTCCAAAGCAGGACAAACCCCATTAATAGAAAATGTCAGCACAAAACTATCAATAAGACTATCCCAACTTACAGTACCATGGCGAAGCTTGACCTCCGCATACCAATTCTTTGCTATAGGTTCCAAGGTGTGCATAAACCTATGTACCCATTCTTCACGAGGGACATGCTTCCATGCTTCGTAGAATTGCTCCAAATGTCCCTGAGGACTAGTCTTACCATTAAACCTGCTTTGCACCTCCTGAGGTTGGTCCCTGAATCTTAGGCAAAGAAACTTTTGGCACGCTGCCCAACTATGAATGTAATTTTTGTGACCATTCCACCATCTGGCTGTTGTGGCTCTAAATGCTAAATCTAGAGTCTCCATTTTCTGTGATTCGGGTACCTGCTCTGATAATTGCATAATAAACTCTTCTGGGTCTGTCGAACCATCAAAAATAGGTAAGGTTCTTGTCTGTGAACTAAGCCATCTGAGAGACTTGGTAATTCTTGCACATCGATGTCCATGTATCTCATATAGTCTATTCTGCCAATTCTCTAGGCTGTCACCTGAATCCGTCATGCAGGAGCTGTCACACTGCCAATGCATGATACCTTCGGCAGTAGGATCAACATAATCTTCTTCCTTCGCTATGATATTGTAGATATGGTTTAAAACATCCTGGTCTTCATCTCTTACTGGCTTGGTGTATCTCTCTCCTTGAGAAGGATCCAATGGTACAATGACTCTCAGTCATTTTCCTTCGAAAGTCATCTGCCTCTTCTTTAGGTTGATTACTGCATCATTATCTATTGCCCATTCAATGCCTAGAAGTGTTGGATAGGGGTTGCTATTATCAATTATTTCAATTAACTCAAAGTCTGCTAAAGTACTGACTCCATCAATATCGACTGATATGCTAGGGAGTCTTCCTAGGGGCACAATCTTCTACTGCTTGGCTAATCTCAACTATATAGGGGACCATTCCAGAGTAATTTTTCCCATTTGTTTCCATGTCTTCTTAGTTAAGACATTTACTTCTGATCCTAGGTCCAAGATGACATCAGTCATGTCATATTCTCCTATCTGAGCATTCAATCTCATCTCCCTGCCAGTTCTTCTGACTCTATGAACAGTTTTTTCCTTAACAGGACTTCGCTGAGGTTCGCAAGAAGCAATAACTTTCTACAAATCATTTAAAGCATTCTGATTTCTTAAGAGCTTCATACAACTCTGTAAAAAGGAGGATAGTGTACTTACTTTATCCGTCGAAGCTTCTTGCGGCTGCGGCTGCTGCTGAGGTTGTTGCGCAGGTGCTACTCATGTGTTGGGGTCAGCAAAATATTTCTTGGTTTCCATAAATGTCTCTTTTTCTCTTTTGACATCAAATGCTGGTATTTTTTCTGGTGCCTTACGAACCCAAGCCTCGGCAGGTTGTTTCTCCTTGTTCTGCACTTTCGTCGTAGCTCCACTCCTGGTAACAACATTAATGGCTGGGATAGGTTGCTGCTCCACAGCAATCAGCTGAATATTCTGAGTAGATGCACTATTTCTCTCTTGAATCTTGGATATCAGTTGCGAGCATTTATCAATCACATGGTCGACAGCTCTACAATATCGACATGTCGTAGTTGGGTTCTGACAGTCGTGAGCTAGATGTCTTGCCTAGTTACAGTTATAGCACACAACCTGGCCTTGTCCTCTGCCAACCATACCACCATGACCATGACCAAAAGTACCCCGACCTGAGGTATTACCACGGTACCCATATCCATCATTGTCTTGTCCATCATTTTGTACCCTATAAGCATCATAAGTTCGTTCTCTCATGAGGTCAAAGCTGCGACACTCATCTTCATTGTGTCCCACTGACTTACAGAACTTGTAATAAGGGTTCTGAGGTACTTGCACATATCACTATAGTAGATAGCAGTCTTCAGGGTGATGCTAGCCAGTTGTCCTACAGATCTCACAATATAGAACACTAGGGTTGAACGGGTTTGGTGCACCAGAATTCAAGAAATTTCTTACCATGGGACATTGTTCCCTGTCGTGACCCTCTGTCCGACATCGTGTACACCAAACCTCTTTGCGACTAGCTTTCCCTTTTTTCATATCGTGAAGCTCCAGAGCCATCGCTGCCAACTACGCTTGTATTTGAGCGATACCAGAATTATCTTTGACAAGAGTTGTTTCAAGCTTCATAGTGATTTCCAAAGCCTCCTGCTGATCCGCAACCTTCTGTTGCATGAATGGAGTCCTGATGTGCGGTAACAAAGCTGCAATGAGCCATTACTTATGCTGCGCTGGTCCAATAGTAAAACTAACTTGATCTAGCAGAATTTTGAACCTCTGATCAAAGTCCCACACTAATTCTCCTCGTCGCTGCTGAATTTCCTTTAGTTCAGTGATACACTGCGACTCTGATTTAGGCTTCTTAAATTCCTTTATCATCGCTGCTTTTATATCAGCCAAGACATGGTTCTGAGTACTGGAAAACTTCATGAACCAGGTCAAAGCACAATCTCTAAAAGAAGTAACCAGCTGCACTCTTCTTGTATCTTGATCCGTAGTGTTCTTAGCAGTCCACACTGCTTCGCATAAGAACCAAAACTGTTCTGGATCCTCTGATCCAGTTCCTTTGAAAACAGGGAGCTTAATGTTGTCATTCATATGGGCCATCATGGATCTAGGGGGGGGGAAGGGGGACTGGTAGTAGGTGGGGGGGGAACTTACTGGGGTAGACTGACCTGCGATAGGAATACTCGGGCTAGGGTTACTTCCAGACTGCGATGGGTTCTCAAGGATAACAGGTCTTCGCTGCAGGGTTACAGGAGGATTTCCAACAGAAGGGGTTTCTTCGGGCTCTGAGGTTGCTAGACTTACGGGGTTAGACTCGGTATTTTGACCTAGGGTATAGGACTCAAAATTTCGCTTGTACCTTTTGCCACTTCGCAGCAAACCACTTTGCTCGTCGAAGGTACTTTCACTTGCAAACATAGGTTAGTAATACTAAATCTAACAGTCTGATTCAATGAGCAATATACCTTTTTCAGCCAATAGAATTTTAATTCTTAAACTAAATGAATGCAAGTACTTACCCCTTGGCCCTTTGAAAAACTATCGTTCGGCTTCGCTGAAGGACGAACTTGTGTCGATGGCGAACTCCGTCACAAATGCTTCAAGGGTTCACGTTGTCCAAAAATCAACAGCTCAGAAGATCTCGTTGTTCACACTTTTCAATATATTAATTCTTGCAGGGGTCCAATCAGAAAACTGACCTTCTTGGAAGTTCATCCTTCTCTCTGTTAACCTGGATAACCACTGGTGCAATTCTATGTGGATACTATCAAAGAAAATTTCATAAACATTAGAAAAAACATACCTTTGTAAAAAGTCGCCTGAACTGCGACGCGGATCTTTGTTTTCTTGTTCAACAAAATTTAGATAAGTCTCTTCAATCCAGTCACCGATTTCTTTCACTGAGGGTCTCCAAAACATAGCCCTCGAGGTACGATGTAAACCCCTCTTGAGCAGATACGGAGTTCAACCGGCAACGGAACCAATTTTTTGGGCTTAGGGAAGACCTGGGTTCTATACTTTTGTCTTCACACCAACAAAAGACCCACAGTGTTGGATTTTTCGGAAACAACCTGCGAACAGGTTGCAGTCTCACCTGAAACAACTATGGGATGCCGTAGAACCAGGTTTCTGCAAGCAAAAGAGGGATATTACTGTACCTTTATCCATTAACAAATGATAACCATAAAATACAGAGCTTTGACATTCACTTATTTAGCTTCGCGGTTAGATAAACAAACAGTTCCTTGCTTAACCCTTTACTGGGAATTCATAGTGAAGTTAGTATTTAGCAGTGATCTTACTTATCAGTTATATATTTATCAATGCATAAAAGAACATAACAAAAATACAAAGAACCACAACACAATATATAACGTGGTTCACCCCCAATTTAGGGGTTATGTCCACAGAATTGTGTTTTATTCAACTCTTTACAAAAACCACAGTTCTGATCTGCGCACTTAGCTGCAGATCCCTTCAACTGCTCAAAGCTATGCACTAAGCTACAGATCTCTGCGCACACAGTTGTAGATCTTCTTAATCACCCAAAACCCTCTGCTCACACAGCTATAGAGGTCATCCACGCACACAGCTGGGACTTAACCTTCCTTACAAAACAAGCCTTAGCTTCGCATCAATTCATCTTACATTAAAAGCCTAACCTAACTCTTTTACAAAAGTGCTTATTTATATAAGTGCACTTATTACAAAAACCATGATCTTAAACCATAGGCACCTCGAACCCTAAACCCTGGACTTAAACCATGGGTTAATTACAAAAAGAGGGATTTGACTCAACCTCGACACCCCTAAGACTATTTTGAGTCGCAACTCTACTTACAAGCTTCCTCAAAAACCGCGGAGTTACCAAAATTAAGGACCGTTAGGGTGCGTGCCCCAACAATTTCATTTTAAACACTTGTTGATTATAGTGCAGTAAATTGATAATCGTGTCAAATCTCCATATCTACAAGATTTTGAAGTCTTATATTCATTTATGATTTATCTACAAAGTTATTATTTCACATATCATATCATTATGGTTTTGGAATTCATATTTAAAATATTTCAATAGAATTATGATAATCGTTTATGAGTTTAGGGTTTTGATTTTTTTTTTGAAGTGTGTAAGGGTTTCATTATGCCTGTTGAATAATGTATACCCATTCCTTCAATTTTCACGACGCCCTTTGATGCTCTGCTAAATGAAGAATCGGTAATTGAGCAGATGGAACCTCTAAGTCGTTTTGAAGTTTCAGGGATGGACATGGTTGAAGCAGACCCAGAATTTTCTACTCTGTTTGATAAAATAGGACGGGGTTCATTCTTTAAGAAATTTGATGGTCATCAGTATCAAATTACTAGCCAAATTTCTTTGAATATTTGGGAGGATGTAGCTCGAGTAGAAGTTTTTCATGTTATTGTCAACAAAGACTCAATTGCAGAAGCAACAAATTTTCCCCAAATGGGAGAACGATGGTTCAAGGGAGCTAAAATTAACAAAGAAAGATGTAAGTCACTCATGCTTCCTCTCCTAGATGATTTGGACTTGGCTGTTGGGGTTTTTGCTAAATACTTACAACCAAAATGGAAAAATTCATATGAAGTCTTAGTGAGATATGTGACATGCGATGGTAGGCTTTCTCATATCCATTATTATCACCTCCGCCTATTATTAGAGGGTTCTTAGCTTAACCTGCATTTCTATCTACTTTGAAGTTTTAAAAAAATGGTGCAAGCTGTGCAAACTACCATAGGAGGTTTTGATAGAGTTTTGATCCATCATGGCCTGATTAAATAGTGGTTCAGTATCAATTATCTCTTGTTGGTAGATCTTGGAAAGAATTACTAGTTGAAAATGGGTTAGGGTTAACACAATACTGGCCAACTTTTCTACCTAAAACTGGTAGGAAACGTAAGGTTTCTGTAAACCCTGAAATCGATGATGTTCATGAATGTGAGACAGAAGAATATAAGTTACGAAAAACAAATTCACCTTTGGAGGATGATATTGGTTCTGTGACTAAGATAAAAATTGATCTTTTGAATCTTCAAGCTAATTTAACCCTGACTTCATCTATTGGGCATATTGATACTCCAATAAATATAGACGAAGGGTTAGAGAGTACTACCAAATCCACAAAGCAATTAAATCTTGTCACTCTTATTTTCTCTAGCTGACTCATGCATGTCCAGTAAATTCCTTGTTGCAAAGGTTGAGTGGCTGATGGAGTTTGTTGTGAAGAAAGGATTTCTAAATAGAAAGGGTATGTGTTTTTGGGCACTAGACAATTTACTCGAAGCATGGCACTGTTGAAAATCTTGCAACCATTCAATGATTAGAAGAAGCTCCGTTAGCTGACACTGATAGCGAGGAGGAAATTATTTGTTCAATATATAACCATATTCATAATGAAAATTTTGATAAAATAGAAACAAAAGAATATGATAATTTGATTAATAAGAATTTGGAAAAACATTCCCATGACTTGTCAGGTTATCCTCCATCTTCTTCAGACAAAAATAATGAAATATTTCACGACATGCTCAAACAAGTTTTTAGGAATTGAATTTCTGCGTTGGAAATTGAAGTTGCTGAATTACAAGCTAATACTTTGGCCAAAGATAAAGAAATGAAAACATTAAAAGATAAATTACTGGCTTGAATTGATCGATGGCAGCTATTAAGAAATGAGAAGGCCAACTTCAAAGCTAAAACAAATCTTTGGTTTCTCTCAATCAAAAAATTCATAAACAAGAGGAGAATTATAAAATTGAAATTGTGAAATTAAAGGCTAGGTTATCAGAAGCTCGTCAAGCTACCAGGTTGCAGGTTACCAATTAGAATCATTATTGATGCTACGTTTTTGCAAGTATTTCAAACAGCATTAGAGGAAATTCCAACTCAAAATGGGCCTTTTAACTTTAACTCAAATTCCATGTCATCATGTGTTAGCCAATGAAATTGCTTTAAATTTGAAATACCATATAGGTCTTAAACACTTTTTTGATATAAATTTGAGGATAGGCATCATAAAAAAAACTACTTTTTTGTTTTTATTTTCGACATATCTTCTCGTGTTTTTACTCAAATTTTGATTGGGAGAGCTCATTGGATACATAATTAAATTCCGCATCGAATGAGTACCCACTTGACATACTTTTGACAGACCCCACTACCCCAAAAACAAAAAATACCTAAAAAAACGTGATGATGACATCATCATCATGTTTTTTTAGGTATTTCTTGTTTTTGGGGTAGCGGGGTCCGTCAAAAGTATGCTGAGTGGGTACTCATTGGATGCGAAATTTAATTCTGCATCCAATGAGCTTTTCCGATCAAAATTTGATTAAAAACACGGGGACATATGTCGAAAATACAAACAAAAAAGTAGTTTTTTTCTTTTCTTCCTCCAAAATTAATAAATATTATTTTATTATTTAAACTATTATTTTATTAATTATTTTTAGGAGGCCCATTTTGAGTTGAAATTTCCTCTAATGATAATTAGCATGCCCACATAATCAAAGATTCTATGAGCATTGCTTATCATTAAATTAAATTTATTGTTTTATGTTTGATATTTTTAATACAAACTCATACTCAATTAATTGGTTTTGCAGGTGTCATGGTTGAAGAAAATCTTGGTTTTGATTCGGTGTTGATCACTAAAGTTTTGTTGAACAAAAGGATAATGATAAACTCAAGTTCGGTTAATTTAGATGCTGAGTAAAATGATGAACCATGAGATATGAGGACCTACTCACTGGCAAGAAAGAGGTCACACTAAACTTCGAGCATATCTGAGATCGCGGGAATAAATGAATATAACAGAACATTAGATTGCGGCATTTAAAATGGGAAACCAGATTCCTATCATTATTTAGGAGGCAATTTTTTGTTGCAAACTGTAGGAAAATTAAAAAGAAATAACAAAATCCGTGATATGGGTTTCTTGCAGAACATAACCGTTTATTATACGCATGAGAGATATCCTGAAAAAAGTAAACCATTTGAGATATTGAGCATTTCTTTGAACAAATTTTTTTTCAGTTGCGTCCAGCCAAGAAAGTTAGTTCGACTTTCAATTTTCTGTTTGTTTTTATTTTACCTATTTAAGCAATAGCTGTAAGCTACAGGGTGAGGGGTCTCTGTAGAATAGAGGAAGCTATGTCCTTCTATATTCTGATTATTTTTATTTTTTTTAATCTTGAGGTTTGAGGTAGAAATGGAGACGTTGCTTCCAGGTCGATGGAGTATTGAAGAAAAGACTTATTGAAAGTATAATACAATCTCTGGTTTTGATTACTCTGCTGGAGTTTTACCTTTGTGGATGATTGTGACTATATTTCTCAAATTGGTATCATTGCTTGTTACTATTTCTGAAAACTTAATATATATATATTTCGATAAATGATTTTCTCATCTTACATTTTATGCAATTGTACTTTGATATAATTGCATTTATTATTTGAAAATATACTCTATTTGCACAATATTGATGTTTGATCAAATGTATTGCTGAGTCTAGTTAGTTAATATTTTTATTGATAATTGAGATTTAGTAATAATACATTTCATATTTATTTCTGATTTCATTTGTATTTTCTACAATGTTTTCATAAATGAATATAATCTTATAATTCAAATATTTAGTATTGAAAATTAGTTATTGATTAATAGGACATCACATAATAAATAAAAATGTAGAAATAATAGATCAATGCTATGTGCAATGATGCCAAGAAGAAGCACAGGAAATAGATCTTGCTACTAAGAATTCTCACAAGCATACACAGGAAAACTAGAGAGAAGAAAAAAGACTGAATCACATGAATAAAGAGATGAATATTGGTGTGTATCCTTCCATTGAATAATGATGAATAATAGTGTACATAAATAGTACATCCCTCATAGGAAAATCGAATTGTATGGAAACAACTCATAAATCTCAAAAAGGCTGACTTACCAAAATATAGCAAATCCCCATAGGTGGCTAAAACACTTACCAAATCTATCAAGGACCTCACGAGTTGGAAAAAGCATGAGTGAGGTGTCAAGGAGATGGAGATAACATGCTACTCCTAGAGAGTGGAGAAAAAATAATGGAGGATGGGTTGGAAACAAAAGCTCCCAGTTTCCTAGTTGACTAGCTTTTATCTTATCCATAGAAAAATAGGAAAAGCAGAAAAAACAGAATAAAACAGAATTTGCCGTAAAGTCCTGTATGCTAATTCTAGATGGTCAAAAGGTGGTCAAGATCAACCTAGAATTGGAAATAAATAATTCCTAGGATATAGATGGCATGTATTGACTTTAAGGTGCAAGTGGATGCCAACTAATTAAGCTAGTGGGTGAATAATTAATCAAATAATGATTAATTATTTTATCCTAAGTTGTGAGTGGGTTTAATATATTCCAACACCCCCCTATAATTCTGACTTTATGATGGTATGACTAGAAAATATGGATGCATATGGATGCATATAGGGCCCAACAACAAGGCTATGGTCACCCTTTAACAATTATTATGTCTAGAAAAGTGAGGAAAGAGGCAAAACCACAAGAGGAAAATCCTCCCTCAAGATAGGACAAGGCACAAAATTTGAAATATGTCTTCAACATATCTTCATTTTCAGTTTATTTAGCTGACTGAACTGCTTCTGAATGAAGGGATTGATGAATAAATCATGAACTCCATGATCATGCGCTGGAGTGTAGAATCTGCAAGAAGGAAGAGGAGAGACTCCTTGTATCTCATCAAGTGATGAAGTAGGAGCAATATCTAAATGCTTCTTTCTACTGTCAAACTCTGATATGCAAACATAATCTGAAATGGAAAAGAGATCTGTGCATACTCCTTTCCAAAGAGTACAAAAATTAAGACAATTTATTTCACACCCAATTCCCTGAATAGCTGCAAAATTGTGATGTGAATCACATGTCAATCTTCCAATCTGATGTAGCACCTGTATAGATCTAATATGAGGCTGATAAAACTCTGATATATCAGAAATATTAACATATGGAACAGCAAGTAAAAAGGGTTCAATGGCTCCATGAGGATATAGGGCTAGACTAGGAAATTTATGGGCAACTGGGAAAAACTGATAGATGTAAAAATCTAAATTATGGACGGGCATAATATCTGAACCATAACTGTTTAGAACAGATCCAAACATGTTTAATATCAGTCTATATATGACTAATGTCATGGATAACCAGCCACTGAAAGTTAGGAAAGACTTCAAATCATGTAAGATAAATATCACTGCATAAGAGACCAATGAGCAATCAACTAGTAAGCTTGGGATTTGTATAGTCTTTGGATTATTCAGAGGTATGGTAGATGGTATGGATGGTGTTATTATATGTGTATCAACCTACAAATATTCTTCTAAATCAGAATCCAAAGGACCACATATAAGCATATCAATAGACTCATGGGAATACACTGGTAACGAATTCTCTGTATGAAAGGAGGAAAGAATGAGATGTTAACAATCTTCAAGAAGGCTCTGAGTATTGATTCCAAGAACAAAGGAGGATATGCTGAAGCACATGAGATCAAGTAAGGTAAGTGGTATGATACAAATAAGGCTTTATGTGGCTAAGCAAACATCCTTCAAGTCACTAGGTTGCACACCATCAATGAGAGAGGTATGCAAGAGGTGTAAAGAATCTGGCACATAGATCTCAGAATCTAAGATAGGAGATTGAGAGAACAATGAATGGGTTATAGGATCATAATCAACATCAGTAGCAGCTCCATATGTTACTTATTTTTCATCAATAGTATCACAAGAACAAAAATCACCTTCAAGAGACACAGAAAAAGATGGCTCTTCAATATTTGCTTCTTCATTGAAGGAGGAAGCATTCGAATCAATGAGGGTAGCAGCAACATGAACTATATGAGAAACTTCTTCATCATGATCAACTTAGTTAGATAATATAGAGGCCAAGAAATCTTGAGAGAGAGAACAAGAGGAGATGCTAGGTTCACTCCATGCTTCATCTTTAATTTCCTGCAAACCAAAAGCTTTGTCCAAAATTTTCCAAAGCTAAAATGGAAATTTAACAGAATATACGAGATGATATATATTTGGAGACATTCCCAAACACATAATTACATAAGCTCTATCACAATTATTTATCCAATCAATATTCTCTTCATAAGACTCGGGTTCACTCAATGCACCAATGGAGACATCAAAGAGACATTGCCTCTTCAAGTATGCACTCATCTTTGGCTTCCAATCAGCATAGTTGAAAGGATATAGTAGAGGAAATTTTGAATCCATATTGAATTTGTTGATATGATCTAAGAGATACTCTTTATAACCTGCAAAACAAACTAGGAGAAAATCTTCTAAGCTAGACAAGCTCTTCTTTAGAGAGGGATAGAAGACTGGATGTGCTCCTCAACTCTGTAGAACTTGATAAACCTTGTAGCTCTGATACCATGTAGAAATAATAGATCAATGCTATGTGCAATGATTCTAAGAAGAAGCACATGAAATAGGTCTTGCTACTAATAATTCTCACAAGCATACACAGGAAAACTAGAGAGAAGAAAAGAGACTGAATCACATGAATGAAGAGATAAATATTGGCGTGTATCCTTCCATTGAATAATGGTGAATAATAGTGTACATAAATAGTACATCCCTCATAGGAAAATTTAATTGAATGGAAACAAATCATAAATCTCAAAAAGGCTGACTTACCAAAATATAGCAAACCCCCATAGGTGGCTAAAGCACTTACCAAATCTATCAAGGACCTCACGAGTTGGCAAAATCATGAGTGAGTTGTCAAGGAGATGGAAATAACATGCTAATCCTAGAAAATGGAGAAAAACTAATGGAGGATGGGTTGGAAACAAAAGCTCCCAGTTTCCTAGTTGACTAGCTTTTATCTTATCCATAGAAAAGCGAGAAAAGCAGAAAAAGCAGAAAAAACAGAATTTGCTGTAAAGTCCTGTATACTAATTTTGGATGGTCAAAAGGTGGTCAAGATCAACCCAGAATTGGAAATAAATCATTCCTAGGATATAGATGGCATGTATTGACTTTAAGGTGCAAGTGGATGCCAACTAATTAAGCTAGTGGGTGAATAATTAATCAAATAATGATTAATTTTTTTATCCTAAGTTGTGAGTGGGTTTAATATATTCCAACAAAAAATAGTTGTATATTTTTATTTTATGTTGTTGTGTATATTCAACAAAGTGATTTTTGATAATAATTGAAGTATTTTCATTTGAATTATTATCATTATTTCTTTGTTAATTTAAGTTATTAATTAATAATTAATATAGTTTTCAAAGTTGCTCTGAGCTGAGATAGGATAGTTAGTAAAGTTTTAATTCATAGTTTTAATTTAAGTGTTAACTTAATTACTTTTAAATAGGATTTTAAAAATAGATTATTTTGTTTATTTTTCCTTAACCAGAAAACTAAAAAACAAAGAAGCCAGGAGACTTTCATTAGGAAAGAAATTTTAGGATGATTTAAATTTAAGAACTGATATTAAGGTTAGATAAACTTTAGAATAACATAAGATACATTTTGCTGAGTTTTTATATTCTCCTTAAGAGGATAAATTCAGCTGGTAGTAGGAGACCATAACCTACCAGATTTAGTCATTCCAAACACACTGAGGGCTGTTTTAAGCACTTTGTGTGGACTATTTCTCCTTAGTTGGCCCAGGTTAGAAAATCATGCCAACAGGATGATGATGAAGTTCATGATGAATATGATTATGGTGATGATGGTCATCACAATGACAATGGTGATGAGGATGATGATGATGAATATGAAGAAGATGATGATGATGAAGATGAAGAAGATGATGATGATGATGAGGAAGAGGGTGTTGACAACGACGATGATAAAGATGATGATGATGATGATGATGATGATGATGAAGATGATGATGAAGATGGAAATGATGATGATGATGTACCATGACATGATGAAGATGATGATTAAGATTATGATGATGATGATGATGATGAATCCAATGACCTCGCCATACCACTGATGACAACTTGTATCAGATATCAGACTTCTTATAATTTATTTTCAGTAGGATATATGAAGCCCCATTCAAAAGAATGTGACGAGCTCACCAAACCACCAATGCCAAAAATATGTCGGTCTGGTATCTGCATCAGATATCCTACAACGATGATGATGACGACGATGGAGATCATCATGAAGATGGTGATCATGATGATGATGAAGATGACGATGATGATGAAGATGGTGATGATGACGATGATGAGGATGATGATGAGGATGATGATGAGAATGATGATGATGATGAGGATGATGATGAAATTCATGATGATGATAATGAAGATGAAGATGACGATGAATGCGATGAGCTCGTAAAACCACCAACTTCAAACGTCGTCGATATTTTTAGGTATCTGCTTTGAATATCCTACAATGATGATGATGATGATGATGATGATGATGAATATCATGATGAAGATGGTTATGATGTTGATGATGAATATGATGATGAATATGAATATCATGATGATGATCATGATGATGGTGATGATGAAGATGGTGATGATGACAATGATGATGATGAAGATGACGTTGATGGTGATGATGATGTTGATGATGAAGATGACGACGACGACGACGATGATGATGATGTATTATGACATGATGTAGATGATTAGGAAGATGACGATGGTAATGATTATGAATCCAATGACCTCTCCATACCACCGACGAAAACTTATATAATGATGATTGATACAATATTTAAGTAGGCAATATTAAGGACCACATAACTTTTGTAGTTGGAAAGGATGTTTCATATTCAATAGAAGAAATAATATATGGAATATATTTTAGTGCAGACTTGAAGAATTTGGGTGTTGCAGGAGAGGTTCCAAGAAGATTGAGATCAATCCTGAAGTTTTTATGCCCAAAGTCTCTAATTCCATTAATAGACTTGATAATGTCTTACAATAGTTTGAATCCAATATATGCAAAGCAAGAAGCTATAACACATTAGAAAATAGAGTGTGTTTTGCTTCAAGGGTTACCACTGTAAAGATGAATTCAAACAAAGATGAAGTATTTTTGTTCTTAAATTCCTGCAATGATTTGTTTAAGATGTGGTTTCCAGTTGTAATACGGTAGCCATTTAGTATGTCGATGTTGCGAACCTGAATCAAGGTTTATCTTTAGGAAAATTGGCTGAGTTTGAGGAGTAATATAAGATCCAACAAAATCAATATAGATGCATTGTAACCAATTCATTCTGAGAGAAACATGTCGACAGAAAAACCTAAAGGCCTAATAACAATTAAAAAGATTAAAGATCTAAGAAATCCGAAGGTTGAAAGAAACCATTTAAATATAAGTTATTATATTTAATAAATATATAAATCTAAACTATTGTTATATTCCAACTTTTAATTTAATTCTTTAAAATTATGCTATTGATATATTACAATTTTTTATTTTGATCCTATAAATATAACTATATTGGTAATAATAATTAATTATTAGGTTAAATTTGTTACAAAAACTAAAGCTAGATAACTAAAATACTTTAGTAAATTAATTAATAAATTATCTATTTAGTTTATTAATTAATGAATTAAATAGCTAATTTAAGAATTAATAAATATAACTAAATAACAAATTAATAAAAGACTTCAGTAAATTAATTAATAAATTAGTTATTTAGTTTATTAATTAATTAACTAAATACCTAGTTCAATAATTAATAAATATAACCAAATAACAAAGTAGTCCAAAAGGTAGGGGGCCTGACAAGTCATCCCGGGTTCCACGTTGGTGACTACATGTGAAGTCCAAGCACCTAAATTCCCCACCATACCCTTGTAGTTCGGGTCGAATAACTACATCTAGGGTGGTCATTATAAAAACATAAAATATTAACTGTGCTGCCAATGTGGGATAAATACCAATAGAAAAAATAATCTCCACCATTGATCATTTGATCAGGCAGTTCCTGAGAATCCAAAAAACTCATTGTTCTACTCCTGCAAGCCCCTACTGTGTGCTTAGAAACCATATGGAATCAAGATAAATACATAAGGCATCGTTCAACCTCTGAATGTGTTGCATGATAAGAACACTACTACATTTCGATCCAAAATCCGACGGCGCGTGGATTTCTTTTTTTAAACCTACCAAAAATCACAAAGATAATTTTTTTTTGAAAAAGTGGCCATAAGCATCGCTTAAGCGACGACTAGTCTCATCAGCGTCGCTTAAGCGATGGCTAGCCTCATAAGTGTCGCTTAAGCGACGACGCCTTGAGTGAGTGGAAACTATCCTACCTAGAAAAAAATTGATTTCGATACGTAATTATTGAAAGGGTTTTTATACTATTGAAAAATTCCTTTGGACATGCACATTTTCATATTAGAATTTGCATATCTAACCTTAATAAGGGTGATCATACTAATGAGATATATCAATGGAAGGATATTAAGCTTGCAATACACATTGAGGGCAACATTAAATTATACTGGGAAAGGTTAATACAAATTATTAAGAGCAATTATGTCAATAAAGGTTGAAACCTTACAAAAGACACTTTCAACATGTGAGTTTCCCAGATTGTGTGAGAATATACTTACAAAACTATTGTAAGTAATAAAGAAAAAGGATGGTATATAAATTTTCCTAAAAGGATGTCCATGAGACTATGAAACCAAAAATGCCTCAAAGGATTGCAAGAGGTTTTGATAGTAGGCACATAACCACTGGTCCAATGATTGCAAAAGATAGAAGATGGGTTTACAAAAAAGGTAATAAAATGCCTCCTCCATGGAGGTTCGCCAAAAAAGACAATCACAAAATGGTGTCTAGCCATAACCACAGACATGATTTCTTCTTAGATTGCAAGCCTTCAAAAATCCAACCCTCCAATATAAAGAGGATGGCCAAGAAACTAGCATACAAACTAGCAAACAGAGGGATTTACTGCAAACACTCTAACATGGATAAAGATTGGGAAACCATGCAGGACAATGATCTCAAATGAGATTGTCTTAGGATTAATGGAGATGATTTCACCAACTTTCATGCGATGTTTGTGAGATGACTTGACCTTCCTGTACACTCACATTGAAATTGAAGAACAAGGATTGAAGTATTATCATGATTGGTTTGAAGGGTTTAGGACTTTCTTGGGGCATGGTAGAACTTTTCTCTGCACAATTTTTTTTAAAGACTAGTGAAAAGTTCAAAACACACTTTGGAAAATAATAGAGAACAATATCAAGGAAACAATTCAAGTAGTTGAGGGAAAAAATATAGAAGAATCACATCCAAGCAATGGTCATAATTTTTTTGACTATTTGGGAATCAAACTCCACCCTCATAAACATAGACTCTATCAAACAACCATCAAGAGAAAGAGACTTGAGAATTTGTCTCCACCCCCTCTAAACTTAGTCAAACTAAAAATTGATGCAACTTCCAAAGGAAACCTAGGCCCGCGAGCATCAAGAGAGTATTCAGATATTGTAATAAAACCATTATTAGAATCGACATTGGGATGCGGGGCACATACATTGACAATTTAGCTTAATTGCAATATTTAGAAGAGGGAGTCCATCTGGAAACATAACATAACTACAACTTGAATTTGGAGAGAGATTATCAAATCTTATAAAGGTAATAAAATGCCTCCTCCATGGAGGTTCGCCAAAAAAGACAATCACAAAATGGTGTCTATCCATAACCACAGACATGATTTCTTCTTAAATTGTAAGCCTTCAAAAATCCAACCCTCCAATATAAAGAGGATGGCCAAGAAACTAGCATACAAACTAGCAAACAAAGGGATTTACTGCAAACACTCTAACATGGATAAAGATTGGGAAACCATGCAGGACAATGATCTCAAATGAGATTGTCTTAGGATTAATGGAGATAATTTCACCAACTTGCATGCGATGTTTGTGAGATGACTTGACCTCCCTGTACACTCACATTGAAATTGAAGAACAAGGATTGAAGTATTATCATGATTGGTTGAAGGGTTTAGGAATTTCTTTGGGTATGGTAGAAGTTTAGGTGCCTTTTAGGGGGTGTTCAAGGATAATTTATTTATTAAAATATATGAAAATATCACATAAAATATAACATTGTGAAAGCCCAAACTATGATATAATATAAAAAATTGAGTATGTAACAACTGGGCACATCATGATCTAATTTGTTTGTAATGTATCCGTCATTAGAGTGAATTTCATTTAGTTTGAAAAGACGATTTCAACTTTGTGTGAGTGACAAACACAGAGGGAAGGGGGCGAGAGATCAGAATAATTTTAGGGCGAAATGAGGTAAAACGATTTGATGGGCAGGCATACACAATAAAATTCCGACCTAGGTAATTATAGCTTTTGATGTTTTGGATTAAATCTGATTGTATATGTTCTGGTACATATACATAATGACAGCGACAGAGGGCAGGTAACGAGGGCACCTGTTGTGGATCCGATTGCATTTCCAGTGGTGGAATGCTTATATGAAAGGTGGGTTTTTCTTAGAATGGTGATTAAAATTTCTCTTCTGATTGTTTAGCAAGTGGTAGGGTTTTGAATTTTGGAAAACAGGCCAGGATTTTGGGAGATCTGGAGCTTTCTATAGTTAGTCAAGGCTTTTGACTCTGGCCAGCTATTGGATTTTGGGGCGTTTGGAGAAGAGGCGAGGAGAGATTTTGGATTTGTTAACAGAGAGATCGGTTGGTGCTGGATCCGCTTGGGATCAAATATGCCTTCCTATGCTGATTTGGATAGACAAATAGAGCAACTGTTGGAATGCAAATATTTATCCGAGGCTGAGGTAAAAAGTCTATGTGAACACGCCAATGTGGAAATCGGGGGTTGTTGTCTGTGAGCCAGTTACCTCTTGATATGGATAGGTCTCTACACCCTGAGATCAAGGATCGCACATTTCTTTTGCAAGGAGAACATGTACATGCCAGTATTCAGAAGGTAAGCCAAATACTGATCTATGGAATATTCATAATCAGCTTGGAATCTAGCGCTGCTATATATTTTATGATTCTAATTGTATGCTTCTAATGCAAACATGTCAACTTCAGGTTCCAGCCTTAGTGCTGGATTGCGAGCCCAACATTGACTTCAGCAGAGACATCGAAGCAAAGCAAGGGTAATAAAATTTTCACTGATTTGGTGTTTACGATTACATTATGGAATAAAATATTTGACATAAAGGAAAAGAGACTTTTGACCTCTTTAAGAATTGAATTGCTTATAATAAACATGTTTAAGGTAGGTTTTTTCTTGCATATTTGGTTTGGTGATCCCAAAGATAAATGTTTGAGGTGAAAGATGGAAGATTTTTGTCCTATTATGTTTGTCTTATTCACAACTAGCAGATAGAGTGGAGTGCCATACACATGGGCAGGACTAGGATAGCTTGATCTATTGAAGTGGCAAGCCTTGGGCTGTATGCCATTACATGCAACAATGCTTAGTTATTGTAAAATCAAGCTTCATCTAGTGATGAGAAGTAGAGGAAGTTGTTAAGCAAGCTCTTGGAATAGGGCACTGATGGAATTTGATGATCCATTTAATTTGTTACATGTGGCAGTGATACACATAGTTCTTTATCCAATGCATCAGTCTGATCACATCCCACTTGCTCCATAATAGCTGTCACTTCATCCATTGTTCTCAAACCTATTTTTGTTGGAGGGGAGAAACAGAAGGAACAATACAACCCAACCCCAAAATGATTTGGTAACTTTAAATCTAGTGTAATGTAGCTCTAGCTCTATCAACCATTATAAAAAGAATTTATTAGTGAATATAACTTCCCACAAATCAATAAATAACTTTTTGTTTGTTTCTCATTTTCTTATCCCACGCCATCATCCATGGTTATTGTATATAACAATATATCTCTGTAAAACTGAATCTCATGTGATTACATCTTAGCCCAAAGTTGAATGAAAAGGATGCAAACAATATAATCATAATCCTTCTTACTGTGCATATTTTAGTCATCAAATATAATACATTTATATTCAATAAGAATGCTTACTAATGGGACCCCTACCTCCTTTGGTCAAGTTAACGCAAAAAGGTGAAAAGTCAATTATTGTGACTTGCAACTCTTTGCAAATGTTTTCTTCTAGTTGGACCAAAACTTTGGTCAACGTTTCCCTTGACCAGTTGAGCTGGTCTAAACTGCCCTTTTTGGCTGATCTGGTACCAAATTGGCTTGCTGGTCTGGTTTAACTGGTTTGGGGGCTTATGGGTATGGATTGGCTGGTCCTGATAAACTATTATCCATCCCCACAAGGACACAAAATACTTGTTCTTGGCACTGCAAATCATTGCAAGTGTTTTCTTCTAGTTGGACCAAAATTTCAGTCAACGTTGCTCTTGACCAGTTCACAGTGGGAGTTGGTCTGAACTGCCCTTTTTGGCACATATGGTACCAAATTGGCTTGCTGGTCTAGTTTAACTGGTTTGGATGCTTATGGGTATGGATTGGAATGGATTGGTTGGTCCTGATAAATTATTATCCGTCCCCACAAGGACACAGAATACTTGTTCTTAGCACAGCTTTGTTCGACAGTCCACTTTGGACTCATAGACTTGTACCACTAGATTCTTTACATCGGCCTTTAATATTAGGAGAGTTTCAACTTCTTATCTGTGAGTTCCTCCGAGTGTCACCCAACCAAGGCCTCTCTACCCTGGGCACCGCCCAAAGGACATCATCATGAAATGCATTGAAGGCTTCAGACTTCTTAGTGATTGATGTAGTGACATATACTTCATATTCCCCACTATATTCTTTGTCATCTCTTTCTGATGATAGATATTAAAGATACATATTTGCTTTCTTTTTTTTTCACTTGTTATCTATTTTCTAGCATTCTGGAGTAGTCATTTTCCCTCATACAGATTGCTACATTTGTTTGTACTTTTTAGTCCCAATGACCTACTCTTTTGGTCATTTATGGACATTAACAAAATGATCTTATTTTCTCTTATTTGGTAGAGGCCTTCAAGCTCAGTAAAATGATAGATAGAATCTGAAATATTTTCAATCACCCACTACAATGCATTTCAGGACAGATAATCACATGTGTGTTCTATCTGGATCTTTACATAATGGAGTTGGACTGATTGACAAGCTAACACTCTGCACACAGGCATTCTACCATGCACCTAAGGACAGACTGTTTGACCCTTTTTGGGTTGTCAATGGTCTTTGAGAATGAGTACAGTTTTCAAGTGAATAAATGCATATAAAATTAGTAGTGACTAACAACCCAAGTACTTGTCTTAAAATAACAGTGAGACTTCTAGATACCATGAAACCTCCTAACTCACCATGTTAGTAGATTTTGAAGTCATTTTTAGAGAACATTGTATCCTTGAGCATTCAAAATTGAGTAAAACAATTATTCATTGGGGATCATCTTGCAAATTACAGTAAAAGTATGTAGGTCACTGCCATGCTTGTCACATCTACTATACATGAATCAGATATTTAAAAAGCTTTGAGCTCACTATGAAAGTTCATATCACTTGAGTATACCTTGTACATGTGTAACATTCTGTATGCAATTGTAGACAAGTATCTATCCTGTCCAATTTATGCTTATGGCTTTGATGACCTATTTTGCTACTAACACAATCCCTCAAATACTAATATCTGTCATCCCAGTCCTTCCATCCTTTCTGGACAATTAGAGGTCCCAGGAAACTGACTATCCCTTTTTTCCACCCTGCCGCTTCCCCCTAGAGAAAGGGTCAAAGAAGAATCTTCTACTGCTAGTATCCTGCACTAGGAAATAAACAAGAAGAGTTAAAACATGACTTGTAGCCAGGTTTCTAACCATGATGATGATTTGGCTTGCAAAGTGAACATCTTTGCATGCCCATTGTTGAATATTTTTTTCCATTTTGTGCAAAACTTGATCCCAAATAATGTTTACAGGTACATCAAATTTCAAAAGGGAATTATGGTTGGATTTGTTTTTGTTTGATGTTAAGCCACACTTGAAATCCTTCTTGCTCTATGATGAATTCCCATGCTTTCCTCTCTCACAATAGCTCTAGCAGCTTTTGCAAAAATGTCAAGGCAACAAATTGCTTTGTACCTTTAACAGAGTTACAAGATATGTTTGGAGTGAGAGCTGAGTCATCAACAAAATGGATGTTAAGTAACTGCTCATCAGCAAGAAGTGAGTTCCCCAAATTTGTTCCAGAACTCAGCAACTCCAAGAAGATATCCTAGAGCATTGACTGTAATAACATACAAACAAGGGGCCAGAGGCAACTCCCATCTAATGGGAATGATGAAGCAGAGATGTTGCTGATAGCTATCCATTGACACAAACTAGTAGAGGCATTTGAAGAAATGGTTGTGACTGCTTCAGTAAAGAAAACTTCAAGAATCCATCCATTAGAGCATAATGATGATGGAATCCCACTAAATTTTGTTTTATGCCTTGTGAAACTCAACCTTAGATAACGACCTTTTGACTAGGCTTCCTTTTCCCAGTTAAGAATTTCCTAGGAGTAATAAAATTATCGAGGATGAAATGGCCTTTGAGAAACCCTGTTTGCTTAGGTCGAACACTTTGGGCAGCTGTATGTTTGATTCAAGTAGCCACATTAAGTAAAGTTATAGGCTGCTGACCACTCAGTTTCCTTTCATCTTCCTTTAGATATCAACATAATAAGATCTGCATTTACTTGCTCCCCAGTGTGGCCTTGTGTCCAAAGCCTCTTGGCACATCCACATAAAGCATGTTTCTGTCAATTGTTAGTTGTTGCGAGGGCTTAAATTTTAAAATCAGAGGAAAATTCATTGAAAGTGATATAGTTTTTCAATCTGCGAGTATAAACATTCATGCAACCATAGGAGTGAATGGAATAGTATTTATGCAAGGCAGGACACTATGGGACAGTCTAATGTCCTGTGGCGTATTCATAGCATCTAATGGAAATGCATCAAAGACTAACAATGTACGTAATGACTTCCCTTGTCAGAGATGCTTGGGACTGGATGCAAGTTAAAGTGACCTTTGGTAGCTTTGTAAATGTTATTTATAAACCCCAATTTGCTATTGAAAAGGATTTTGAGAGAAAGAAAGCAGCTATCTCCAGAAAATCCCCTTGGTATAAGTTCTGAAATTTCTTTAGAGGGCACAAACCTCACCCTGAGCCACATTATCAAGTTTGATGTATTGTTTTACCTTAAGAATATTCATGAGTTTATTCCTGAAAATTGCAAGGAAACTTATTCTATTCTCTGGAGTATGGGTTGTGCAGTCAAGTTCACCCTTGCAAATGAGATTATTTGGGAGGTGGTAATAACCAACTGAATGCAGTTTTGCGTCTCTCAGGTGCCAGTCACCTGATTTTTATCTTGAGGCTGTCAGGTACATGCTTAGAATTTAGCACAGGGTTGCAATTTCCTTGTGCCAACTTGGTGCCTTGCTAATACTGATGGCCTATAAATCCAGGTCTGTGTGGGGGTAGCCATCTCCTAGTATGATGCCTCATTCCTTCCTGACTTAAACATTATTTTTCTCGTAGCACTTGAAAATCTATGTGATGTTGGGTGTTGATTCAAACCCTTACTCTACAGAAGGCCCTAAAGGGAAGCCACAATTTATAGATACTTTAATTACTAGATGTCACTCTCACTGGGTCTCAAAGGCTCGAACTCTGGTCTGTTTGCTTGTTACCAGTTATCTAGGAACTATACCTTAGCCTTCCACGCCTTTTTATGAGGTTATGATTAATTCCTTTTATCTGCTAACCCTGATATGGGGCCACTGCTTGATGCAGGACAGTCGTGGCTGAGCCCAAAAATAAAGGAACTTCACACACACATTGAGCAGGGAGACAAAGTGCAGATTCAAATAAAAATGATATTCTCTTGATAACCAACCCCTTTCCTTCACACTATGCTCTTTGTATAATGTTTGAAGCTGAGAGAGTATATCTAGAATGATATTTTCCAGCTGTGATAGCTCCCCTGTATGGCCAAAATAAACATTATGGCGCAGAAACCATATGAAATGAAATGACACAAAACTACAACCAAATAGATTTAAATTATATATAAGAAATTAAAGCATCAAATTAAGTAGGTCCAATATATGAATTACAGTATGGCCATAATAAAAGGCTTATAGTCTAGGTAAAATTTAAATTTTATTTAAGAAAACAAATTGTAAATATAATTTGTTGAAAGTTGAATGTTTGAAAATACCTACAGCTGATTGATCAGTATATCCTAGCAACATTTTTTCCAGCCATGAAGCCAAAGAAGATGAATCCATCAATAAGAACTTTTCTTGCAAGGTGTGTTTCAAGTTAATATAACTCGGATCACCTGTTAAAAGATTAACAAACAGCTGTAGCACCTTCGTATGCACTGGCTCATTATGGAATCCATCCAAAGCATCAATTAAAGGAAAAAAGTTACCATTGCCTCCAAGAAATTCCTGAAACTTGTTGGATTGGTTCAACATCAATGAGTCCTCAGTGTTCCCCAAATAAAACTTAAGGAAATGACTTTACTAGGATCCGTTCTCAGGCATTCCACCATATCAGTTGCAATTGTAAGTAGATGCTCTTTAATAGATAAGTTAACCTCCTTGCTTGAGTTCATTTCTTTTACCAGGCTTTCCATGTTCTTCAGCAAAAATAGATCACTATACATACATCTCTCTTCTATAGAGGGAATTAAATTATTGAACAGGATTCTACATTTATCATGTATGCCCTCAAATAGCCTGTCAAACTTTATGGTCATTATGACCTCAAGCAAACTATTGAAGGTGAAATGTAAGACAAAGGTAGGCTCTTGAAATTTATGGAATGGCTTGGTAATTCATCTCAGACCAATATTTGAAAATTGTGTGAAGGATTTCATGATCTTTGGAGTCAATTTGTGGTATTCATTTTTCTTTCAATTGTGTGACAAGTGGAGTATAAATTGGATGCAGGTTTATCATCCAAATATTGATTTGGAAGGCAATGTTTGCCTCAATATTCTGCGCGAGGAATGGAAACCTGTTCCAAACATCAACACCATCATCTATGGTCTGAATCATCTTTTCACGGTAATTTAATAATATTTATATTTTGGACAACTTAATGACAAATGCTGACATAGTGGAGTCATTTGGGGGTGGTTTTTTTCATTGCTAATGTTCTTAATTCAGTTTTCTTGGGAGTTGCAACGATTGAAGAATAGAAACTTAGGTTAATGGATCCTTCCTCATTCCTTTTATACAACTGGATATTTTTTTTTCCAAGAAAAATGTAATTCTTGTTCAACTTTTAATGAAAATTACATGCTTCGGCTGCCAAAAAGGATACACAATTTGCATATTTTGTTCTGCCTACCATAACAGGAGCATTCAGCCCATCTAAACAGTGGTCTAAAAGCCAAATTGTACACATCGCCATCTCAGAAAAAAAGATCATACCCATTCTCAAACACCATATTCTTGCCAAGCAAGCATACAAAGGTTATACATGTATAAAATCACAATAGGAAAACTAAGAAAGATCTGATCCAAACCAACTCATAGAGCTGACAAGGAAATGACAGAGACACCCGCAATAACTTCTTCATATCATATGGCCTACAGCCAATGTGGCCTGCCCTCGGGTCCGTATCAGGCTTCAGCATCCTAGTACAATTCTCTAAAGACCTGAGTAAAAGAGATGCTCAAAAGAGCCTGCTACCTCCAACAGTAAATCACCCATTGGCCTGAGATTTACATTGTGTAGATGACCTGCCCCTTATCGAGTTTTTAACCAATGATGAATCACTGAAATATTGCAAACTTGAAATATTCCAATCCTTTGCACATTTTAATAAGAGCTTTAAAGCTTGAAATTCTGCAAAGTTGTTAGAACCCTTTTGCATTTTCACTCAAAAAAGGGTATTTTTGGACAAGGAGAAGAGAATGCACAAAGGAGGCTAGAAATCCATAAGCAGCATTGTAACATGAGCTCTTAACAAAATAAATTTTGGAAGAACCAACAAATTTTTAACATCTGCACTGACACAAATACTATTCTTTAGATGAATAAAGTCAGTAGCTTCATTAGCTTAGGCATGCATATGGTTACAATTTAAAGTTTAAAACTGATGCCAAAAATATCCCAATCCTTGATATTTTTGGACTCCAAATCATTGCCTCACAACTTGTTGGACTCCAAATCCTTTAAGATTCATTAATTAAACTCCTCTATTTTGCATTCTCCCATCATGTATCTTGGGAAAGAAATGCTAATGTTCACTGTTTATATATTGGAGTTCAAATTTGAATCATAAGGATGAATGTGATTAACCATTGCCATATTTCCCTCATCCTACCTCATACATCCCCTTTACCTCCTCAACCAGCCTCTGTAGGGCTCGGTCTTGCCTTTTTACAGTCCCTTGTGGACTGTGGATTGCCTTTAGGGATGCTTTCGGTGGCCCCTTTAGCAGCTTGTTTAAATCCAAAACAGGCTCACTCTGGCAGGCCTATAAGTGCATTGAACAGTGTGCAAACAAACTCCATTTTGCATACATAAATTGTTCTAATTCTTTTGGATGGACAGCTTTATAATTAGATAATAATTACCTTAAATAACTATGTTTCATTTGGGTACTATATACTACTGAGACACATTGAATGGTAGTTCCTTTTGTCACTACTTATTGTTGTACTGTGGGATGTCATACTGTTTATTTTATATCAGATATTGTTTATTGGAGAATGATTGGTTAATGGGATGCACCCGGCAAATAGGGACTCGAAGGTTAATGAAATGGGACGCACCAGGCAAATAGGGACTTGAAGGTTTTTTATATGCAAAAAATTAGCTGTCTTAGGTTGTCTAAGAGTATTAAAAAAAACTGTAACTTCCATACTCCAGGGCCAATTTGTGTTTCTTGAGATATTAAAAACTAGATACCCATACGTGAATAATTACAACATTATACATTTACTGTTACATACATCGTTTCCTCCCCACTTGTGAAGAAATTGTCCATAATTTCTAGAAAGTGTTGTTCAAATATAGCATGGGATATCCCTTTGGCTCAAGATGGCAGGTTCCCTGTTTACCTATTAAATATGATGTAGTTTTCCTATTATGTGTTGAATCTGTTGATTTAGGTTGGAGGTTGAACGATATATTTTCTGAGTATGGAGCTTGGATCTCTAGGATTGCATTATGTGGGTGTAACATTTGTAGTATGTACCTCCTCCAACTGTGAGGATTCAGACAGGTTGATGGACCATACACAACTTGGAGAATTGTGTATGGTCCATATTGAATGGTTTTGGGCTTGTGGTGGTGATGTTTCTTGAACCATCTCTTGTCAGGATGAAGCTAGACTTATCGTTCACCTAAACATTGTGTGGAATTTTATGCCTAAACTGTGCCTCATTATGACTAGAATCCCAACATTTTAGAATCTACCCCTGTTATAAATAAACCCAATTTGCAAATATTTAAAATAAAAAAAATTTACTTATGTCGCTTAAGCGACGGTTCTCCATGTCACTTTTTCGACGCGTACTCTTTATATCCGTCGCTTAAGCGACGGTGTTTCATTTCGCTCATCTGATGATTCAAGTTTATATTCATCGCTTATCTGATGGCATTGCTGTCGCTTAACCGACGGCATGAATTTTATTTTCTTAAAAAAATTTCACTACCGTCGAAGAAAGGCTGTCGCTTAACCGATGGTTTCGAAAGCTGTCAGATAACCGACGACAAGTTTTCGACGCTTAAAAAAGTCATAGTGTCGTACATGCGACAGGAAAGTGTCGAAAATCCGACAATACTGCTGTCGGATTTTTGGTCGAAATGTAGTAGTGGAAGTCTGAAATGTTCTTTTTAGCTCAGTCTTATTGCGTTTTGAATCATATCCATTTTACCATGTCTACCAAGATCCAATTCTTCCAATGTCTGTGACTGAGCCCGTAGGATATTTTGCACTCTGTTCTGAAGCAATAGCTAACCATGCAAGATGTCGAGTAAGTTCAGATGAAAGTAACGTATCTGCAAGCATCTGAGTAATCTCAGGTGAAAACAAAGTCTCTGAAATAATAACAAATACAACATTGATCCTTCTCATTCTTATAATGACATCTGATACATAAGATGAGAGATTTTTGTCTCTACAAAAATTATTTCATCACCATTGAGAGTGCATCTCTCTGGAAATCTAGGCACTTGTTCTAAAGTCTATTGAGATTTGAACATGTAATACCTCGTGCATTATTCGACGCTGAATGACATACATAAATAACTCTTTCTTTGGATCTAATAATTTGATCAACGCCAATATACATACATTCATTTCATCACCTCTTCTAAAACCATTCAACCATTTTCCAAGTATCCACCATCTCAGGAAAACATTCATGTTACCAATTTGATTCCTACATAGAGATTATTTGACATATTCACTATGTCAAGACATTGTACACAAGATGAAGATAGCCATCCAGATTGAGACTATTGAGCCACCGAGGGAGGTCGTGTTTGAATGTTGAACATGTGCGCTAGAAGAATGAGTGAGCACATGGATCGGTTGTGTAGAGATGATACATAGGATTTGTAGAGAGGATTAGATAGGCTTCACACATGGACAAACACTGAGAGCAACTATAGTGCAGTCTGGATGACGCAATATGGACCAAAATCCCCCTCTCGTACACATGGTCATTTATTAAGATTGACTCTTCTCATTGATGTATAGTGTATACGTACACTCAAATTTACATAAAATTCAATTTTTTAACACTCATGTCACAATATAATTGGATATCAGGTATGATGTGACTAAATATTAGGAATCATTTTGTACATTTCGACCAAGGACCTTAGCTGAGATTGGGGTGCGCTTAGTTTTGAAGTGGAGTCTTCATAATTACACTTAAGCACACTCCAAATCCCACTCAGAGTGCACTTTCTTAGCATATGAATCCATATTTATTCCATGCTTAGTTATTTCTATTGCATTTCAGTCATTGTATTTGTGCATGCATTTATATTAATAATTGTCCTATCTAGGAAGATTTCTGTATAAGTATTTTGCAAATATGACATTTACGAAATGGAATTTGAAATATTTATTTCATGGTTATCCATCCCATTAATAGGTGTGCTGGGAAAGGACACCACCATGTGGTATGAAGCCTCATATTCGATGTTGGTACAAATATAGGTATTTTTTGAGAATATATGCCATTCTTATTAGCTATGGATGGTTGGATTGAGAAATTTTGGGCATTTAGATACAGGGCAAGGAATGTTTTACACTTGGCAATTAGGATGAGCACATGGAGGAACAAGTGGATTACACAACATATCCCTTGGAGGGACAACTGATTTTTTCATATTTTCCCTGGTTGACAACATGCAACCTAACGCAGAAACTGGAACCCTCCATAGCTGGGTACAGTTGGAGTATCTTGAAAATGAAATCGGAAGATGCATCCAGAAAAAAAACATTAGTGGGTAGAGATGGTTTAGCTGGTGAGACCATCTATAGAACACTAGCACACACTATCTCTCTTCAAAACAAGCGAACAGATAGACAATGACTTTCTTCATTCTGAGTTTGATCCAGATCCCTTCGAGCACTCTTCCCCCCACTCTAATATTTCGTCACTCCCTAAAGAAATCCTTGATCCCTGGATCAGCTCGCATCTTTCCCCAAATACAGAGTGGGTAGATATAAGATGGTCATTCGTTTAAAATATGAGAAACCCTGCCACACAGCAGGAATCTCCAGATGACCATTTGCCATAAATCCCAACAAGATTTATCTCTTCGTTCCCTCAAATATTTGACCAAGAAGGTTCGTTAGACCTAGCATAAGACCCAGATCTAATGAGGTCTAAATACTCCCATAGCCCTCCAAATTCCCCAACAAAAAAGAGAAAGAAGAGCAAGATCCTAAAAAATATTAAAGAGCCCCTTAATTTGGTCTAGGGAAAGAACGTTTCAGTCACAAAAACCCTCAAAATGGCTGAAACAACTTTAGTAGGCAATATCAGATGTAAGTACCCAAATAGAGACCTATTGAAGAATTGGGCAAAAATAAATTAGGGGCTCTTTTGAACTACTTACCAAAAACCCTAGTCCTCTCCTGGGGTTGGTTTATCTTCAATATCCAAACCAAGGAGGACATGAGAAAAATCCTGTAGAAATCATGGAGCTTTGGACCCACTCCCATCCTCCTCAAATCTCGGACCCTAATGTTTGATGTAGACACAGAAAATTTTGACAAAATCCCAATTAGGGTTCAGATACCAGGCCTGCCATAAGAATTATGAAATTGGAAATCCTTCAGGGACATAAGGAATTCCTTAGGATATTTCTTTAATGCATGCATGTCTTTTCAACAGATGGGAAGAATGTCTACAGCCAGAATCTTGGTCTGTTTAAACATTTGAACAAGTCTGTCGGAGGAACTGAATTTTATTTGGGGCCAGATAAACAAGAGGAAAAAGTTGGATTATGAAGGAATACCCTTTCACTACCATAGGTGTCACCAATATGAACACATGGTGAAGCAATGCCATATCCCTTTTAAAAATAATCTCGAGAAATCTAGAAAGAGGATGGGTGAACTAGAAGGGAAAATCCTTAGAAAGGAGATCTCTCTGGTCATACCAAGAAATGCACTAGGAGCAGAAGAAACTCAACTAGAACCTATGCTTCCACCCCTAAGCATGAATCCCCCAAAGTGTAGAACAAGCTCAACAAAAAGGTGGAAAACAATCTCTGGCACACACAAATCACTCTTCGGGTAAGATTTTTTACACCCATGATCCTATTTTAGATCTGGAAGCATCGTTTAATGCAATCTTAGTCTACCCATAGATCCACCACATTAAAGAGCTTCACCTCTCAAAGACCTCCCAAAACACCTCCCCGTTCCCTCCTCCAGAATTCATGATCGCCTTGCTTTATTCTATGCCACCGGTCTCTCCCATCCCCCCAAAAAACCTACCCCAAAAGACTTGGCCCCCTCTTCCTTAGTTTCACCATCCATCTAATTTTTCCTAAGGTCTAGGGACATTCCGCTCCCTTATACTCAAAACTTTGGTCTGGTAAAAAACCCAAGAAACCCTAAAAAGGGGAAGGGAAGGGGTAGGCCCTACCACCTTTCTATGACTCAAAGCCGAGCCATCAAGGATGTAGCAGATGGTAAATAAAAGCCATTATTAGGTTTTCTTAGAGTAGCAAAATCCTCAGGAAGAGGTACCTAATGAAGCTTCTCTCTTACAACAATAGGGGTTTGGAAAGTAAACCCAAAAAACTTTCCCTGAAATGGCTGGTTAGTCTTCAGGAAACTAACATCTTTTTACTCCAACAAACATTGGTAGCGCAAGAGGAAATATCCTGCCTTTTGAAAGACACCCTTCCTGTTTACAACTATCATGTATTCAATGCAAGAGGACACTCAAGAGGAATCTCTCTCGGATGGAAGCTGAAAATAATAAAACTCCTAAAGTTTGGGCTTTGACTCAGGAATCGAGGATGAAAACTGGTGGTAGAAAAAAGTATGGAAAATGCACTGTCCATTGAAGTCCAGGATTTTCATGTGGTGCGTGCTCTTTGGAAAATCCCCTACTTGGGACATAATGAAAAGGAAGAAGGCGGAATGTCTAGAAAGGTTCCCACTCTGCATGAAAAATGAGGAAACCACCCAACATCTTTTTCTGGATTTCCCATTCCAAAAGAAATCTTGGTCTGAGATTTCTCACCTCACCAACCTTCCTCAGCTTTGTCTTGGTGACTTAGTTGAAGAATCTTGGAAAAATTGGCTTAATTCCCCACAAACAATGCTCTACCGATCCCTTCCTCTCATACTTATTTGGGGCACTTGGGTGGCTAGGATCAAAGAAATCTTCCAAGACAAAACATCCATCCTAGAATGCTCAGCCCGAATTATCCTAGAAATCCTCTTCCACTTCCCCCAAGAAAATAATTAGTCAGTCCCTAAAACCATCAGAGAGGAAACAATAAAAAATCTCATCCATGGGCTTACTTTGATGGAGCCTCAAAAGATGGTATTTGTGGAGGATGAATAGTCCTACACCTCTCTGATAACCATTTCCTTCAAATTCAGCTAGGGTTGGGGCAAGGCACAAACCATTATGCATAAATTCTCACCCTGACGCTCCTTCTCACCTTTTCAAAAAAAAAGAGACTACTCTCATATTCAAATCTTTGGTGACTCAATGCTAGTCAAAAAATGGGTCAATAAAATACAAATCTGCCACAACTCTTATCTCAGCAATTTACTTGAAGACACTCTGTGCATTCTAAATGATTATGACTCTTTCTAGTGTCATCATGTCTATAGGGAACACAAAAAATCAGCAAGCCATCTCTCCAAAAGAGGGATAGCCTTGGTACAAGACTGATCTTGGCTTATATCTCAACAAAAAACTTATCAAGAAGTTTTTCAGGATGACAAGGGATTTTTTCTTTTCTTCCTCATACAATACTGGTTCGGGAATTACAGTTCCCAACAAATATTTTTTTGAAAACACTATATTTCTTTGACAAACAGGAAAACGGGGTATCTCCGGAAAAGGGCTCAGAAAATCCCTTCTGCCATATGTAATTTGATTATCAATTAATTAAATTACGCCTTTTCCCTTGAAAAAAACAAATGAAATTTGAAAAAATAGTTCGTATTTGAGCACAATTTCAACATTCAAGTTGTAATTTCTTTAATTTGGAACAACAAAAAGTGCAACTACATATTATATACAAAAGTAATAAAGATAGAATGAAATGAAAATTTCTTTTAACTTAATGCTTATGCACATCTTTATCACTCAAAATGTTAATAGACTCTATATATATCAGCCTTCATTGATACACTTTTAACTCCGTATTTAACCCTCATAATCTAATTGGAATTTAACATGCACTTAAGGTTGGTTTCAACTACTTTTAAAAATTAGAACAAAAATCCTTGATATTTTGAATAGAGTGAAGGATGAATACTGTAAGGGACACAACTCCCATAAATTTATAAAAAAAATTACTCCATTAAAAATTCAAATATGACAACAAAAATCAAGAAAAAATGTCCCAATAACTTAGTCATGTAAGACAAGGTAAATAAACAATCATTGAAAATAAATGCTACATTAAGGAAAACTTTGCATCAAGTGTGTTTTGGTTCAAAGCTCCTTCATATACAACAACTATTTCAGCCACTATGTTAGGCACATGTAATCTCACACCTCTTATCATAACAATAAGTGCATATGAAAATTTCAGTAAATACTAAACCATCGATATCTCCTCTGCACAATGTTTCATTCTACATATTTTCCACCCCTATTTTTTTTCAATCGAATTTTTGTTATTTCTTGCTATTCCACTTGAAATAAAAGAAAAATTTACATCTTTTCAGAGAGATCTAATACAAGACATTCATAAAAAATTGTCAGAACAAACATGAAAAAATGGAAAAAAAAGAACAGTTCTCTCAAGACTGACGAGATTATCAAACACCATCCTTGATCGTCTCCATATCATTTCAATCATATAAATATAAAAAACAACTAATGCTAATCAAAACTGAGATATGTCTCTTACACTAACATACAGTACTGAGACAATACAATAAGAAACATTAGCAACCAACTAGAACATAATTTCCAGGGTCTGTATTCTTTTTGATAACAAGATCACATATTCAATGTATTCTTGAAAGTGCAGAAAACCTTATTTTTCGGGAACAACTAACTTTGATAAACGATCAACCTCATATTTGTAGCACTTTGAAATCTAAGACAAATAAAGTTGATGAAAATAACTCATTAAAACTATGATTTTAAAGCACCAATGCTTGAGCTGAATAACTTGCAAATTGAATCTCTCAATTTCCCATTTCACTATTACTTTTGAGTCTCCAAAACTCAAAATACCCCAAAGGATGATCAGTTCAACTCTAGTATTTCTACCAATATCTCCTCCCATCCATAATCTATAGAAATGACCAGTGTTTAAAAGTAGAACCATACCACATCCACATTCACCATTGGAGGAAGCACCATTAAAATAACCAAAATATGAGAAACTGGAAAAAGAAGGAGCATATAAATACTTGGAGGTATTTTTCTTACCAATGACTCGAAACTCTGTATAAACATTTACAACCTTTAAGAAACATTGATAAACATTTGGAACAACACATTCAAAGAGAACTTTATTTCTCATTTTCCAAACAATCCAATATAACCCCTAATCTATGATAGTGATAACACATATGACCTATAACCCCTAATGATGATGAGGTTGATGGTGTTGATGATGATGGTGATGATGATGGAAACGATGATGATAAGGATGATGATGATGATTATGATGATGGTGATGATGATTATGATGGTGATGATGATGATGAGGAGGAGGAGGAGGAGGAGGAGGATGGTGAGGATGATGACGATGATGATGTCAATGATGATGATGATGATGGTGATGTGGATGATGATGATGATGATGATGATGATGATGGTGATGATGATGTCGATGATGATGATGATGATGATGACAATGATGATGATGATGCTAATGATGGTGATGATGATGATGATATGATGATGATGGTGATGATGATGCTAATTATGATGATGATGATGAGGATGAGGATGATGTTGAGGATGATGGTGATGATTACCACATGTCAATGGTGATAACGATGATGATTATGATAATGATGATGACGATGATGATAATGATGATGCTAATGATAATGATGAAAATTATGCTAATGATGATGATGATGATGATGATGATGATGAGGATGAGGATGACAACGAGGATGATGATGATGATGGTGATGATGGTGATGGTGATGATGATGGACACGATGATGATGATGATGATGATGATTATAATGATGTTGATGAGGATGATGATGATGATGATGATGATGACGACGATGATCATCATCATCGTCATCATCATATAGTTGACAAGTTTGGAGGGGTGTTACCTCTTATTCCCCAAAGGTTCACATTTTTTTCTTCCTCCTTAAAATTTTTAGGGTTGTGGATTGTTGTATCCAACTTAGTGTGCATGGTATTTTTTCCATGGGTTTAATGTAGTTGCATCATCTACCTCATGTCTTCTGTTAACTTTATGAAACTCTCATTCATGAAATTAAGGTTGGTCCTATATTCATGAACTTAAGGATAGTCCTTGTTTGATTTCCTAAGCCTACAATTGGTTTAAGGATGGTCCTAGAACTTGGTCTGCAACTTACTCTATAGAGGTATGTGTATTGGATTAAAATGAAAGAATAAGTTTCCAAGTACATTTAGGGATGTGTTTTTTATAGCACTAATGAGGAAAACATTAGTTCTTTGAATTAATACAATAATAAGTTCAAAGACTAGTTAATGGGGAAAGCTATAAGGTAATATTGATATAAGCCATAGCTTGCTGGGACATTGTCATGACAGCTAATTTGGTGTCAATTTGATGATGATGATGGTGATGACAATGGTGATGGTGATGATGATGATGACGATGATGATGAAGATGTTGATGAGGAAGAGGGTGCCAACGTTGATGATGATGATGACGATGACGACGACGACGATGATGATGATGAAGATGATGAAGATAATGATGATGATGATGATGATGATGATGGTAATGAAAATGAAGATGACAATGATGAAGATGATCATGATCATGATCATGATGAAGATGGTGATCATGATGATGATCATGATGAATATGATGATGATGATGATGATGATGGTGATGATGATGTTGATGATGATGGCGATGATGATGTTGAGGGTTTTTATTAGACCTCAATTAAGTACCAAGTGAATTTTCTACTATATTATTAGTTTCAAGTGCCCTTTTTATTATATTATTATGTTATGAAGTGTGAGGATGTGATTGTTATTATTAATTGTTGATTGTTATTGTTTATCCATTCACGATTACACTTGTATGGGTGTCAATGACTTGAGACACTTTATTTCTCATTACCTTCTTAAATGGGGTGAATGATAAAACCTTATTAGTTCATATTTGAATATTGTAGACAAAAATTAGGCCCCATGGGGTGAGTGATAAAATCTTATTAGTTCATCTTTGAATATTGTAGACAAAAAGTAGGTCCTACACATTAAAAATGGTAGACCTAAATAGACTATGGAGGTGACCCTAGGTTTTTAATATATTCATACAAGTCATTGTGTCTTTGTGTTATAAGTTCAACTCGTATCTCTAAATTCCTTTGTGATTAACTTAAAATGCCAAGTAAAAGTCACTCTCGAAGAGTACATAGAGACAAGCTTAGATATGCAATGTGTGTGTCCATGTGAATGCCCATCTTCTAGTATTATAAGTTGGGAATTTACCTCTATGTTTTCAATCACTCTTTTACTATGTAAAATAAATCCCATGGGAATCACTCTTTTACTTTGATAGGGGCCATAAAACTTGAGCAAATAATTTCTTTTTTCCTTGAGAGATTTCTTCTTATAAGGCCAAAGATGTAAAAAAAATTGATCCACTTCTTCAAAGTAACACTATGAGCATTATTGAAATGATTGTTGCTTCATTCCATTTAAAACCAAGACCAAAACATCCTTAAGAGTACAAAGAAAGTTAGCTTTTGTGTTAAGATTGATATCCACTTATTGTGCCTTGGATGTTCTTGGTAAAAATGAGGGTATGGATGGGGGCTTGTCCAAAAAAACCTTGTAGGGTGAGATTTTGGTAGCACCATGATAGGTGGTATTGTGCTACCTTTCTATAAGGGGGTTGTACGTGGGGGGGGGCTGGGGGTGGAGGAGTGGGGTGTGGGGTAACTAATAAACCAAATGGAGGTATCAGTCAATGTAAAACCCAATGGCTAACAATATTTTTATGGTCAACACCTCACAACCTATATTACTTGTTATTAACTCCAATATCTCAAGTCCTATAGTATAAAGAAGTATTATGACAAGCATCATCATCGTGGACATCTATGTTATCATCATCGTTGTCATCAATTCCATATGGTGCATCAACATCATCTTAATCATCATCCTCATTATCATCATCATCATTGGCATTAACTACATCATCAAAAAAATCATTGTCATCATTGTCATTATGGTCACTCATATTCCATTAGTGTTCTTAATCACTCATTTCCATTAGGATTAATTTCATGTAATTGTTCAGGTCATTTATATGTCGTTACAGTAATTTTGATGATAATAGGGTCATTTAGATGTTGCTACAAACATTTAGGTGCCATTAGAATTAATTAGGACCCAAAAGTGCTACCACATGCATAATCATCATTGGCATCCACATCGTCATCATCATCATACAATAAATCAACATCATTGTCATCGTCATAGTCATCATCAATGTCATCGATAATATAGTTGCGATAATAATGAGCAAGGAGCCCTACTACATCATAATAATGGATGATATAGTCTTATACGTATCAAGTCATATCCATATGATCCATCATAATTATCGTAATGCATCATCATCATGTTGTTAGGGCCAATTAGGTGCAATTAAGGTCTATCAAATGTTGTTGGGGACACCCAAATGCCATTAGAGCAATTTAGGTGACATTAAGGTAATTTACACTTCTTTAGGATTAATCAAGATCCAAAAGTTCTATTATTATGATCATTTAGGTGCCACTATGATAACTCAAGATCCAAAAGTACTATGACATGAATCATGATCATTGACATTGGCACTGATATATCTGATGTTATGTCGGACGTTTTCGGAACACAATTCCTAGATCTAAACCTAATGCAATTCCTATCTAGGTTATTTCAAAATTTATGGCATTATTCCAGGCGCTATCTCTGGCTCTATAACTAATGCTATGTTGGATGTTTTCTAGGTGCAATTCTTGGCTCTATACTTGGCGCTATGTTGGATTTTTTTCCTGTTGAAATTCATGGTACAATTCTTGTCGCTAAACCTGGATTAATATATGGTGTTATGTTATTCATGACTTTTTTTGGAGGCTATTGTGGGCGTTATATGGGATGCTTTTTTGGACATTAATTGGGATGTTAATTGGGATGCTAATTGGGATGATAATTATGATGCTAATTGGAACACTAATTGGGACACTAATTGGGACGTTAATTGGGATGCTATTTATCATAAAAAATAGTGCCAACTTTTAAAAAGGGACGCTAATTGGGATGCTATTTATCATAAAAAATAGTGCCAACTTTTAAAAAGGGACGCTAATTGGGATGCTAATTAGGATGCTAATTGGGAAGTTATTTGGGATGCTATTGGGGACTCTAATTGGGACTCTAATTGGGATGTTAATTGGGACACTAATTGGGACACTACCTGGGATGCTAATTGGGATGCTAATTGGGATGCTAATTAGCGTCCAAAATAGCGCCAATGATTGAAAAGGGATGCAAATAACGCCATTAAAAGTGCCATCCCATGGAAAAGCGTCCACTTTGTCCAAAAAATGATGAAAAATAAACTAAAAGTGATGGTGGACGCTAAAAAATAAGCTAAAAGAGATGCTAATAATAGGATTTTGTTGTAGTGATAGGGATACCTATTGTTGCAGCTCCCCCTAATTTTCCTCTTGTTCATCTTTAGTCTCTTCGAATTCTTCATCCCTCCCCCAGTTGAATATGAGGAGCTCTGATCGAAGTTTCTATCTCCACTGTGTGCTACTGCAGGTGCCTAATGTAGCGCAAATCCAACAAATTGTTCCCATGTTAAATTGTTTTGTGCTAAACGTATTTGCACTAGTAACTTAATCAGCCTGTGATTTGTGAGAGATGCAAGTGGGTGTCTGTATTTTTTAGCATAATGTGCCATGTTTTGTAGGTTTTGTGATAGATAAAATGGCATATTGATAAATCTATGATGTTGTAAATGAGACAGTAAGACAAATTCATAAATATAAACAACCTTATCTCCCTTCACAGGTGATGTACCTTTTCAAGGAGATAGTTAATTGGTCCCATGGTCTGGGAAATGTCTCCAATGCCACTCCTCTATCCCTTCTCTGCACTTGCTCCCCTGGTGCTAAAAATTCTTTGGCTACTCTCAAATTGTTCCTTTTCCTGGTAAACTAACGTTCTCCAGTCTCAGACAGTCTTGTGACCTCTGTTACAGCTTGTTTTGATGCATCTATCCTTAATACTCTTATTTACGAGTATTCTCCATTTAGTTTCATAGAAAACTAGAGTGTTGTTTCCTCATGGAAACCATTCAGTCTTTCAAAATAACCAATCCATCCAGCTTCCCAAAAAATGTCATAGCCCTCTGTTTGTAGAAAGAGCATCTAGATTGCTAGGTTCATACTTGATTGGAGGACCCATAATTATTTTCACTAGATGTGATAGACAGGTATAGTAACTAACATAATCAATCATTCAATTTGTAGTAGTTGGACACAGTAACAGATAGCAAGGGTTTGTATGGGTATTCTGATGTTCTTGGTGAAATAAGGAACAAGATGTGTTGCAGATTATTGGAGATATGGAAAACTTTGTTTAAAAGCACAGGAAGGATGATTTGAAAGGAAATGTTAACTAATTATGCAGTATTATCAGGGGTCAAAAAGGTATAATCATTATTATTACATCATTAAATACTTGATTATACTTACAGCTAGAATCGATACCTGATCATTGTTACTCTAGCCATCAATTCCCAAGTGTGATCTAAACTTTCAATGCCAAATAATCACACGGGAGATGATTTCACACGTGCAATTAAGGATAATCCGTAGTCAATCATTAATAAAGAGAAACAAGTTCATGACAACATTGATTTCTTGAATGCATGGAAAAATTGTAAAATATCTCATCATGAAACATTGAGATTTAGTTGGAAATTCACCCCAAATGCGGCGAATTTTACATGAGATTTTCAACACAATACTAGCAGAAAAATAGCAGACTTGCAGTGCAGAATGGTCAAAACAACGGTGAAACATTAGCGGTCTTGCTGTGGAAATCGACCAGAATGGTGGAAAAATTAGCAGTGTTGTAGCGGAATTTGGCAAAAACGAGGGAAAAAGTTAGCGGTGTTCCAACAAAAATCAGCCAAAATAGCGGAAAAATTAGTGTTGTTACAACGGAATTTGGCAAAAAATAGCATATTTGTAGCAGGGTTTAGCCAAAAATAGTGATTTTGCAATGGATAAAGGTTAAGCAATTTAAAGAAGTTTTGCTTAAAATTTTTTTTTGACACGACTCTGCAATCTTATCCATACATTCTTTCAAGGGTTCGTATCAATGAAGAAGGATAGTCCATGGTTCTGCAATTGCTTGGCCCATCACAAACGCTTCTTTTTCCTGAACCTTCTCATTAATACCTGTTCATAATTCTCAGAAAAAACACACCCGATCATAGTGAAAAGAAAATCAAAAGAAAAGAAAAAGGAAAAGAAAATTACATAGAAAAAATTAAACTATTTATTTATATACATATTTTATGGAATTTGCAGCAGACTTAAAAATTTTAAAAAAATAGGAGAAGAACCCTGCTCCTGTACCAGTTGATAGTTTGGATCAACTGCTACCTATGAAATAAATGCATCCATTGAGATCAATTTATGATAAATCTGCAATCAATGACCATTGGAAAACAAAACTACCTGATATCATGAATGGTCGTCAACCGAACGTTCCCATTGTGAAATACATGCTCTATTCTATAAGGTCCCAACCATCTCATGCATAGCTTCCCTTTAAAGTCCCTTTTAAATCGTGAATCATACAATAAATCCCAATATCCTTCACAAAACATATTCTTCTTGATAAATCTATCATGCCATTTGGATGCTGTTGTTGAATTAAATTTGTATGATGTACAATAGTGGTGTGCTTTTCATCTAGTTCATTTAGTTGATTCAACCAGTTTTTCTAAGCCTTCGTTAAATCTAGGTTTTCCTACATGGCTGTTCTCAAAGTTTTAATTTCAAATTCAATAGGAAAAACAAAACTCTTACCATACACTAGTTCGTATGGGGAGAATTCTGTATTGTTGCGCCATGTTGTACGGTACGCCCATAATGCTTCTGGAGGACTATCATCCAAAACCTTGTGATGACTCTTCACTATTTTTGTGAGAATTGACTCAATCACCTTGTTCATGCTTTCCACATGCCCATTGGCCCATGGATGGTTTGCAGAGGTGACTCGATGCTGAATGTGATACTTCTGAAACATGGCCTCCATATTTCAGGACACAAACTATGGTCCTCCGTCTGTCACAATTTCCCTGGGTACTCCAAAGAGGGTGAATATCTCTGAGTATACAAATTCTATTACATCCTTATCATTATCCTTTACCATGGCCACACCTTCTACCCACTTGGTCATATAATGGGTGCAAACTAGAATTTAAACCTTCTGTCATAATGGAGGGTTGATAGGCCCTACAAAATATAGGCCCCATCTATCAAAGGGTCTAACCACCAACTATGGATGAAGTGGCATCTCATCTAATATATTTGGCTGGCCCATTCTCTGGAGGCTGTCACAGGAATGAACATATTTTCTTGCATCTTGAAATATAATTTGGCCAGAAATAGCCCATCCTCAATGCTTTATGGCCTATCTTTTTGTCAGCAAATCCCCCCCATAGGGATCATCATGGGAGGATTTCAAAATACTATGGATTTCATCCTCTCTCACACATCTCCTGATTTCCAAATCAGGTCCGGTGTAAAAGAGGTAGCCTTTGATCCAGCAGTACCTCGCACTTTGCTGTATAATTCTTCTAGGGATGATTTTAAGGAACCATACTTATTTAAAAGTGTATAAATGTTGGTGAATATTACCAATTCTTAAAATGCCAACTATAAAATGATTGGCAATATTTTTCTAAAAATATTTTAATTTCCAAGGATTTTATATCATTTATATAATATTTTGGCAATTTTTAGGGTGCAAAAATTTTACCCCATCAAAATTGGGTGAAACAAGGCTTCAAAAAATGCAAAATGGTGAATCTTTTTTGGGAGAAAAACATCAAAAAATAGCCCACTGGGCTAAATTTCACCCCTAAAATTATCCCTACATTCTTCTTTTTTCTCATTTGGCCAAGTGCGATGGAAGTCTACCTGCAACCAAATAATTGGAAATGTCAGCGTACCATGGGGAAAAGATTGAGACTACAAATAAATGTTCATCAAGGAAATAATCTTGGCCTGGTGTATCATCAACATTATTAGTCAGTCGATATATAAAATTTGCAACTATATTGTTCTCCTTTGCTAGTCTATCAATAATAGTGATGCCAAATTCTTGGAGTAACAACAACCACCTAGTCACTCTAGCATTTGTAACATGTTTGTTCATCAAATATCTAATTGTTGAGTGGTCAGTATGTAAAAAATGTAGGGTATCCAGTAATGTAATGTCTAAATTTATTGATGGAATAAATGATAGCAAGGAATTCCTTCTCTGTTACCGTGTAGTTCAGTTTAGTAGGATACAGATTATTACTAACATAATAGATAGCATACAGGTTGTGACCTTCCTCCTATCCTAGAAATTCTCCAATGGTTTTGTTTAAAGCGTCAAAGGAAATATGAAAAGGAAGGGCCTAATTAGGCCCCCTCAAGATGGGTGTTGTACATAGCCTCTCCTTTAGTTCTAAAAATGTTGCTTGGCATGCATATGTCGACACAAATTTATCATCTTTAATTAGTAAAGTAAATAAGGGAGATGCCACCTTGGAAAAAATTTCAATGAATCTCCTATAATAACCAACATAACCAAGAGAACTTCTTACCTCTTTTTGTGACCCAAGGATAGGAATATTTGAAATTACCTTTATCTTGCTTGGATCTACCTGAATACCTACAACAGAGATAAAATGTCCCATAACCACACCTTCACTCATCATCATGTGGCATTTTTCGGTGCTTAGAGATAGGTGTGTCTGTTCACGTTGTTTTAGAACTTTTTCCAAGTTCTAAAATGCTTCATAAAAAATGTTTCCATAAGGAGTGAAGTCATCCATGAAGACTTCCATACAATCGCTCACCATTTCAGAAAATATTCCAATTACAACCCGTTGAAACATTTTCGATGCATTGCAGAACCCAAAGGAAAGCACCCTGTATGCCAAGATGCCCCAAGGATAGGTGAAGGTGGTTTTATCCTAGTCTTCATGGGAAATCTGGATTTGGTTGTTGTTATACCAAAATCCTATCACCATCATGTGATAATACCTTTGACATACCTACTTGACCTGAATCCCAGCTTCTGGAGTGAAGACTAAATGGTTTTTTATCAGTCTACCTTACAAATTCCCAGCACCACACACGCCCCTTTGTCCAGGAGTGGTACCCCTTCTTGCATCACCTTTCATCAATTTTCCACAAGCAGTGCGACTGCCCATTGCCCTTGGTCCATAGGCAGTTATTACCAAAACCGCTCTGTCATAGAAGGAGAAGCGTGGTACCCTAGGTAAAAGGGGAAAAAGAGAATATTCTCGAGGCTTCTAGATGATAATCCTTGAGATATCCCTTATCCCTACTATTGTGGGTTGGTTAAGCTCAAGATCTCTCATCCTAGGATCTTAGAGGCCACCTCACCCACTAATTTCTCAACCATCTCTATCCATTAAAGCCCTATAAATATGAGCTCATAGCCATGGTTGAGGGGAGAACATTGAAGGTATTGTTATGCTGTTGGACTGATTCTTGGCCCAAGATCATTTCAAGAGAGCATAGAGAGCTAGATTCGGAGCTTTTGGGGATGAATATTTGGTTTCATGGAGATGCATGTCAACACTAAGGCTTGGTTGTAAACTTCTTCATATTTCTAATGCAAGCTAATTTTCTTTCCCATATATATTGTTGATGTTTGATTTCAGATATATATTGCTAGATTCCTTAGTCACTAGCATAGATTAGTAGATCATATTCTGGTTGCTTTGATTTGTTTCGTGTTGATCTTGATTGCAGGTACACAGGTGGACTATCAAAGCCTTGTATTCCAGATATCTACAACGTCTAAGGAGAGTTACCAGCCTCTGTGATCTATTTGTTCTGGATTTGAATGATTTAGACCAGTGGAACACCTTATTGTCTGCAGGAGGTGAAATATTCCGGTTAACATATCTGGGAACTCTGCTGGGGATTGATTTATTCAGTTGTTCTGATCTTCCTCAATCTGCAACTCTTGTCTGAATCCAAGCTCCATTTTATTCAACTCTTTTTAGTCAGATCTACATTCTAATTTGTATTATTTGGATTTGAAATTTCTAGATCTATTCATATTTGAGTCATTTCAAATTTTTATGCTCTATTACCACTTTTAATTCGATAGTATTTTCCTTGATCTAGTCTTTTCTGACTTGATCCATTGTTCTTTTTATGTTTTGGTAATCTATAGGGAACTGTGCCTATGTAGTGTATGAGAAGCGGTGCCAACGCTTGAACAGAGTGAGCAATATGCGGTGCCACTGCCTGTATCCCATTGGCGAGAAGCGATGCTGGGATAGAACCACTCTGTCAATTCCTGAGAAGCATGGTACTAGGTAGGCATCATTCCAAGACCTCTTTTTTCTCATTTTTTTGTAAAATTTGAGTTGATTTTCTTTCAAAAATAAAAAAATTAAAAAAAAAGAGCCAAATTTCCCAAAGAACCCTCAGGCCGAGGTGGGGGAGCCCCCCCCTAGACCCCCCTTGAGTGTGTATGAATCCATAGTTCTTCTCAAGAGTTTTGATTGATGTTTGTATTTTAAAGCTTCATATTTGGATTTGAATAGAACTTGGTTTTGTTAAATCTCTTATTTCTGTCTTCCTTGATAGAACAAGAAAAGATTCATTTCAGTTTTTCTTCATTTGTTATACATGATTTTTGTATGTTTTTCCTTTTTTCATGAAGTTGTGGAAAAGTGCATATGAAAGTTATTGTATGATTTTGTGTTTAGTTCATTCACACTTTTAGTTGAAAAATATGAACACTTTTGTATAAATTTGTAACCATCTTTTCTTGCTTTTCATTAGAGGTCTTACTTCTTTTTCAGTTCAAAAGAGAAGCTTTTGTTTGTTTCAGTTAGGAACAGATCATATAAGCAATTTGTTTCATTGTTATATGGGATTTAATCTATGTTTAAAATAAATTGAACCTTTCTCTCCCTCTCTTAGGTAGAATTTCATTGAAGAGGAAAACTTGCATTATCATATAGATCAATGTGGATCTTCTTTAATTTCAAGTTTTCACTCCATGGTTCCATCTAAACGCACAAAATAAAATCAAGCACTAGCTTAGGTTTAAATTTTTTTAGCAATTTGTGTGATATGTTAGAGACGTGTTCAAGCATCGTTAAATGTAGGATCTATCGATATTTGGTAGCATTACATCTCAGGACTCGCGTGGTTCTTCCACATACCATCAGTATATCAAACAACCTTTCATATACCCTTGAGCTATATAGAAAGGTACTTCACGTACTCGATTGTATATTAGAAGGCCCCTTGTGTAGTTATGCATTAGAAAACACTACTACCGATTTGAGCTCCCACGTATGTTGTGTATATTGGGAGACCCCACTAGGATACCCTATCCATTTGAGTTATCCTTTTGGCTTGTCCTGTGAGGTTCCTGACTATTATCCACTCCTTTCACATGTTTGCTTATTGCTTTTAGTTTGAGTAGCTCTTGTTATCTGTACAGTTAGGATTTTCTAAAAGAGAGAGATATTTTTGTTACATAGTTATGGCTTCACCTTTTAGGACTACCAACCAAGAGACTCCTTTACCAAGCATGTCTTTTGTGTTCCCTCCATATGAGGATGTTGGTCCTCCTCTCATTGCTACGTTAATCCTTCCTGAATTGACTATTGGATTACCTATTTGGTTATTCTCCATTATATTTATCCCATGTACACCAATTGCGTCTGATCCTAATCCTTCATCGCAAGAACCTCAACCTCATGTTGATCCCTCTCATTCTTCACCAGATGTGTCTTCTCCCGTTTCTACCTCTTCGCCTGTTGAAAGTTGTAGTACTAGTAGTCAGGTGGATAATAAGAAGAAGAAGAAAAACAAGCAAACAACCAAGTCTCAACCAATCATTCCTCCCTATGTGGACAGTGTTGATCTGGACACCCAAAGATAATGTAAACCCAAATTCCCTTGTAGGATTTGGAAGGTTGATCACCTTCTGAAAGATTGTAATGGTCTGTCCCTAGTTTTAGAAGAGTGGTCTAAGGTTTCCAGGAAACCCATGTCATCAGCCTCTGGTCATCATACTGATGATCCCCCCTCAATCAGTGACCATGTGGTTAAGAGTCGGAAGGGGAAGGTCAGATATCCTTGCTTGCTTTGTAAGGACATGCACTTTACTTACCTTTGTCCTCTCATGGATGAAGCTTCTAAGTTTTTGGAATATATTACTATTTCTCTTCAACGGATTCCAACAGGTTATCGTAATTTGTCTCTTGAACCCCCATTGGTTGATAAAGTGGTCAATCTAGTTCTAACCTTAGTCAATCCCGCTCTTCCGTTGAAGAGTGAAATTGAAGTGGTCAATCTAAGTCCATCCTTAGTTGATCCCACTCTTCTTTTGAAGAGTGAAGTTAAAGTGGTCGAGTCGGTGTCATTTCCACCCGATCCCACTCTTTCATTAGAGAGTGTTAAGACTAAAGTAGTCACTTTGACTAAATCTTCATCTTGTTCTTCTCTTCCAATAGAGAATGAACCAAAACCTGCCGAAGTTTTTATGCTTTTTTCTGATTGTTCTCGACAAGAGGAAATTTTTTTTGTTTTGACAGAACGCTCTCCGAGTAGTGAGGTTATTTCCTTTGATTGGAGTAACCTAACAGAGTCTCATCTTCATTCGAGTGTTCCTTTCTAGATAGTTGCGAGTGTTACTGCTAGGTGGATACTTTGCACTATTGTTGATGAAGGGGCTTCTGTTAGCATTCTATCCTCACATGCTTGGAAAGATTTAGGTTCTCCTCAGCTTGTTCCATCCACTGATCAGATATTGACTTTTAATCGAATAACTACTACACCTTTAGCGACCCTTCCTTATTTTCCTATTACATTAGGAGGGAAAACTGTCTGTATTGATGTTATGGTGGTCCAAGGTCCTTTAGATTTCAATCTGCTACTTGGACGTGATTATGTTTATTCCATGAAGGATGTTGTGTCCATAGTATTTAGAGTTATGCATTTTTATCCATTATGGGAATATTATGACCATTGATCAGCTTTCCTTTGTTACACCTGACCATCGCATTACTCCTAGTAATCAGACAGCCCTGAATGTGTCGCATGTTGTTGTGGTTCCTCCCCCTTCTTCTAGTTAGCTTCTTCCCATCATAGGTAAAATGGGGGGGCATGGTTCTAGTCTATGGACATCATAATGGAGCTAAGTCGCTAGATTTTATTGAAAGGGGGGAAACCTACCAACCTCTGGATATCATGTTCAGTAGGATCAGGTTTGAGAGCATAGTTTACCTTTTGGTTTCAAGCTCGTTAAAAAATAAAACCACTCCTTAAGCATAGTTTACTCTTTTGGTTTCAATCTTGCATAAAAATGAAACCATGTCAAGAGCATAGTTTCAACTTTTGGTTTCAAGCTCGTTAAAAAATAAAACCACTCCTTAAGCATAGTTTACTCTTTTGGTTTCAAGCCTTGCATAAAAATGAAACCATGTCGAGAGCATAGTTTACCCTTTGGTTTCAAGCTCGTTAAAAAATAAAACCACTCCTCAAGCATAGTTTACCTTTTGGTTTCAAGCTTGCATAAAAATGAAATCATTCCTTTGAGCAAAGTTCCCATTCTATGTCAAGCTCATTAAAAAATGAAACAAATTCCTTTGAGCAAAGTTCCCATTCTATGTCAAGCTCGTTAAAAAATTAAATGGATCTCCTCAAGCATAGTTTACCTTTTGGTTTCAAGCTTGCATAAAAATGAAACCATTCTTGAGCATAGTTCATTTTCTATTTCAAGCTCATTAAAAAATGAAGTAGGCTTCCTTAAGCATAGTTTACCTTTTGGTTTCAAGCTTGCATAAAAATGAAACCATGTTCCAAGCATAGTTACCTTCTGTTTCAAGCTTGTGTAAAAATCAAATATATCCTCTTCCCTTGATTCGAGTCTTCACTTTCATGTTAGAACTTGAACCTTCGCCTGCCCGATTCTCATTCTTCCTACCTCCCTAGTGAACATTTTGACATTAGTAACCAGGTTTTTAGGTTGGTTATCGAAGAAGAATCATCAGATGAAATGAAACTTGGGGGCATGTTGATCCACTAGCAACCATGTTAGGGGTAATCTTCGCTAGCAGTCATGTTGGGGGTAGGATTCCAACCTATGTATGTCATGTTAATGGGATTTTTCAAGAATAAGTTTACCTATTGGTTTCAAGCTTGCATAGAAATGAAACCAATCCCTGAGCATTATTTCACCTGATCTTCGAGCTTGTTAAAAACAGTAAGATGGTGTTGAGTTTACTTTTCATTTTTCGTGCTCTGGTTAAAACATGAAAAATGGTTTGAGCTTAGTTTATTACTTTTTTGTGCTCTGGATTCAAACATGAAAAAGTCTAATGGAGTCCTCTTTAAACTCTTTTTAGGCTCCCTAAATATGAAAATATTGTCGAGTACTTGTCTTCTTCATACTCGTAAAAGTATTTAAAGAGTCGTCCTTCCGACAGTAGGTTATCTCTTTTTCGGTTTGGATAGGACTATTTACGAAAAAGGAACACTCCAGCCAATCATGACTGGAAGATTTCTCTAAGGTATGATTTTACACTTTTTGGGGCCTTAGAGACTAAATCATACGAAAAAGGACCCCCATGGAATTTTATTTTGTATTCATTCAGACTCTCTAAACATGAACGATACCAAGTTTTCTTTCATTAGAATCGTTAAATTAAACATTGAGAGACCCGTTTTGGGAACAAGCCCCTCCTCTCTCAGGTTCATAAAACATATGAGACTGGACTTGTCTTCTGACAAGCTATATCAAGTGTTTTTAATCCTCTTTGAAATCGTAAAACCGAAAAGAGGCACTCATCAATCATGATGGGGGAAATGGGAAGGGAATCATTTTTCAAATAATGGCAGTTGTTTGTCGTTACCTTTGAACATGGCACTTGTCTGCACAATCATGTCAGTCAATTGGGTATTTAGCTGATCTTCATGACGATCCACTTTCATGAGTCATGTCAATCCTTTGATTCTTTCAAAAGAATGCATTGTCCACTGTCGCATTGTGTATCTGTCCTCTCTAGTCATGCTGCCAAGTCATTTTGTCGTGCCGCCCGATGTTCAAAGGGAATCTGAAGAAGTTTTACCTCTGTAGTCTACACAGTCTTTGTGTCAGTATCTTTGAGTCATTCATATGGTTAATACATTCACATCATTCCATAACTATGTTCTGAGTTTCGTGTCGTTGATGTGGGACTCATCATGGCCCTCCTTCGACGAGACTATTTTCGTTGACATCAGCTCATCATTCGGGAAATAGTCTTAGAAATAATATTTAGTACCTTGAGATCTGTATGCCTTAATGACATACTCTCTTGCTCTTGACATAGGTTCACATCATTGACCTTTGATCGATAGAATCAACTGGTTGTTCGACATTAGGACATATATTCACACTCAGTAGATTGTACTAGGGTACCTTGGGAATCATTGACATTAATGGTGATCTCCCTTGCACTTGTTAACGGTTCACATCATTGGACAGTAATTAAGTGGGTTCTACCATGTTTGACTTCAGATCATTGTAATCACATGGATAGAATCGTACTTTGTGGAAGACGAGACGAAGACCCTAGGCATTTGTTTAAAAGTGCTCATTGCTTTTTCCCTAGGCTGCGATGGAGTTTTGTATATCTAGCATGGATCCAAATTTGTATGGTTGTGGCTATGCTCAAATTTGCATCTGTATGACATAGATCTACGTTGTATGTCTGGTAGCTATGTCCAAGTTTGAGTCCTTTATCACATGGATCTACGTTGTATTCTAGTAGCCATGCTTATTTATTCCACTCATGGATCTGCCTCGTATTAGTTTGCAGCTATGAGTTTGGTTACTTGTGTCTATGAGTCAACATATCGATGTACTACAGATGCCTACTTGGATACATACTCCTATCAAGCCAACATTTTCATCTCCTAGCAATGACTTGTTCTCAAAGCTCTCGTTTATCATATCACTCTAATACTCATGCTTTGGGGGGCATCCTGTTATACCAAAATCCTATCACCATCATGTGATAAGACCTTTGACATACCTACTTGCCCTGAATTCTAGCTTCTGGAGTAAAAACTAAATGGTTTTTTATCAGTCTTTCATACAATTTCCCAACACCGTGCATGCCCCTTTTTCCAGGAGCGGTACCCCTGCTTGCACCGCCTTTCATCGGTTGTCCACAAGCGGTGCCACCGTCCATTACCATTGGTCCATAGGCGGTTATTAATAGAACTGCTATGTCATAGAAGGAGAAGCGCGGTGCCCTAGGTAAAAGGGGAAAAATAGAAGCTTATTGAGGATTCTAGATGATAAGCCTCGAGATATCCCTTATCCCTACTGTTGTGGGTTGGTTGATCTTGAGATCCCTCATCCTAGGATCTTAGAGTCCACCTCACCCACTAATTTCTCAACCATCTCTATCCATTAAAGCCATATAAATATGAGCTCATAGCCATGGTTGAGGAGAGAACATTGAAGGTATTGTTATGCTGTTGGACTGATTCTTGGCCCAAGATCATTTGGAGAGAGCATAGAGAGATAGAGTCAGATATTTTGGGGATGAAGAGATGGTTTCATGGAGATGCATGTCAACACTAAGGCTTGGTTGTAAAATTCTTTATATTTCTAATGCAAGTTGATTTTCTGTCCCATATATATTGTTGATGTTTGATTTCAGATATATATTGCTAGATTCCTTAGTCACTAGCATAGATTAGTAGATCATATTCTTGTTTCTTTGATCTGTTTCATGTTGAGCTTGATTGCAGGTGCACAGGTGGACTATCAAAGCCTTGTATTCCAGATATCTACAGCGTCTAGGGAGAGTTATCAGCCTCTGTGATCTATTTGTTCTAGATATGAACCATTCAGACCAGTTGAACACCTTGCTATCCATAGGAGGTGAAATATTCCAGTTAACAGTTGTACCCACTAAAACCATCCAAGAAGGAAAATAATTGTTTTCTAGACAGGGTGTCTAGAACCTGATCGATGAAAGGAAAAGGGAAATGGTCCTTCTTTGTTTCTTTGTTAAATTCTCTATAATCCAAACAGACATGCCACTTCCCATTATTTTTAGGTATGATCACAAGTCAGGAGACCCACTCACTGTCTTATAGTAGGTACAACAGATCCCATGTTATTTTGACACGGGAGCCCAATTACACATACTAAGATTAATTGGTAAGAATCTTCGTAATCTTAATGGGTTTTCATTAAAAAAATTATTTGACTCTTGGGATTCCTTAACTTAACCAAATTTCCAAAAAATCCATGTTTGATTTCTTTGTTTTAAATACAGAAAGATTGGGTTTTTGTTTGGGATTGTATTAACGTCTCGCATCCTGCAACCTGCAAGTTGCAGAATGTGGGAAACCTTTTATTTGATTTCATTTTTCAAACCTGCATCTTGCATCCCGCAAATGTGCTATGTGGGAGAGTTTTCATATGTGTTCAATTTAACCAACCCACATCCCACAAGTTGCGGAATGTAGGTTGCAGGGTTATCATTTGGTTACATTTTGGTTTGCGTATCTCCACAACCTGCATCCCACAAGATGCAGGATGCGGAATGCGGAGCTGATTGAATAATTTTTCGTAATTGTGTGATTCCACATTCCGTATCCCACAAGTGGAGGAATGAGGGTTGCGAAATGATTAATAAACTTACGATTTCATTTATAATTCTGCATCCTGCAAAACTGACCTGATCATTTTTTTTACCCTCATCTGACGGTCTATATTATCTCTTGGGAATTATAAATATGATCATTTTGTTTACGATTTTTCACTATTTTTACTGTTGTAATTTGTTTTTCTATGTGATTTTACCTCCAGATTTTACCACGCAATTTCGACAGTGTTTACTACAGTTTCAGGTTGGTCACCAAGTCACTTTCTCACAATTTGAATTGTTTACTGTGTTTCCTATATAATTCATTTTTAATTGCTGGTACAAGTATTGAAAATAGTACATGGAAACATCCAAAACATCCTGAATTACCAGGAGTAAAAACCTCCCGAAAGACATGTTTTCGATAGACCCCAATTTTGGTTTCTTTTTTGACACCAGTGGTCGAGTGTTTGAAGCCTACCAGTTGGACTGGTCTCGAGTTTATTCCATCTTCGATAATAATGACCTTTCAAACTTCCAAAGTAAACAACCCGTTTATGAGAGAATTAGGGACTCTAGCCTTCATATGATTGCTGAAAAACCAGCCATTCTCCCTTATAATGATGCATTTAGGTGGATTATAGACCACACAAACCTGAAAGACCATTCCTATAACACTAGTATTGGAACGCAATTCACGAATTTCCTCCCCATAACCTTTGCGATAATTTACGCCCTTAAACCTTTCACACAGCTCCTCGATGTAGAATTTATTAATATTGCTAAGTATAGGTTCAATTTTGATGAAATGGTAAAATCTTGGATGGCTGAACCATGCAAATTATCCCAGAGGAAATACCATCTTTACCCTATTGAGTGGTTCAAGGAACTGTATTCTCTGCTTGCGACAATGTTATGCTGGTTTTATGGTCTCCCCAACTGTTATTTCTTTAAAGAAGAATGGGTTCCCATCACTCATCATATTATAAATATGGGTGAATCTTTCCCCTAGGCCTCAATCCTGTCACTTGAACTCAAAAATCCAGAAAGCCACCAAGAAACCCAGTTTTTATCTTACTTTCTTCATTGTGGACATATTTTGTGCCGAATTCTGTTACCCTAATATGGGATGGATTTGGGAATTACTAGCCTCGTCTGTGTATATTTATCATTCTGAGCTCTGGGATAGCAACTATGTGGCCAGGTTTTATGATATAAGTGAAAGTTTCCTTGGCTAGGTGTATTTTCTGATTTTCAATAAAGAAGCCCCTTCATTCTCACCGGAAGTAAATCTCTCATAGCCAATATGGGAGATTGGTATTTTGGTAAATCATTCACCTATATTAGGGTTTATGGCAGCAATGATACTCACATGTTTCCTAAGGTCGTGTTAGATAGGTTGTTCCTAGAGGAGATTTCATTTCAAACAGTTACCATAGGGGATTTACAAAAAATGTGCTGCACTGAAGAGGAAGGTTTGGCCCAGGTTTCCTATTACCCTTGGATCCTTGAGTGTACCTGCTTCTACTTGGGCATCATAGCTTAGTGACCACATAGTGTCACTTAAAATTGGTTTTGCAAGAAAAAGGAAGCATGATCCCAAAGGGATTGTTGAACTCCACCTCAGGTAGAACCATTTTAAAATAGGTTTCATTCATGAGGAAACTCCTGATGATTTCATTTATCAAGGAGTAGATACATTATCTGAAGTATTGGAAAGGGATAAGAAAAAATAAGAGCAAACCCATATCCTGTAGTACCAGAAGGAGATCAGAGACAGGGTAAAACATTACAGGTCTATGGAGTTAGAAATCCTGGAAAGGATAACAAGAGACAAGGAAGAAAGATAAGCTCAAGCTGCAACAAAAGAGGCTCTGGCATCCAAAAATGCATCTGTGGAAACCAGCTCAAAATTGGGTAAAGGGAAAGCTCCCATGGGAGAAATTCCCCAGACATATATGGAATAAGAGGTTAAGGACTATTTGCAGACTTCAGAGAAAATAAAGCAGAGACTGAGCAAGATGACTTCAACACTAGACATCCAGGAAGTTGCAACCTCTCAGCCAATTGAATATTCTTAGGTGACCACTGTGGGTGATAATACTCGATCTACATTAGCACAGATTGAATGAGAACCTCTCAAATGGCTGCAATATTTAATCTCATCTGTTCCCACCTCTACCATTGACTTGACTCATTCAGAAGAAGAAGATGAGAGGGTCTTTCCTGTGCCTGTGACCCTTGAATTTGGCAATGGTAATGATTTACTAAATTCCACCAATGGTGGTAATGAAAAGCCTTTATCACCTCCCTTGCAATTTCAACCTTCTTCTCAGTTTGGCCCTTCCCCTTCAGTTGTACTTGTCTCATCAATAATAGCCTTATCTTCGTTATTTGATGGTTCTACTGTGACACCTTTCATGAATCAGCTTTAACAAAATGCTACTTGTGTACCTGAATCTGTTACACCTATTTCTATAGATATGCCCATTCCTTCAGCTGATATACCTCTAGTTTTCAATATTCCATTGCATATCCCTTCATTCAGCTCAGTGTCATCACCTATGGCTGAGAAAACTTCAGCAATCTCATCATCACCACTCAAGATCACTAGTTTGGAAGTTTCATTAGTTGAGACTTCTGATTCCTAAAATTTCCTCAGCTCCTGAAGTTATTCCTACTCAGAATGTTAACCCTTCTCCATCCACTTCTCCTATTACTATGACTATGCCTTCTTACACCACAAATCAAACCACTTCTATAATATCCGCAGGAATCAATATACCCCACATTGATGAGATGAGGGAAGAATTCAATGAATATTTTGTGGTATCCTTAGGAGAATATCGGTACAGCAAAGCTGATAGATCAGTGGTGAAGAAAGGTAGGAAGAGGAACATGGATCAGAGTGATATGGATGTGTCTGTTACAAATGAGGTGGTGTGGACTTAGCAATCAAGTGATCCACTAGAATATTCCACTGATGCTGCATCTGTCTTAGGGGCCTTTACAGAGAAATTTTTTATGCTATGAGCACTTTGAACCAGGAATTTGATAAACATAAAATAGAAATTGTTAGACTGAAAGAGGATATGGTGCAACTTAAAAGGAAACATGAGAACAGGTGTGATGAAATTCAAGAGATGAATGTTTCCCTCAAAGAAGAACTACAATGAGAAAGGACTATTAATGTCACTTTGGTTCAGAAGGTTGAATTGTTAGAAAGACAATGTGAAGATGCAACTGCAAGTGCAGCTTCATCTTCATTTTCCAAATTTTCCCAAGAATAATTTAATGATCTTGCCATCGAAACTAATAGGGAACACTATGATTTGGTATGTGAGTTATTTAAAACTCTAGCTGATATATTTGAGACTCACATGGTGTTTGACAAGATGTCTGTTGTTCTAGAAGACCTAATTGAGAAAAGATAGCAGGATTCAAAATCTTATGATGAGGTCATAGATTGGAAGAGGTACATGAAGGATAAGCCTGATAATATCACTATGCTCACTACTTTTCAGTTTAAAAGATCTAGAACCATTTTGAGAGCTTGGGAAGACTTAGATGAAATAGTAGCTGAAGCCATAAAGAAAGCTCAAGATATCTGTGGCAAAAGATGGTATGCAGTTGACAATATCATGAATGAATTATCCTTTCCTACCATGGCGCTTGTTGAAAAGGCATGTCCACCTGGACTAATGATCGAGCAAGTAGAGAAATGAAGGGATGACCAAGAAGATAAGATCAGGAGGGTATTCACCTATTGACAGTCGTCCGAGAGCTTAATTTGTACGCAAGGAGGCCTATGTGGAGATGCAAGAGATCAAGGAAAACCTCTAGAGGTTCACATTATACATTCCATACATTTCAGTATATGACCTCCCGAGGAGGTATCAGCAGCACACGACCAGTATGTCAGGAAGTTCTGGTCACTTTCTACGTAGAGTGGCAAGAGAGATCATGTTCTACCATAAGAATCACTAGGGTTTAGCATGATATGTATATTGAAATCTATGAGCTTCGTTTTTTTGTTATCTTATTGTACTAAAAGCTAGCAAGCTTTAGATTAGGTGTCAAGAACAAATTTTGTACTGGAAACTTTATATATATATATATATATATATTCTTATTTTTTGCAGCCTGCAGAAATTTTTTAATGGAATGTAATTTACATGGATTTTATCTTTTACAATGTTTATTTACAATTTCTCATGTTATTTTCACACATCAAAATGTCAAGAATGGGCAATATGTCAATACAACATGTAATTAGAAAGTGAGTAAGTAACTGAATTAGAAGATCTTGGAACATGTTGATATTTAATGGATTCAAATGATCACTAAACGAGGCATACTATTCGAAAGAGATAGAGGATTACATGGTTGCGGATAATGTAGATGTGGTTTAACTGGGAAACCACTAAATGAGAGTCTAAATAGACAACCATGTGATTAACATCATGAGAGGAAGATTTAGTCAAAAACCTTGGCACTGCATGATATTCAATGATATCATTGGTAGTGGGACCTAGAAAACTCCCCTTGAACTAACTATGTCATGGGATTGGGAATAAAGTACCCAGGTTTTTGAAGCAAGATTCAGGGTATGGTGGCAAAACCATATTAATGAGTCAAATGTAAAGTGAAAAGATAACATGAAATAAGCAGTGATAGATAATATTCAAAAACCATGACAAAATATTCAAACCACACCATAAGTCAAATATACTCAAATGTAAAAGGTATTGATGCAAAATATCTTAAGCATAATACCTTTTCAGGTAAATCCCATTGCAAGGATTTCTGAAAAATATTCCAACATAATCCACTATCTCATAGGCCCCTTTCTCTAAGACTTTACTTATCATATAGGGATCATAGCACATTGATTCCAATTTCCCTTTTCCTAATTTGACATATTTCTGATCATATTCCATAACAACATCTCCTTCATTAAAAACACAAAGTTGAACCAACTTATAATATTCATCATTGTTTCATTTTTGATGTGACGAGTTGGCCAAAGTGAGATCTCATTGCATTTTGTCAAGGTTTGTTAGATAAAAGAAATGTTATTCCTTGGCTCAGGTATTAGGAAAATGCTCAACAACTAGTTTCAATGCAGAATTTCGCATGCAATGGGTAGATTCCAATGGAAATACTCTTTACCCATCATGGAACATTCACATTTCCTTCGAGTGTGAATGGAGGAACTGGCCTCGAACACTCAGCTGAATATTTTGATCAAAGGCGAATGATGAAATTCTATTTTCGAAAGGAGGAAATATGCCATTAAGGTATGCAGATTTCAAGGTACTGACTTGTTTCTAAGACTAATTCCTGGAAGATGTGTTGAATTCTACAAGAATAGTCTCATCAAAGGAGGGCCATGATGAATCCCACATCAATGACATGAAACTTGTAACAAATTTATGTAATTTGAGTATGAATTAACCACACGACTGAATCAAAGGTAAATAACCCAAAATAGAGGCAGTTTTGACTACAGAGCATAACAATTAATATATAACTTTCCTTTTAACATTGAGTGTCACGACCGAAGACTTGGAAGCATTGAATTTACGACGTGGATACTAGGACATTATGTGACTCTGGATGATGAATTCTTTGAAAATAGTCAAAGGAGTAACCCGACTCATGAAATTAGATTGAATCGAAGACAAGATGAATACCCAACTGTTTGAATGAAATGCAGAGAGGTTCCATGTTCAAAGGTGACTAGCTGCCATATTTACAAATGAAACATCATTTTATTACCTTAATTTCCTCATCGTGATCAATGAGTGCCTCTTTACTTTTTTAACGAGTCAAAAGAGGGTAACAAACACTCATTGCAGCTTATCATTTGATAATTCTATTCTTGTATGTTTTTCAAACCTGAGAAAGGAGGGGTCCATTATTGAGCAGTGTGTTTCAGTGTTTAGTTTAATGAGTCCAATGAAAGGAAACTCGGTGTAGTTCATGTTTAAAGAGTCTGAATGGAACTGACTAAGACTCCAAAAAGGTCCTTTTTCATAAAATTTAGTCTCCGAGGCCCGAAAAAAGTATAAAATAATACCTTGGATAACTCTTCTAGTCAATGACTAGAGTATACTTTTTTTGTAAATAGTCAATCCGAACCGAAAAAGGGGTAAACTACCATCGAAAATACGACCCTTCAATTAATTTTATGAGAACGAAGGCGACAAGTTCACTCGATGATCTTTTCACATTTAAAGAGTAAGAAAAGATATTAAAGAGGAATGCATTAAGGTTTATTTTTCATAAACAGTTTTAACGAGCCCAAAAAAGCAATAAAAGTAGACTCGAAAACTTAGTTCTAAGGTTTAACGAGAAAGACTAAAGTTTTAAAAATGTGCTTGGAATATTTTTTCATTTTGATTGAGAATGAAAAAGGCATGAAACTGGTTGTTTCTTTTATAGAGGTTATATAGGCCCACAATGTTGAGAACATGCTTAAGTGCCAATTCTATTTATGTTACCCTACCATCCTGCGAAGCATAGTCTTCAAAACTGTGTTAATGGCTTCGACTTAGTCATTATATTATGGATAGTGGGGAGTTGAGTTGTCATAATGAAAACCCAACTTATCTCTTAGCTTGGTCATCATCGAATTATGGAAATGAGGTACGTGATCAGTATATATGGATTGAGGAATCCCAAACCTGGCTATGGCGTGATTAAAAAGAAAGAGGGTGGTATTCTTACCATCCTTTCCATATGTAGGCATTGCCTCATCCCATTTGGTAAAATAATCCACAGCTACAATGATGTAACCATGCTCCCCGACTGAGGTGGGATTACAATCCATAAAATTGATCCCCCATTTGGAGAAAGGGCCAAGGACAATGATGGGGTAGAGAAGAGTAGGGTGGATGCTCTTATTTGGATAAAATAGCTGACAAGGTGGGAATTTTTTAACTGTTTCATGGCAATCTTTAAAGATTGAGGGCCAAAAATAACCAGCAAAAAGTATTTTTTGGGATGTATCCATCCCATAAAGAGTAATTCCACATGATATGGAGTGGAAATCATTTAATACTTGTTGAGGCTCATCATGGGTTAAACATCGTCCTAAAATAGAATCAATGCCATGCCGATATAAGGTATTATTTATGATTATATAGTTTTTAGCGTGGTTACGGTTACGATGACAATCATCATGAGATAGATCAGGATGAAATCATTGATTTTGGAGATATATAATAAAATCTCCATACCATGGGTCAGTCATGCTAATGAGGAACAAAAAATCATTGGGTAAAGCAGTCATTGGGCTCAGTTTCCATTGTAGTGGGGCACATTAATCATGCATATCAACCCATATTAGCTCCCCTAATGAAGGAGGAGGCTTAATTAGGTTCACCGAATAAAGGAGGGGGCTCATATAACTAAAAATGAAGAGATGTTGATGATGCAAGCACATGTTTGAGTCAAATACGTAGGATAAATGGTAAATTAGGATGTAAAGAAAAAATAATGATGTGAGGTTAGAAAATGACTCCAACAACCCCCCTTATGCTAATCTTATGTGGAGGAGTAAAAAAAAATAGGGCCCTAGAAATAAAGGACATAGGTCACCATGTATAAAAATAATCCTAAAAATGCTAAAAAATCTAAGGGAGGAAAGGGGGAAAAAACTAGTGGTAAAGAACCGCCTGCTAAAAATGAACATTGAAGGATCTAATATGTCCTCACCATAGTATAACTCACCCCCACCAATTACCAAATATAATAGAACTTCTTCTCAGTGAATCTCTTGGTAAAGATGTCTGCAAACTGCTCTTTTGTAGGGAAATATTGCAGTGCAATGGTTCTGTCATGCACAAGCTCTCTAATGTAGTGCATGTGGATATCAATGTGATTGGTTCTATGTCTATGAAATGGATCTATTGATATCCTGATAGAAATCTAACTATCACAAAAATGACAATAGAAGTGGTGCTACCAATATTAAACTCAACTAGAATACCCTACAACCAAACTGCCTAAATGCAAGCATTGACTACTCCTCGATAATATACCTCTGTTGAAGATAAGGAAATGGATACCTTATTTTTTCTTGAATAGAAAATAGGCCCACTACCAAACATGAAAAAATAAATGGAAGTGGACTCCCGATCAATTCTATCAGCTTCCCAATCTGAATCAGTGAATCCAACCGAGTCAAGATTGGAATCTGCAACATAGTGAATGCCAAAATGTCTAGTAGCCTGTACATACTGTAGAATTATTTTGGATTACTTAAAGTGAATCTCATGGGGTTGATTCATTTACCTCGACACAACATTTATGGAATAATAAATATTAGGCTGAGAATGTTTCAAGTACAAAATACTTCCAATCAATTATCGGTAGAGTGTAGAATCCACAAATGGTGTAGAACCACCATCCTCAAGGTTGATTCTTGAGAGGAATGGGAATGATACAGACTTACATTTTTCCACATTAAAATTATTTATCAAGTAAAATCATATTTTTGTTGGGAGATAATGATCCCATCAAAATTATGAGTGATTTCTAAACCAAGAAATTGCTTTAGTAGGCCTAAATCACTCATATCAAATGCTTGGTGTAAAGCATTTTTTATGAAGTTGATCGAAGAAATAGTGGTCCCTGTAATCAATAGGTCATAAACATAAAGTAAAATTTTCAGAAAATTAATTGCATTCTTCCATAGATACACATTCTTATCCGATTTGCATCTTACAAAGTTTTGCGATATACGAAAGGAATCCATCTTTGCATACCATGCTCTTTGGGCCTGTTTTAAACCATACAAAGATTTCCTTAATCTACAGACCAATGTCGGATATGATATGTAACCTTTGGGATGATTCATGTTGATCTATTAATTAATATAACCATGATATTTTCTCCACCATTATCATATCTAAGATCTTTGATCTTTCTCCTAATGGAAGTCTCAACATAAGCCTTGAAAATATTGAAATTTTCAAATACTTCTTATTTGTTGTTTAGAAAGTAGACCCATGTGAACTTATAAAGGTCATTAATGAATGTGAAAACAAACTTGGATCCATTCAGGGAGGTAGTTGGTAATGGACCACTGATACCACTGTAAATTAACCCCAAAATACAATAAGCTCTTTTATCTTTTCCTTGATCGAACTTATACTCAGGATGCTTACCAACTATGCAACCTTTGCAGATCCCTTTTGAGGAAAATAATCATAATTGAGGTGTCTAAATATCTCATGCCATATAAGGATAACCTCATTTCCATGATTTAGAAGGGAACCTGGCTTTGAATATGGCACAAAATTGGAAAACTCATATGTTTTTGCAACATGATTTGATTTTCCTATTGCAATGATTTTTTTGGTGGTTATTTCAGAAATCTCTACATCATTGGGGCTAAATACAACCTTCTTTGAAAATCTAGTATGTGTCATTTGATACAAAGAGAGCAGGTTTGAAGCTATAGAGGGAACATATAAAACATTTTGAACATAACCATGTTCTAAGTGAATTGTACCTTTTCCTTTTGATGATATTTGTGAATCATCTCCCATGCGTGTTAGAAAGTATGACCGTAGAGCAATAACACATATACATTTAAATCATTAAACAAGATTCAAAACAAATTAAAACATTATAGAGAGACATAGATATAATGTGGTTCACCCAAACGATGGGCTACGTCCACAAATAAATTGCCAGTACTTTTATTACAGTCCAAAAAGTGAAGGGATATAGCCTGCAGCAAAACCGCTGCACTTCCTCTTAACTCTCTCACAGTCTCTCCTCCAATAAAAAATAATACCATACATAGTCATGTTACAATTCTTTCTTCTATAGGGGAAATACCATAGGAAAATACTATGGTTAACCCAATACCATGGGTCCACAAAACTGTTGGCCAACACACATCCCAGAAAACATTTCTTAGGGTCTCCGCCCCAGAACCCCCTTTTTCAAGTCGCTGCCTTGAACCCCGAGCCAGGGGAAATGAGTGTACTATACACCTGGGGTACAAACACAATTGAATAATATATTTGGATCTAGAATATTAGGCTCCACAACCAACAATCTCCCACTTGGAGACTGATCATAGCAACTCCACCACTACTGCACTTGCTAGACTATGCTCTAGACCTTGGACTTGGCAAATTTCTTATTTTCACCTTCATGCTTGAATGCCAATATAAATCAAGTAGGAACTCAGCTTCTCTCTGGATATTCTTTTTTTCAACATGTCTACATGATTATGGCTAGTATGTATCTTTTCCAGTTTTAACAGTTCTTCATCTAGAACAGATCTTATGAAGTGGTACTTTAGCTGTGTATGTTTAGTCCTCAAATGGAAGGCTGATTTCTTTGCAAGATGAATGGCACTCTCAATGTCACTGTACAGCCTACTATTCTCCTACTTCTTACCCAATTATTCCATGAACCTCTACAACCAAATCATCTCCTTACTAGCCTCTGTAGTAGAAACATACTCTACTTCCATTGTTAAAAGTGAAACAACATATTATAGTTTTGAAATCCAACTTACTGTTGTTCCACCCACAGTAAACACATACCCTGTGGTTCTCCTCCTGCTGTCTTTATCACCAGCCATATATGCATCAACATATCCCTGTAGAACAATGTCTGAAGCTCCAAAACATAATGCATGAGAAGTGGTACCTTTCAAATACCTGAGAATCCACTGCACTGCTTTCCAATGCTCATTACCTGGATTATTCATATACCTGCTCACAACTCCCACCACATGTGTAATATCTAGTCTTGTGCACACCATGGCATACACAAAGCTTCCAATGGCTAATGAATATGGAATCTTGGACATGTAATCTATCTCTTCCTATGTCTTTGGACACATATCCTTACTTAATTTGAAATGGCTAGCCAAAGGTGTATTGACTGGTTTTGCATTCTACATTCTAAATCTATGCAACACCTTTTCTATGTACTCACCTTGAGACAATGTCAATTTGCAATTTTTCTTGTCATTTGTTATTCTCATACCAAGTATTTGCTTTGCAGCACCCAAATCCTTCATCGCAAATGATTTTTCTAGTTTTCTTTTGAGCACATTTATATCCTTCATGTTAGAGCCTGCAACAAGCATGACATCCACATACAATAACAACATAATATATTTTCCATTATATAGCCTCTTGAACTAAACACAGTGGTCAGAATGACATCTATCATAACCTTGTTCTATCATAAACTTATAAAATGTGGCCTTGGAGCTTGCTTCAGGCCATACAAGATCCTCTTCAACCTGAAAACCAAATTATCCTTCCCTTTGACCTCATACCCTTGTGGCTAATGCATATAAATCTCTTCCTCCAAATCCCCATGGAGAAATGTTGTTTTTACATCTAACTATTCAAGATGCAAATCATCAATCTCGTATCCAATAAAGGTACATTTCTTGGATTTAGCTTCAAGCTTTGTTCTATCATCTTTATCAATATGGACAAATGCTTCGCAACCAAAATTTCTCAGAAATGAGTATTTTACCTATTTACCTGTTCATGCCTCCTCTAGAATTCCACCATCCAAATCTCTTGAGGGCCCTCTGTTTATTAAATAAATAGCATTGTTTACAGCATCAACTCAAAACTGTAAGGGCAACCCTGCATGCAATCTCATACACCTTGCGCGCTCCATGATCATTCTATTCATCCTTTCTGACACACAATTTTCTTGTGGTGTTCTAGGGACTATCTTCTCTTTGTGAATATTATTGTGCAATAACTTTCAAACTCCTTGCTGCAGTACTCGTCTCCATTATCAGATCTAAGACGTTTCAACATTTTTCCTGTCTCATTCTCAGCCAAAGCTTTCCACTTCTTAAAAGTATCAAACACATCAGATTTTTGTCTAATGTAATAAACCCAAGTTTTTCTAGTTGCATCATCAATAAAAGTAACATAATAACGAGAGCTATTGGTTCTTTTCTGGGTAGACCCGGGTTTACTTTATTGTACCAACAAAACCCCTAGCTCACTGGCCCTTTCATCGAAAGACCGCAGAGCAGCCTGAAGTCTCACCCGAAGTGATATTAGATGGGGTGGCTGAAGACTCAGATGTCTTCAACAGGGTTCTGTAGCATCCTAGGGTCTCGTGACTCTTCTTAGCCAGCGGGATCTCTCTACGAGGACGATCTCTCGTTCTAGCTGGCACTGAAAGGGAGCGGAATCTTTTTCGCATCGCAGCTTCTATGGTGATGCGCAAACTTACTCTTTTGTTGAGCTCCTTCCCTGCGATATCTCACACCGCAGCTCCCCAGACGATGCGATATCCCCTTTCTACTTTGTAATATGTCCTATAATGAGGTTCAATATGCATATCACTCCCAAGGTCCTGAGACCTTCCTCTTGGGTCTAATAACTCTGTTAACCTTCACAAGGGTGTTAAACCACTTCACTCAGACCTCTACAGTTTAACACGCTAACATCAACTATGCTGAACTTGTGGAACTCATATACCGTAGTCACTTAGCGCTATAACTGTCAACTATCATGAATCAAGCACTGATAAACTCATATACATGCTACTTGATACATTAAACTTGTGGTTAACCTTCTATGTGCTATAAAATGAAGCATAACATACATACATTCATCAACTGATAAGAAACATTCATGTAATAGATAACAGATAGAAAATAGGTAAAACACAATCACATGAACAGTCGCACAACACATGGGTTTTACGTGGTTCACTTCCAGGGGGAAGCTACGTCCACGGGAACTAGTTTTTATATTATATCTTGAGAGAGTAAACACAGTTCTGCTACAACCTATTATGCAACTTGAGATCTTCTGGGAAACTCTACACACACAACCTGGAGCCCTTCTCTCTTAGATCTCTTCTTCTTCTTATATTGCCTTCTTACAATATACTATTCCTCTCTCTCTCAATCCCTACATATTGTTACATTCATGCTCAAGGATCCAGCTACTGGTTACAGTAAGATAACTATAGACTGAATAATAGAACTAGAGCTTGACTCCCTCTCAATGTCTTACAATACAACTGACTATGAGCTAACAGACTAACTGACTCTCTGACTAGCTAGCTAATTGTCTGAATAGCGACCCAACTGTCTAACCTTTTACAATACAAAATACATGCTTATATAGGCAGCCCGAAGGTCTCGCCCTGTTACAACACTATTGGCCTTTCCCAACAGTAACCCAAAAAGCCTAACTATGACAGTTGGCGCATCTGTACCTTGGGCTACCGCTTACCGTCACACCACAGCTTCCTGCAGTCTTCCACACTTCCCGGCGCTGATCGTGGGTATGGGCACCGCTTCCTCTGCAGTCCTCTTCTGTCCTTTGTATTCAATACCTCGGCCCATTGATCCTTTTCCTTTATGAGGGTAGCTGAGCCCTCCTATCTTCGCCACTTCCTTAAGTGTAGTGGTTGAGCTTTCTCTTCTCGGCCGCTCGGGTACTGTTTCCTTTGACTTATTCTTTTGATATAGCAACTTTTCCTGTAGCTTCAGGGCCCTGCTCCAATAGTCCCCTAAAACTTACTTGTGGCTCATCCCTAAGCCACTAACAACTGATTTCTCTTGCTATAGCTTCTCCTTGGCTTCCTGCGAATTCTTTGTAAGTCTCTCGCAAAGTCCTGCGACTTCTTTATTCATAACCTCGACACACTCTTGTGCCGTTTTTTCTAAAATAGTGTCAACACTTTCCTTAAGTGAGGCTCTAGAAATTAATGGCAGACCCTTTATAAGCTGCTAAATTTGTTTCAACGACCCCATCTCCTGCTACCTTGTTCAGTTTTGAACCATTCACCTCACTTTCTACTAGAGCGCTTGTTCGAACAGGCTCATCCAAGCCATCATCATTCTGAATATAGGGAAAGTGGTAAAACTTCCACGAGGAGACATGTCCTTTTCTAGCTTTAATCTAACTACCTTCTTGGACATTTTCTGTGTCTCTCTCATTTTCAACATCTCTGCTTCATTCCTTTCCCATTTCCTTTTGTTTTTCTGAGTCTTGGATGCCTGTTTCTTGGTCCTTTTTTCTTTTCATGAGATCTTCTAGAAAACTCCATGCACATAGCCAGGAGCCCTTCTCTTAGATCTCTTCTTTCTCACTTTTCTTCATCTCTATTTTCTTATATTTAGTGATGTTCTCACCTTTCTTCTTTTCTGCTCTGGGATGGAATCTTCTACTATCTAAGCTTGACTCCTCATCCTTGGCGGCTGTCTGACCTATGGTGTACCTAATTTCACAACCTTGGGTGGCGTCGTCATAGCGGACACAAGGCCACCACACTAGAATATTTGCATAATGTCTTCTAAAGGTTCTGTCTTGGACATAAAACACTCGGTGCAATACTCTGAACTAGCAATGGCTGCAAAATTGGGGAAAACCAGCACTCTGTAACTGCAGTATCTCTTCACAGGGAAAACTCTTACAAATTGCTCTATACTCTCAGAAATCGCAAAAGTAACCCTTCTGGATGAATGGTCTCTAAATTTATAATGAAGGTGATAATATTTGAAGCAACGGTCATTTGGATAGACTCGTCGGTGGTATTAATTGCATGGACAAGACAACACCCGTCATTTCGATCCTCATTAATTGCTGAAAATCTGATCAAATTTCCCTCGAAACTTGCGTGCAGGCACCGGTCTTGTCGAATATTTATCAAATCTGGACAAATCATTATACTGTTTCCAAATCTAGGGAAACATATAGTTGTCGTATCTAGATTAACTGCTTGTTAGAAGGCGAAGTGACTATCCCTCTACCTTTTTTCAAAATCATCTACATGGCATGGGGAACATCGCATCGCTGTGATTCCACACCACATTGTCTCGAACCAAAGTGTCGGAATGAATGCCGCAATGTTCAAAAACTCCACAAGCATCCTATGACTTGCGCAACATACACTTTTCTGATGCGATTCCTCATACTTAGTACTTTTTTTTTTCTGTGTAGACTAATTACCGGTGCGATGCCTCCTTTCAAATACATTGGACATCTGCACTCGATAAACTATCTAGGTTAGGGTTGGGAAGTGGATTGGCTATCACTATAAATCTTAATTCTACTACCATTAATCAAAGTGGGAAGAAGCTCCCAGTTCAGTTTGCTGAGCTGAAAGACACCTCCATTTGTAACTTGCTGAACCTGATATGGCCCTAACCAATCCGTCTTGAAATTCCCTGGAAACTTAACAAACTTACTGTCATAGAGGAGCACGAAGTCTCCTGTCTGAAAAATATTGCTCTTGATGTGCCTGTCATGCCAAGATTTCTCTCATGCCTTCTACACTTTCTGATGAAATCCTGCGATGAATCTGTCTTCTTCTAAGGCAAGCAGTTGCGCTAGTCTTTCATTCATTGTATCTGTATCAGCCATCCCGGTAATTTGAGCAACTCTTAAACTGGGAATAATATATTCCATAGGCATAACAACCTCTTGTCCATACACCAAGCTGAAAGGTGTGTGTCCTGTAAGTTTCTTGCATGTAGTCCTATAAGCCCATAATACAGCATTAACCCTGAGGTCCCAATCATTTATTTGGCTGTTACAGATCTTAGTAAGAGCATTTTCTAGAATCTTGTTAAAGGCCTCCACTGTACCATTAGCTTGAGGGTGGTAGGGAGTGCTCTTATGGTGTTGGATCTGGAATTCCTCCGTCAAGGCCTCAATAGTGCGGTTCAGAAAATGTGTTCCTTGACCACTCATCAAGATTATTGGACATCCAAATCTACTTATAATGTTTTCAAAAATGAACTGTGCAGCTATAGCAGCATCACAATTCCTCACTACTTTTTCCTCTTCCCACCTGGTGAGGTATTATGTTCCTGTGATGATGTATCTCACACCAGTTCATTTCCCGGGTGAGTTGATAGGACCCACAAAATCTATATCCCACTTTTCAAATGCCCGCAACATAATCTGTGGTCGCAGCGGCATTTCATCTCTCCACGAAGTTTTTCCTACCCTCTGGCAGATATCATAGCATCTGCAAAAATCCTTAGTGTATTTATACAAAGTAGGCCACCATAATCCTATATCTAGGATTTTCTGAGCAGTCGACTTTCCTGCGAAATTACCTTCTGCAGCACCTGAATGTGCTTCTCTAATAATGGCCTTTTTCTCATGCAGCATAACGCATCTGCGCAAGACTTCATCTGGACCTAACTTATATAAATGTCCTACGATCAAAGTGAAGTCTACTGCTTTAACAACTAACTATTTCTTCTACTGTTTAGTAAACTAAACAGGTTCCCACCATGTAGTGAGAAAGTGAATAATATCAGCGTAATACTCATCTGCGATCTGGATAGAAAACAATTGCGCATTTGGTAAATTGTCCTCTAAATTACTTGGTTCTTCGCCTGAATCTATCCACGACAGATGATTAGGTTCGACATTTAATTTTTCTGGTTTTACAATAATTTCAAAATCATACTCCTGAAATAAGAGTAACCATCTACAGATCCTTCCTCCTAATACTGGTTTATTGACCATATAATTTAAAGCAGAATGGTCAGTGAACATCTTGAATGGGGAACCCAATAGGTAGTGCCTAAACTTCTGTAGAGTATCCACCATATCTAATCCTTCTCTTTCTATAGTGGTGTAGTTCTTTTCCGCGGTAGATAGCTTTCTACTTGAGTACGCGATAAGGTGATCGATACCCCCTTCTCCTGGTTGGGTTAAGATGATCCCTAGTGCGATGCCAGATGCATCCACATGTACATGAAATGGCTTGTTCCAATATGGGAATACTAAGATGGTTGCTGTAACCATGTTCTCTTTAAGTGTGTCTAAACTTTGCTAGCATTCCTCATTCCATAGGAATTTCACTTCTTTATTTAACAACTTTTCCATAGGTGTTGTGATCTTTGCATAACCTTTGATGAATTTTCTATAGTACCCGGTATGACCAAGCACTGTCCTCAATTGCTTGACTGAGTTGGGTACTGGAAGATTAACAATGATGGCAATCTTTGCAGGATCTACCATCAAGCCTTGTCTGCAAACAATATGACCCAACAAAATACCAAATGGCACACAGAATATACATTTCTTCAAGTTAAGAGAAATATGATATTGCCTACATTTCTCTAACATGAGCCTTAAATATCCTATATGCTTGTCTATTAATCCAAATACAGTCCAATCATCAAAATAGACTTCTAAGAATTTATGGATGTATTCCTTAAATACAGCAACTACTACTCTAGAAAAGATAGCTTGTGCATTTTTAAGACCAAAGGGCATTACCATGTACTGGAATGAGCCCCATTCTGTCACAAAAGTGTTCTTATGTCGATCCTCTGAATGGATTCTGATCTGGTGATAGCCTAAAAATCCATAAGTGAAGGAATAGACCTCCTGTCTTCCCACATTGTCTAAAACATCATCAGTAAAAGGTGTTGAAAATGGGTCATGAAGTGATGCATCGTTGAGTTTGCGTAAATCGACACAAATCCTGATTTCTTCTTTGGTTTTCTTTTCCTGCATGACCATTGGACTAAACCATTCGCTCTCTTCTACATGCTCAATGATTCCTGCTGCTAGCATCTTATCAATTTCATCCTTAACTTTTCTTTATAGCGATGATTCAATCTGTATGGACGCTGCTTAACTGGCCTAGCATCCTCTTTCAATGGTATGCGCATGACTCCCAAATCTCCTACTATTCCCTTCATCTCTGTGAACTTAGTGGGAAATAGGTCCTGATAGTCATGTAAGAGATCTGCGATGTGTCCTACTGTTTCATCATCCCAATAGTCTCCAATAGAGGCAAACTTTGGTTCTATTTCTGTGCCAATATTGATCTTTTTAATCTTGATAGGTTCTGTGATAGCGGGAATTTCTAGTCTCGGTCCATCAACGTCACAAGTCCCTTCTGACTCGAGAATGTTGACACTGCGAGGATTCTCATCCTCATCATCTGGCTCTGCTGCGAAGTTGTAACATTCTAGTGCATGTTCCAACTGTCTGGCCCAATCAGGCTGAGAAGGCACTGATAGGGTACAGTCATCAAATATCTTAGTCTTTATTACATCTAGAGCCTGATCAATGCTTGGATACTTAGATTCAAAAGTGAAAGTGAGTAGGAAGCTATCTATCATAAGTGTCCATGTGATGGTTCCTCTGCGCAACTTTGTCTCAGTGTACCAATTCCTTGGAATTGTGTCTAAAGTGTGAATGAATAGGTGAACCCATTCATCCTCTAGAATATCCGATCAACTTTGTTCGCAAATCTGAATATGTGACCTGGGGTCACTCTCTCCTGTGTATTTCTACTGTAAAGGCTCCTTGTCATTAGAAAATCTGATCGCCATCAGTCTCTTAATATCATCCAATGATGCGATATGTTCTTTATGTGCATGCCACCATCTTGCAGGTGTGGCTTTTACTACAAGGTCCATAGTTGTCATCCTTTGCTCCTGAGGAATTTCTTGCTCAAACTGCTGTAAGAAGTCATTGAAATCCACTAAGCCATGAAATGATGGGATGTCAATCATCTCTGCACCAATCCATCTCAGTGACTTAGTCATAAACGCACATCTGCGAGCTGAGACTTCGTAAAGTCTATTCTGCCAATTTTCTAAACCAACCTCCGAATTTGATGCGCATGAGCTGTCGCATCGCCAACTGATATTTCCTTCTGCACTAGGGTTGATGTAATCACTCTAATTAGTAGTCATCTGATAAAGGCTTTACATGTTGCACACCTCCTCCTCTGCTCTGATAGGTTCAATGTAGCGAAGACCCTGGAAAGGATCCAATGGTGCGATGACCCGGATCTGATTATCCTCAAAGGTCATTTGTCTTTTCTTTAAGTTGATAACAGCCATGTTATCTATTTCCCAATCAATACCTAGTAAATCTGGGTACGGTCTGCTATCGCTAATGATTTCTATGACTTCAAAGTCTGCAAAGCTACGAACTCCATCAATATCAACTGGTACTTGCGGTAATCGACCCAGTGGTGATACCCTCTGCTGATTGGCTAGTCGCAGATGGATAGGTGATCTTGCTAACTTAGGGTTACCCATCTGTTCCCATGTCTGCTTAAACAGAAAATTTACCTCTGATCCTAAATCTAGGATTACCTCATCCATTTCAAATTCTCCAATTTGTGCTATGAGTCTCATCTCTCTTCCTTTTCTTGTATGGCCCATAATATTATGAACAACCCGATGCACACTATTCACGGAAGAAGACGACTGACACTGATCTATGATGCACTGAAGCTCTCTGATGGCTTTCTCATTTTGTACAAGTTTCAAGCAGCTCTGCAGGAAGTATTGTACACTTCTTGTCGACTCATCCTCTTCGCACCTTCCATATGTGGTAGCCTGCGATATCTGCACAGGACTAATGCCACAAGGTGTTTGCTGTGGTACACCCCTACAAGGCAGTACCTACGATCCCGATGCTGTAGGCTCAGTAAGGAAAGTTTTTTCTTGCTGAAATGTTTCTTTTTTCTTCTGCAGGTCAAGTGGTGTTGATTTATTAGTTTCTTTGCGCACCCACTCCGGACCTGTATTCTTTTCTGCATCGTGCGATGTCCTACTAGTATAAGCACTGCTGTGAGTCACTATATTGAATCTGGGTTCTCGTTCATTCTGCTCAGCAACAATAAGCTAAATGTTCTGGTTTACTGCTGGCTTAGGATCCCTAATCTTGGCTATCAAGATCAGACACTCTTCTATAGGGTTATCATAGGACTTGCAATACTTACATGTCGTACTAGGGTTCTGACAGTCCCTAGCATAATGTCCTACAATTCCACAATTGTAACAAGTGATCATTCCATGGCCATGGCCAAAGACTCCTCCACAGCCTCATCCTATGAACCCTCCACCATGGCCATCATGAGTCGGTTCATGCTGTAGTCCTGCTGCTGGACCTGGTGTCTCTGACTGGACTCTGTACAAGTCATGCTTTCTCTCTATCATGAGATCATAAGCTCAGCAATTATGTTCATCATGACCTACTGACTTGCAAAAGTTACAATATAAGTTCTTAGGGGTTTGTACATACTTCTGAAGTAAAGGGCATTCTTGTGGTCTATGCCCTCTTGTTTTGCAGAGTTCACACCATGGCCCTTGGGTCTGTATTAAGGGATTTGGAGCCCCACTTGCTAAATATTCAACAAATACTGGACAGTTATCTTTAGTATGGCCTTGTCCTTTACACTTTATACACCATAGTTCTTGTGCAACTTCTTTCCCTTTCTTAATCTCATGTAGTTGTAACGTGAGATTGTCTAACTGGTTATGTAGGTTTGTCATACTTGTACTAGTCTCAGCTAGAGGTGAAGCCTCTAGTTTCATTGCCATATCCAATGCTTCATCCTGCGTACGGAGTCTCTGTTGCATGAGGGGAAGTCTGATATGTGGGAGCAGTGCTGCGATGAACCATTCCTTATGCTTCTCTGCTGCAAACTCAAAGCTAACCTGGTCTATAAGAGCTTTGAATTTCTGATCAAATTCCCATACGGACTCTGTAGGTAACTGTTTAATTTCTTTAAGCTTTGTGATACATTGTGACTCAGACTTAGGTTTCTTAAATTCTTTGATCATGGCGGTCCTGACTTGTATGAGCGTTCTGGGATGCGTTGTTGTATACTTCATATACCATGTTAAGGCTCTGTCTCTAAGTGTAGTGGCCAACTGGACAAGTTTAGTATTATCATCCTGGATCTATTTAATGGTCCATACGGCTTCACATAGGAACCAATGCTATTCCGGGTCTTCTGCCCCTGTACCCTTAAAGGTAGGTAACTTCATGTCGTCCCCCATTCTGTTTCTACGTGGTGGGTTTTTATTTGCTGTGTTACTACCACTTGGTGGTGTAACTGTAGTGTGTACTGTGTGTGAACTACTAGATGTAGTTCCTGCAGGATTGTTCTGAGTCCCAGTCGTTTTCTGTGGGGTATAAGGGTGGTAAGGGATACCCCCTACTGGTCTTTCTGTATCACTTTGGCTATGTTCTCTAGTATGGTCTGAACTGTCTTCTACGAAGGAAGATATGAAATCTACTTTATATTTCTTACCACTACGTGTACATCCAATTTCATCAAAATCACTCTCAAACTCTTTGTGACATTACACTTATTGAACTTATTCATCTCAGAATATATCCATTACTCCTTTTTCATGTAATTACATCTTAATATATGAATTTAAAGAGTTCAAGTAATTACCGTGATATCCTTTGAAGAAGTACCTCTTGGCTTCGCTGAAAATTTTTCTTTGATCAACTGCAAACTCGGTAATGAAGCCTTCCAGCAAACTTGCAAGCCAGAAGTCTACTGCTCGTGAAATGGGATTGTCTATGCTCCTCATGGTCTGAATCAGCTCTGGTGTCCAGACAATGTTTCTTTTCTTCTTGAATATATTCTTATTAGTCAACTTTGATAACCAGACGTACAACTCATTTGCATAGGTCACAGAAAATATCTCATGCAGATAAGTGAAGATATATTTTTGTAACCAGTCCTATGTACTGAGCCTAGGACTCTTGTTTTCTATCACAGCAAATTCTCTTTCCTTTGACCCAACCCACTGGTTGAGTTCTTATTTAGTAGGATGCCAACAGAACATTAGTTCTTTAATTTGTTTGAAGCCAGCAATGAAACCATTTGTTGGTTATTTTCTGGGAAGACCTGGGTTTACTTTATTGTACCAACAAAACCCCTAGCTCACTAGCCCTTTCGGTGACAGACCACAGAGCGGCCTGAAGTCTCACCCGAAGTGATCTTAGATGGGGTGGCTGAAGACTCAGATGTCTTCAACTGGGTTCTGTAGCATCCTAGGGTCTCAGGACTCTTTTTAGCCAGCAGGATCTGTCTACGAGGACAATCTCTCCTTCTAGCTGGCGCTGACAGGGAGCGAACTCTTATCGCATCGCAGCTTCTATGGAGATGCACAAACTTAATCTTTTGTTGAGCTCCTTCCCTACGATATCTCACACCGCAGCTCCCCAGATGATGCGATATCCCCTTTCTACTCTGTAATATGTCCTATAATGAGGCTCAATATGCGTATCACTCCCAAGGTCCTGCGACCTTCCTCCTAGGTCTAATAACTCTGTTAACCTTCACCAGGGTGTTAAACCACTTCACTCAGACCTCTACAGTTTAACACGCTAACATAAAATATGTTGAACTCATGGAACTCATATACTGGAGTCACTTAGCGCAGTAATTGTCAACTATCATGAATCAAGCACTGATAAACTCATATATAGGCTACTTGATACATTCAACTTGCGGTTAACCTTCTATGTGCTATAAAATGAAGCATAACATACATACATTCATCAACTGATAAGCAACATTCATGTAACAAATAATAGATAGAAAACAGGTAAAACACAATCACATGAACAGTCGCACAACACATGGGTTTTACGTGGTTCACTTCCAGGGGGGAAGCTACGTCCACAGGAACTAGTTTTTATATTATATCTTGAGAGAGTAAACATAGTTCCGCTGCAACCTATTATGCAGCCTGAGATCTTCTGGAAAATTCCACACACACAATCAGGAGCCCTTCTCTCTTAGATCTCTTCTTCTTCTTATATTTCCTTCTTACAATATACTCTTCCTCTCTCTCTCAATCCTTGTGGATTGTTACATTCATGCTCAAGGAGCCAGCTACTGGTTACAGTAAGATAACTATAGACTGAATAATAGAACCAAATCTCGACTCCCTCTCAATGTCTTACAATACAACTGGCTATGAGCTAACATACTAACTGACTCTCTGACTAGCTAGCTAATTGTCTGAATAGCGACCCAACTATCTAACCTTTTACAATACAAAATACATGGTTATATAGGCGGCCTGAAGGTCTCGCCCTGTTACAACACTATGGGCCTTTCCCAACAGTAACACAAAAATCCTAACTATGACAGTCGACGCATCTGTACCGTGGGATGCCGCTTACCGTCACACCACAGCTTCCTACAGTCTTCCACGCTTCCTAGCGCTGATCGTGGGTATGGGAACCGCTTCCTCTATAGTCCTCTTTTGTCCTTTGTCTTCAATACCTCAGCCCACTGCTCCTTTTCCTTTATGAGGGTAGCTGAGCCCTCCTGTCTTCGCCGCTGCCTTAAGTGTAGTGGTTGAGCTTTCTCTTCTCGACCGCTCGGGTACTGTTTCCTTTGACTTCTTCTTCCGATATAGCAGCTTTTCCTGTAGCTGCGGGGCCCTACTCCAACAAGAGACACAAAGAGATTGTACCTGAGCTGGTCACCATACAGCTGTATGGAAAAGCTCTAACTTTTTACTCTTCTTTTGTTTCCCAAACCTGAGAAATCTAACTCTCTTCTATTTTCCATAAACACAGTTCTCACAGAATTCCAAACTTACCTAGTTCAGATCTGGAAGCAGTTTCCTTGTTTGGAGAATCTGCATCGCCTTCTCACTCATGTAGCCAAGACTATGATTCCACAGTGTCGCACCTATTTCTATGGAATCTATAGAGATAGAATAATCATTATTAGGAAAACATAAATATAACGTACCTACGCTATCTCCTTTTATTATTACCATTGATCCTTTAGTGATGTTCCACCACGTTTCTCCAAACGTAGACAAACAACCGCTATCTCCCAAATTCCCTGTTGAGATCATATTTATTTTCATAGAAGGAATGTGCCTTACATCCCTTAGCAGCCATTCACATCCATTATTTAACTTAATATGTACCTTACCCTTTCCAACAATTTTACATGGTTCATCATCCCCCAATAAAACATGTCCAAAATCACCTTGAACATAATCNTCTGAATCTACTACCCAGTAATTTCTAGTATTATCTAATGCAAGAATCAAAGCATATTTTAACACATCACCTACTACATTTGCTTCCTGAGTAGTCTCTTGTTGCCTCACACCTTTCTTCTTTGGTGCTCGGTTTTCTTTATTCAGATGTCCTTTCTTACCATAGTTCCAGCACTCTATTTTTCTGAATCTGGACTTAGATCTTCCCTTTTTAGAATTGCTATGATTTCCTAGGATCCTTTCTCTCTTTTTATGTCTCCCTCTGCTCGCCATGGTCAATGCATTACCTGATGTCTCACCTATGATTTTTCTTTGCATTTCCTTGCTAAGAATAACACCAAAAACATCATCAAACTTAAGAGTGTTTAAACTATGAAAAAAGTTACTTACAGCCATGACCAAGCTATTCCAACTTTATGGAAATTAGCACAAGATTAGAAGAGCCCTAGCCTCATCATCAAAGTTCACTTTTACAGAACTTAACTAACTGGTAAGTGTATTAAACTCATTTAAATGGTCAGTAATAGATCCACCTTCCAACATCTTCATATTAAATAAACTCTTCATTAAAAATACCTTGTTAGAAGCCGAGGGTTTTTCATAGAGCATACTCAATGCACTCATCACACCCTCTATTGTTTTTTGTTTTGAAATATTGAAGGCCACTAATGAAGCCAGGCACAACCGTATCATTCCCAGTGCCTTTCTATCAAGAACATCACATTCTTCATCCTTCATAGCCGCTGGCTATTTTTATTTTCCTCCCAACGGCAAGTACAGATCCTTCTAGTAAATATAGTCGTCCATTTGCATCTTCCATAACTGATAGTTTTGGACGTTAAATTTCTCGACCCTAAACTTTCCTTCTTCTGCCATTTCTCCCACTCAAACAAGGAACCCTTCTTTCCTGAAAGTTTACGAATCAAATAGACCTTTTGGCTCTAATACCTATTGTTAGAAAATAGGACCATAGATCAATAACAAATATACAATAAAATCATAAACAAGATGCAAAACACATTAAAACATTACAGAGAGACAAATATATAATGTGGTTCACCCAAATGATGGGCTACGTCCACAAAGAAATTGCCAGTCCTTTTATTATAGTCCAGAAAGATGAAGGGATACAACCTGCAACAAAACCATTGCACTTCCTCTTCACGCTCTCACACTCTCTCTTCCAATACAAAAAAATACCATACACAGTCGTGTTACAATGCTTTCTTTTATAGGGGAAATACCATGGGTCTGCAAAAATGTTGGCTAACACACATCCCAAAAAACATTTCTCGGGGACTCCACCCCTGAACCCCCTTTTTCGAGTCACTACCCCAAACCCCAAGGTAGGGATAATGAGTGTATAGTACACCTGGGGTACAAACACAACTGATTGATATCTATGGATCTAGAATATTAGTCTCCACAACCAACAATGTGTATAGAGATGCAACTTTTGGAGTCCAATGATTTGAAAGACTCTTTTCTTGCAACCATATGATTCAAAGCTCCAGAATCTATGAGAAGATATTTTTCATTCAAAACACTTTCCATGAGTGCATGACCTATTTCTAGATGATAATTCTGATCTCCATTGTCCTTCTTCCTTGTGCCATCTAGAAGAGTGATGTTTTTTTCTCCAATAGAAGGGACATCTGATCAATAGGCCTCTTTATGCATGAGATTTTAGAATGAAATCCCTTGCTATAGTAAGAGAACTTTGTCTTCTCTTTACTCCTTTTCTTGTGTTTCTTCAATCCTGAGGGCTCTTCTAACTACTTGGTCTTCTCCTTCTTCTTAGGATGATCAAAATTGATCTTCTCTTGTTTATTTTTCTTTTTCTTTAGTATCTGTAGCCTTGGGTCCTCCAACAAACAAAGATTGATCCTTGGAGGATCTCATGGATCCCATCTAAAATTTTGTATCATGCTCATTGGCTAAGGACTCAATGAATGCATTCAAGGTTGGCATGTTCCAATTTAAAATGGTGATTTTTCATGTATGGAAGGTAGAGACAAACACAAAATAATGTGCTCCTAGATTTGAAATAATATAGAGTTAGTTGGTCATCTTTATTCTCTTCACTAAATTGCTTTAATTGAAGCACCAAATTCTTAAAATTGGTGATGAATTCATTTATGGTCTTGAAATTTCTAGGATTGAGAGAAATAAGTTCATTCTCTAACTAATTAACCCTCATCTCATATTTCTTGCTAAAGAGTTTATAAATTTGTTTTGACACTTATTTGGGAGTATTCAATCTGGTTAGATGAAAAAGAAGATCGTTTGAAATCAAGAGGCATAAAAAACCATAAGCTTCATTAAGATTATTCATGTATTTTGGCTTCTCTACAGTTGTATTAGGCTCCGGGTCCGTTCCCATATTGACTCTGTAGAGTCCCTTGGAGCACAATATTATCTCAATGTGCTCCTTCCATTGATGATACTTGAAAGTAGTAAGAATATTGCAAGAAGAATAGTCCATCTTCCAAATGTAGTGAATGTAATTGGCGATTTTGAGATAACTGCAGTCACACAAAACAAACAAAATAAGGTTGAACAACCTACACTTTTGATGTTGCTTCACACCTGTCTTACCTAATCAAGCAAGCTTGATCAACCGGATGCTAGATTATCCAAAATTTATGTGGAAAATGTTTTGCTTCTGGTGCAGTTTTGGAATAATTTTGAGCTTCTAAGAGTTGATTCACAGAGTAATAAGATTCTAGTTGTTGTACCCAATTGTCTACGGATTCCACGCCAATCTTTCTTTCTATATTCAGTATGTCCAAATTCATTTTCACTTTGAATGGACTAATTTTGTTTGAGTTGGATCTCGTTGAGGATCCTATTGGGCACTCAATATGCTCATTAATTACTTAACCAGAAGAGTGTTCAATATTTAATTGTGAACCCAGGGAAGTATTATTAGAATTTGAATGCCATTTAGATCTTCAAGCATATAGTTCTAATAATGTTTGCACCAAATATATGGAGAAAGAAGATACAAAAAGAATAAATCAAACCACACGGGAATTAGAATGTATTGCTCGGGAATTTACAGTATCATTCACAATAATAATATCCAGTGTTACAATAGTTTACATTGGAAGAATTCAAATGCATAGGGTATGAATTCGAATCTCCCAAGTGGATATGAATGTATGTAACTGAATCTCTAACTCATGGTATCCCAATCAATATAGGAGTCCAAAATCAACTCCCAGATGTCCAACCAACTCAAACAAATAGTGACAGCTTGTTAACTCAGTGCAAATAAGTGTGTTAGGTGAGAAAAGGCACCTACTTTGCATGCATCCTTGCATTATCCATGCAATACATGCCCTAGCAAACTATTTGAGAACTAACTGAAAGTAACTAAGGACTAATTGAGACTAGCTAGTACTAACTCCAACTAACTGAAGTAGGTTGGTGTTGGGAATCCCAATGGCTCCTAAAATGTAGGGATTGGTCTAGGAGGTGCAAAAAATGATGCATGCACATGCAGTAAGAAAAATATAACCTCTAGTAGTGTTTCCCACACTTAAGTGACTGGTGCATGTGGCCCCATTAGGCCAAGTGGATCCAATGATGCTATTGGACCCAATTAATTAATTAAGGTTCCTAAGTTAGGCTAGTTAATCTAATAGAAAGTATGAACAAGGGAGGATTAATAATCCTAACACCCCCCTAAATTCTAACTTGGACAACTATGGGACCTGGTAATAAGACCATAGGTCACCCAATATACAATCTAAGAGACAAAATACAAATGATGTAGGAAGACTTCTTGGGAAAACCCCCCTAAAAAATAGGAACTAAGAATCAAGCCTTAATTCCCAAAAGAGACCCGAGAAAGGAAAATCTATTTTCGGTAAAAGACTTGGTAAAAATATATGCAATCTGATCCTCTGTTGGATAGTAGTGCACTGTGATGGTTCTATCATGCACCAGTTCTCAAATGTATTGCATGTGAACCTCTATGTGCTTTGTCCTCTGCTTCTGAGCAGGATCACTGGAGATCTTGATTGTACTCTAATTGCCACAATAAATATCTACTGTAGGTGAAGTATGAATCCTGAACTCTGTCATTATGCCATGCAAACAAAGTTCCTAAATAGATACATTCATATCTCCTTGATACTTTTATTCTGATGAAGAAAGTGCAAGGGCTGCTTGCTTCTTGCTGGACCAAAAAAATGGCCTAGATCCAATCATGAATACAAAACCCAAGGTGGATTTCCTATCGTTTCCATCTCCTGCCCAGTCTGAGTCTGTAAATCTTGTGAGATCCAGCTGTGCTCCAGTAGCATAGTGGATCCCATAATCAATAATACCCTTCACATATTGCAAGATCCTCTTTGCTGCCTTCAAGTGCAGCTCATCTCGCTCCTGCATATATTTGGCAGCAGCACTCACAGCATAGAATATGTCTGGTCTCAAATGAGTGAGATACATAAGTATTCCAATGAGATTTATATATAGAGTGCTATCCACCAAAGGTGTGGAACTACCTTCTTCAAGCCTAATGCCTAACAGAAAAAGGAAGGGGGCTTCCTTGCAATCCTCCATGTGGAATCTCTTAAGAATGACTGATGAATACCTAGACTGTGAGATCATGATTTCCAAATTATTTTAAATTACTTCGAGACCAATGAACTGTCTTAACAATCCTAAGTCAGTCATAGTGAATGCTTTATTAAGAGCAGACTTAATGCTGCTCAATCTAGCAGTAGAGCTGCTAGTAATGATCAACACATCCACATATAATACAATTAGAAGCAAGAAACCCTCCTTTTTCTTCATGTAGACATTGCAATCATATTTGCACCTTTCAAACTTCTGAGAGATGAGGAAGACATCCATGTTGGAGTACCATGCCCTTGGGGCTTTTTTGAGTCCATATAGTGATTTCCTCAGTCTGCAGACTAAGGAAGGATCATCAATAAACCCCTCAGGTTGTATATCTCCTCCTCTAAATCACCATGGAGGAAGGCACTCTTCACATCCATGTGATGTACTTCCCATATCTTAGAAGAAACAATGGCTCATACCATCATGATGGAGTCCATTCTAGATACTGGAGTGAATGTCTCATTGTAGTCTAAGCCTTGGACTCGAGAATAGAATTTTTCCACCAAATGAGCCTTGTACTTGGTTGTGGTCCCATCAACAACTATTTTGGTTTTGTAGATCCATTTACACTGTACCAGCTTCCTTCCTATAGGTAAGGGGACAAGTTCCTAGGTCAGGTTGTCATGTAGTGAATCAAACTCCTCATCCATGGTTTCCTATCATCTAGGATCATATCAAGCCTCCTTGAAGGATTGAGGATCTGACCCAAGAGTCATAAAACACCTCTTAGAAAGAAGAGGATCTGTGTGAGACAGTGCAATTCTCTCCTTCTCATACTGGGACCTTGTTCTTCTTTTGTCATATGGATCCCCAGCACCATCTCTAGATGCTTCTATGAGCTCCTTAGCCCATTTAGGCTGCTAGAATGAGGTATATGTTGGATATGGATCTAGATCCCTTTAAGGCTTAAGCTCAATGTCTAGATCATGCTGGGATGACTCCTCTTCTAAATCTGAATCTGAAATGTCAGGATTTGAAACTAAAATTGCAATAGGAAGTGAATGAATGTTTATACATTCATTAGTTTCGAATGAAAGCTGGGGTGATGCTGGAACTCTGTATGGCATGAAGTGAGAGAAAATATATGCCTTAGAGGCATGATCAGTATTTCCTTGCACTACAAGCTCCCTAGTTGATATTTTTGTGATCTCCACCCAGTCAGGTCCAAACACCACTTACTTTGGTGAGCGGGTGTGATTCATCTAGTGAACAGACAATAGATTAGCTACAAGGTAGGGAACATATAGGACATCTCTGAACACACCATGCTTTTCCTTAATGGTGCCTCTTCCTGCTACTAGAATTTTGGAATCATCTCCCATGTGAATAGTGGGCCCTTCATTGATATTGAGAGAGGAGAAGAGATCCTTAGAGGCCACCAAGTGATTAGAGGCTCTAGAATCAATCAAATAGGTTGTAGATCAAGGTAGTCCTACTTTCAAAGCATGACATATTTCATGTCCATTATCTAACTTCTTTGCTCTTTGTGGGGAAGCAATGTTATGCTACTTGATAAGAGCAGTCATCTCATCAAGTTGCTTCCTCATACAATGTTTTTCAAGATGGTACCCTTTTTCATAGTAGGTACATAGTTTCTTCTCAAATTTATTCTTATTAGAGCCGAAGGCCCCTTTGGAAGTTTGCTGATTTTGTTTAGGCTTTGAATCAGCTTCCTTTGGCTTCTTCTTATTTGATTTACCCTTTTCTTGCGCTTTGGAAGAGTCAGAACCTAGAAGAGCTTGATCTTTGGATGTCTTCATGACTCCCATTCTCATCAATTTGTCTTTCTCTTTGATTAAGGACTCGAAAAAAGAATCTAATGAAGGAACGTTCCAATCAGGAAATATTTCCTGCTTGGAATGAAATATGGAAACAAACATAGAATACTCAAGGCCTAGTTTGCTGGGTATGGAAAGGACATTCTTATCATCCTTCTACTCTATTCCACACTGTCTGCACTAGAGTACTAGAGAGTTGAATCTAGTGAATAATTGCTCAATAGTCTTGAAACTGTTAGGATGTAAAGATACCAAGTCATTCTCGAGAATGTGTCCCTGAAGCTCATCTTGTTTGTTAAACAAGATATCAAGCTTCTCCTAGGATTCTCCGTGAGTCCTCAATCCTTCTAGGTGGAAGAGGAGATCACTGGAAATATAAGTACATAAGTACCTGAATGCTTCATCGCAATGGTTTAGGAACTTGTTCCACTCTATCGGTTGATGAGGACTAGCCTCCCATCCATGTATGATCCTGTGGTAGCCATGCTTGTGCAAGGCTAGCTACATATCAATCCTCCAATCAATATAATTAGAAGTTGTGACGATCCGTGGTTCAGGAGTTTGAGAACTCATAATTCCTCTAGATGGAAGACTTCAAATACTTCACACAAGATACATAGAACCTATCAATTTCACTGCAATAACACACTAAAACATATGAACTATTAGAATCATTCTTTTTTTCCCGTCATGAACATTTTTTCAGGGTCCATCATGCCCTCTCTGCCACTCTGAATAAATCTAGAGCTAGGAAATTTTCATAGGGGACTTCTGTGGAAACCCAAATTCTTCTAATGTTTGATGGGGAGAAACAAGCATGAAACCTACCTGAGAAGGCTCTGATACCATATTAGAATTTGAATTCCATTTATATCTTCAAGCAGATAGTTCTAATAATGTTTGCAGCAAATAGATGGAGAATGAAGATACAAACTGAACAAAACAAACCACACAGGAATGAAACAAGTATTGCTCAAGAATTTATAGTATTATTCAAAATATTAATATCTGGTGTTACAATAGTTTACATAGGAATAATTCGAATGCATGGAGTATGAATTCAAATCTCCCAAGTGGATATGACTGTATCTAACCGAATATCTAACTCATGGTCTCCCAATCAATATTAGAGTCCAAAATCAACTCCCAGATGTCCAACCAACTCAAACAAATAGTGAAAACTAGTTAACTCAGTGCAACTGAGTGTGTTAGGTGGGAAAAGGTTCCTACTCAACATGCATCCATGCATTATCCATGAAATACATGCACTAGCTAACTGTTTGAGAACTATCTAAAAGTAACTGAGGGATAACTGAGACTAACTAGTACTAACTTCAACTAACTGAAGTAGGTTGGTGTTGGGACTCCCAATGGCTCCTAAAATGCAAGGATTGGTCTAGGAGGCACCCAACATATGCATGCACATGCAGTAAGTGGCAGATAACCTCTAGCAGTGTTCCCCACACTTTATTGACTGGTACATGTGGCCCCATTAGGCCAAGTGGACCCAATCAATTAATTAAGGTTCCTAAGTTAGGCTAATTAATCTAATAGAAAGAATGAACAAGGGAGGATCAATAATCCTAACAAGTATGTTATTTCAAAAAAAATTAGCAAAGTATATGCATAGACATGTTCAATAGTTGATAAGTAAAATGAAAGTCACTCAATTCTAACTACTATTCAGCCAACTCAGGTCCCTATAAGAAATCAAAGTAACATTACCCATCTAGGAATTGAAAAGAACTTCTATTTCCTATCGTACTAATCTGGAGGTTTATGATCTAAAGAGAAATCCACCTAGAATTACTTTTGTAGGAGATGAAAGTCTAATTTACCAAATCAAAAAGATCTTTTCTCATTAACCAAAGCAAAGCACTTATCTAATTATGAAAACTCTAGAAAAATAAATAGCACACACACATAGGAGCTCAGCAAATATGTAACAACTACTACATAATTCTACATAAAAGGAAAGACTAACTACAAAGTCGACTGACACACCAAATCACCTACAACAAACCAAAGGAAAACCAACAGATGTGATCACTAAAAAAATGTAGTTGTATCTAACCATGAAGGTATATCAAACTAAAATTCCACACTTAAACAGAAAATAATAAACTACAACATCTAAACTACCAGCAACTCTGTTAGAATGCGGGACCTAGCCTTTAAACAGAGATGTTGTTGAAAGATCACAAAGGCTGCAACAGATAAATAATGAGAATTGTTACTCTTTTATTAATATAAGAATTGCAGTTACAGTCACAAGAACTCTATTGTGGCTCTTACAACTTGCAAATGAACCAAAGCCATGGATCTCCCTGCCTGCGTGTATTTATACAAGAACAAAGCTATTATGTTACATCAATTCCGAGAAGCCATGAATATCTTTGATATTCATTCTGTCGAATAATCAAGATAGTTACAGCCAACCATCCTTGCATAAAATTAGCTCAGGAATAAATAATCCTTTGCTTCAAGTTGTTCTGTGAACTGACATGCCCAACAACTTGCGGAAGATTCTCAGGGAGTTTCAGTTGCAACCATGAAAGCATATCTAATATTCCTTCTTCATTTAATATTGACCACATCGTTTGAGCAGGTATTTGATGCCAAGTGGGACTAACTTTCAGATATGATGAGTTCTTGTAGTTGCACAACTTGGATATGACAAAATGTTGTTGTTGCACCACCCGTGATTCTGAATATTTCTTTCAAAGCATGGATAAATTAGCACAATGAGAGGTGAAATCCATGATTATAAATAAAACCAAGAATAAAATGAAATAATAGATAATGATTAATACCTGAGATGTTTTGTGCTTGTTTGTATGAGAAGGATAAATATTCTGCTGCAAAACAAGGGTGAAAATAGGGAAAACGGATGGAACATAGTATGGAAAAAAGGGGTAAATATAGGACCCAACATCTCCCCCCATCTATCCGATTTCATGTCCTCATGAAAGAACTTGAACTATTTTTAGTCTGAATCAGACTCAAGGCTCTTCCTATGAAACTTTGTGAGGTTAAATGAGGTTTTTGATTCCTCCTGTAGTTTTAAAACCCCATTGCTCATAATCCGAGTACCCCAACAGTCTCTCTCATCTTTCTTGGTCATCCTATAGATGCCCTTATATTTCCTGTATGGCCACCAGATAAGAGGAAATATAAACCTTAGACCCAACCATTTCAGGCCATAGGACTCCATACATTTAATATATCCAGGTACTCTACATAGGGAATATTTAAAATTGTCAAAGCATAATGTATATTTTTCCCTTATAGCTGCAGGAGAAAATTCCCATCTCTGGATGCTTCCTTGTAGAGAAATGTCCTACTGGTGAGAGTTCATATTGAAACAAGTAGAGATAAACTGTTGTTGAAATTCAGTGAACTGCTGAACTTTATCTGGAAATTTAAGGTTTCTCTTATGCCTAGCAATCAAAAAGAGAGGGGCTCTAGGTTCTCCTCGAATCCACGGGGTGGAGCTGTCTTCATTTCTCCTATTAGTTTGTGAGTCACTAAACCAACGCACATGATTATTAACAAAATAAGTAAATGACCTTAAATGAATATCCCCAATATGGGGAACTGGATTATCCTGGGTATCCATCATGCATGCCCTATCATGCAGATATAATTCACACAACAAATTCTGCTAAAAAAATTCACTCTGGGTAAAGGCTTCTTAAAATTGAGATGGTGTCACAATTTTCTAGGGCCTTCTTTCCTTCAAAGCCTTGATATGGAACATAATTATCTGTTCAAATAAAATACAAGGTAGGACAGGGAGGGGTCTCTACATCTCAACAACTCATAAGTTAAAGTGAGCATATGTTGTTTATTATTCTCCATAGACTGATGTTTCTTTAACACTTTTAGCTTCTCCCTCATCTCTTCCCATCGAATTTTATGGAATAAGATATCCTCAGTTGTCATTGATTTCAAAGGTGTTCGCGAATGATAAAGGAATAACTAGTGGATATGATGGTAGGACAAACTCAATGAAAGACTAAGGTAGTGATGGCATGGCATGGCATAGTTGAGGATGTGGCATCACACATATGATGACATGGAATATGATGGTATTCTAATGATGATATCACTAAGTTAGTGATAGCATGGCATGGCATAGTTGAGGATGTGGCATGACACATATGATGACATGGAATATGATGCTTTCCAAATGATAATGTCCTAAAAGTTCATTTATAACAAATGTAATGGATGAGATGGACATGGATAATAAGACAACATGAATGACTAATATGAAGACTTCCAAGACATTGTCAACAGTATGATGCAAGAAATGGTTAATGAAACAAAGAGAAGAAGTCGAGTGGAAGTAGAGATGCAGTATGAATGACAAAGATAGTTAGAAAAATGAAGAGTGGTATTGTAGAAGAGTGAAATGAATGGGAGATAGAATATATGTAACAATCAAAGAATAAAGAAACTATATCTGCGAGAGTATTTATAAATTATTCAGAGAAACTATATTTGTGACAGTGTTTATAAATTCCTTATAATCAGTAGCATGATGAAATTCTCTGTGTATATATGTCTTCAAAATTGTTAGAAATAGTCACAGAGGATTTTCGCAAAGAAATCGTGCATATCCGCAAAGTCATGGTGAGATCCACATTCGATCTAAAATCAACGGTCAGGATTCATCTCACACAAGATCCGACGGTTAAGGATCAGTTCCACAAAAGAGAGGTGAAATTATGAAGTTCTACAATCTAGAAGATTGGATGCCTGATATTAGTTTTGCTAAAAGGAGATTGATGGTGCGGAATAAAAATGCGGAAAGGGAATTGCGTAAATAACGTTTAAAGATTTTATGAACCCACAACCCGCAATCCAAAAGATCATACCACTAATATTAGTACCTCTAAAAATATATTGACCGTCGAAAGAAAAATGCGCAAAGGGAATTGCAAAAATAACATTTAAAGATTCAATGAACCTGCAACCCGAAATCTGGAAGATCGAAGGTCAGGAAAGACTCCGCAAATGATCGACAGTGCGGATGAACAATTGCAGAAATGAGCTTGCGGAAATAATATTATGAAAAGAATCTTGCGGAAAGTCGATATACTATTTGAGGAAATGTTACATCCCGCATCCTACATCCCACATCCCATAATCTGGAGAGATCAGACGATTGAAGTTAGTTCCGGTGAAAAATATCAACGGTTCGGAAAAAGAAGTGCGGAAAGAAGTTTGTGAAAATTCAAGATACGATTTTGGGAAATGTTACATCCTGCATCACGCATCCCGTAATCTGAATATCGACGCTCAAGGAGAATCCCGATGGAGATCAATGATGGGGAGTCGTTGAAATAGAAACCTGGTGCGAAAATACGATTTCAAGAGGAAATCAGTAGAGTAGATCAACGTTCCAGAAAGATTTGAACATAAGATCAAATAGGCTAGATTTATTCTCGAGATGGAGATTACAGAAGCACCAAAAAACGTTAAGTTGAGCTATGGAAATGAATTATGAGGTGCGTCCATAAATGGGAAAGAAGTATGTCCAACATGAAACTCATAAATGGAAGGTGAATCCCGTGTTTTGTGAGACAAACATGTATAGATGAGCCTACAATGAAGATATCCCATAGAGAGCTTGTAGAGGAGGAAAAGAATCCCATAGGCATGAGAAAAAGTGAAGCCTGAAGGTCTGAAGATAGAGTATTCCTGCTGATGGAGGAGAGTAAGTCTACAACCATTAGTTTGATGAATCCTTTGATCAGAGAAGAAGGGATCTCACACAATAGAAGTGATCAAGATTTTTTTAATCAATTATTTAATTAAAAATCGTTAATCATGGATTGTTAAAATGGTGTGACAATCAGATTTGAAAGGGCATGATTGTGAAAGGGTATGTTTCTAGAATAATACATCTACAGGAAATGTGAAGATACTTATATGTAGAAGAATGAGTGAGAGAAGGTGACTATGTCATCTATATTGATGTAGACATAGCATAAGACAGAGACCATGGTGTGACAAAGAAATGGAGGGAAAAAAAATCTAACATATTACAGAAAACATATTGGAGTGGTAGGGTGGTGCTAGGGCAGGCAATAGGCCTACAAGGGGTCATAGCCTCCTTCCAATGTTAACTGGTAAATAGGGTGTCGTAGCATCTTTTCAGTAATAGCTGATAAACTAGGGGGGCATAGCCTCCTTCCAATAGTTTCTAGTAAATAGGGTGTAATACCATCCTTGTCTGTAGAAGTAGGGAAAACTATTTGTAAATAACAATTTTGTAGTAATAGGACGTATTGGTGGTTTACCCTATTGGGATTCCATGTTAAAATTGTGTTCTATGTATTATTGTTGTTATGTGTTTTAATGATAGATTTAAAAAGTGGTTAAATTAGTAAAAGGATAACAATATTGATTCACCCCCTCTCTTAGTATTGACCAATAAACAAACAATTGGTATCAGAGTGAGTTCCTTCACTACAGTTTAACCACTGGAAGGAAGATCCCAATAAAAACACTATGGATCAACAAGAAGATATTTACACAGTAAATGGATCTCCAATACTTGTGTTATCTCCTAAATAAATTTTCAATAAGTTCACTCAAAACAATTTATTTTTTGATCAGTGATGAAGGTTTCAGGACATATTATGAAATATATTGGGATTACTAACAAGTTTGGGATATTTGATGTTCTGTTTTTAAGAAAATTTGAAAGTTTTAGGTTTCGGTGGCTTAGGTGAGTTTTTCAATAACTCATTAGCCACCGAAAAGCTCACCTTTCGGCAGCTAATAGTTTTAACGCAGGACCATGTTAACCACCGAAATCTTGTTGATCGTATTTTTGTTTATGAAATTTTGGGAAAAGGACTTTCAGTGGCTTAGGTGATCTTTCCAACAGCTCATTAGCCACCAAAAAGCCTTGGTTTCGGTAGCTTAGCAGGTGATTAAAGGAGGGCATTAACCACCGAAAGCAAGTGAAATGCGTTGGGGAAAAATCCCACTCAAAAAACTCAAAACACAGGTTTCTATGGCTAATAATGGTTTCAAAATGCTCTCTAATCCACATAAAGTAGACTTTCGACAACTAAGACCGAAATTTCAAAACGCTCTAAGCCACCGAAAGGGGCATTTTACTATGAAAAGGCATCATTTTAAAACAGTGATTATGAGCAATTGGAGAATCATTTTGCAAAATACTTGGAAGTGTTTTGTTCCCAACATGTCACAAAACAATAACCTCTCTCATTTTTCCTACAGGTATTGTAGATTGGGAGAATCAAATCCATCTCTAAGCCCTAATTTTTGGATCTCAAAATTTCCCTTTTTAACACATGTTTTTGAAATACATGTCTTGGGAAGACGAAAACAAATTTCCAAAAACTGAGAGAGGTTTTTGCCTCACAACTAAACAATGTAAAAAAACCTCTTTTTGTTTATACACAAGTGTCACATATTTGAAGGACCAAATCCATCTCTGAGCCCCATTGTTTCAGCAGTTTGGAAAATTTTTTAGGGAAAAAGTTGACCTAACAAGGCAGGTGACAGCAAAACAAGAAAATTTTCCTTCACCTACACCAAAGGAGCAAGATGAACCAGTAGAGATGGCTTCCTCTAGCTAGCCCAAGAATTAAAGGATAAATCAGTTGCTGAAGCAAGTGTATGAGATGGAGATTTTAGAAAGGGAGATAAAGAAAAATAATGCTGCATTAACCAACAAGAACAAGCTGCTACATAAATCTTACCTAGATATGAGAGAAAGGTATGCTTTCCTAAAAAGACTAAATAAAAAGTACCTAAAACAAAACACAAGATTGTATAGAATGATTAGGCTTAAGAAACTATAGATGAAGAAGGCCAAGCTAAACCCTAGCACTCAACTCACATTGGAAACCCTAGCTGAAGCTGCAGTAAGACTTCAACCTCTAGAGTCAGGCCAGGCTGCTGTTAACCTTCCTAACATAGAGCCTGCTGAAGAAGAAATCTAAGCAGACAAACTGGAAAGAACAATTTTGGAGGTGGCATAAGAATTTTGAAAAATAGGGCTTTCGATGGCTTAGGCGGATGCTAAGGTAGTTCATTAGCCACCAAAAGCACTGCTTTTGGTAGCTAACAGTTTCGATATTTTGGCCACTTAACCACTGAAAGAAGAAAGAGGCATCAGATCGAATTTTTACATGAAGGACCAATTTTGGGAGAACATGGATAACTTAGGGATGAAATATAAAGATGAAGAACGCTGAAGAAAACATCAGGGAAGGTATCCTTCAGTTTTGTTGTGACATAATTGTAGAAAAGGTCACGAACACTTAACTGTCAGAGTGAAACAATGACTTAACTAGTAGAGGAATAGTTGCAGTGATTTCCAGTACTTAATTTAGTTATCAAAAGGTTCAAACAGTGAACGAATTCTACAGTTAATTAGACTAGTAGTTAATTAGGGTTTTTTAACCTAATTATGCAAAAACAATTATTTTGTCTATTTTTTAGTAAATCAGATCCAATTTTTTGAGGATATGGATATTTTTGTAAAGGCTATAAATCCTAAGACTTATATTATTGAAATGGTTCGACTTCAGGGACTTGTAGACCATTACTATTGTCAAGCTTCTCATATTGCTCATGACCTAATTTAAGCTCTTTTGCTATCATATGTTTAGCTTCCATTTTCTGTCTATTATGTGCTTATGCTTGAATGTGTTATTCAAGTTTATTGATGTTTGATAGCTATCATCATATTGGCATATTGATGATTTGAATTATAAGTACCTTCCTTGTTATGATTATCCATTCATATATATATATATATTTTTATGTATGAATCTGCTAGCATGATAAGTTCTCCATCTCTGCACCATATTATCAAACCTCTGAACAGTGGTAGTTAGAAGCCTTATCCTTGATTGAGTTTCATGCATTTCTTAAGAGTGTGAGGTTCTATAGGTTACCTGACTTGATCCATTTAGAAAACCCTAAAAAAATTTAAGTTACCAGGAATTCTCAAGCTACAACCTAGAGGATTTTCCTGGAGTGATAACAAATTGGCGCCGTTGCCGGGGAGAGGAGACTGAAGCTCAGTTTCCTTGGGATATGACATAGATCCTTACATTGATTATGGACAAAGCTTGGACACTATTCTGGTTGTAATCATCTATCTGGCGAATCCATTGAAATAAGGTGGCTTCAAGAAGACCAAGTACCAGAGAAAACCCTAAAGGGCCACCAGTAACACACATTTCATATCTAGAAGATATCCTAAGAAGAGCTAGGGATTCGCTAAGGCATACCTCCAGAGCTACAAAGGAAGATACATCAGGTATTTCAAGAGATATTTCTACTATTATTACCTCTACTGAAACATTCAAATCTCAATAATTTTAAATACATCAAAATTTTTTAGGGTTGAGGAATATTCAAGCACTGTTGCTTGTGAAGATCTCATCCCTGGCGACTCCATGAAGGAAAAAATCAGTAGCGACTCCAAAATATTAATATGTCAAAAGAATTTGCTGCTTTGTTGGCTCGGAGGTTTTCACATCTTGACTTCTCTTCAGTTCCTGGTTTCTCACATCCAGTACCTAATGTGTCTGAATGGGGAGATTTTCTACCTGTCTTCAAAGAGGAGGAAGAAGACAAGCCTGCAGAACACCTCCTCAAGTTTCATGAATGCATGGATCTATTAGATCAGCAGCATGAAGATGTTCATATGAATATGTTCATGTATTCATTATATGGTGATGCACATCAGTGGTATTTTTCTTTACCTCCTTCCAGTATTTCATCATTAAAGGATTTTCACAAAGCATTCACTAAGCATTGTAAAATGTACTATTCAGATGAGTTTGCATTTGATAATTGTTGTGAAGAATATAAGTTTCATCCTGAGGATGAAAAGGTAAATATATAAGAATATTTTAAGTTTTTTGAGGATTTGTCAACTTCTGGAATTTATTTTAGTTCTACTTTTCAACAAAGAGATGATCAGAGACATATGCATTCTGTGGTTAATGATATCTATGAAGAGTATGCTGCAATAGGGGACACTTCTCATTGTGATCGAGATATTAATGATGTTTAGAATGTTAACCATAATATAGATGATTTTTCTCTTGTACCAAATGCATCTGCTATCTTAGGGTGTCAAGAAGATCAGTTTGTCCCTTTTGGAAACCCAAAAGATAATGAGCAGATTGAAAGAATAGCATGTAACAAATTTGGATCTATAGCAAATACTAAAGGCATCCCTCAGTTTTCTGATTTGCAGACAAAGGAAGAATGCAATAGATATGAAAGGGAAGATGATGATCTGAAAAGTCCAGAACAACAAGGCATAACTCATCCTTCCTAGTTAGAGGTTAAGCAATCTACAGTTAACATAAAGATCACTGAAAGTAGTTAGCAGCAGCATTTCATTAAGTTGGAACATCAGCATAAAAAGGTATTTCTTGTTGGCTTTTATGACCCTATTGCTGACTATCTGGAACTTATGATCAGCATAGATATCAAAATATTTTTTTCAGATGATAGCTGGTTATGTCACCCTTCGAAAGTACATTGCTGCATGCTAGGATTTTAATTATTTTTCGGGTCAAGATCAAGGATAAGTTCAACAGATCAGCTTCTGACCTGGCTTCATTGGAAGCATGATGTCACATGATAAGAATACACTATTTATTAGAATTAAGAGTAGGAGTAGATAGGAAAATAAGCTATTAATATGAGCAACTAGGTCATTTTTAGTTGTTTTTGTGAATAAGCAAATCGGGCTACATGAAGATTGGAGGGGATCAGTTATAAAAGAAAAATGACTCCATGCCCAATGGAACACTAGAAGATAGCTTTACTTATTCTTTTTCAGGAAAGTCATTTTGGTCTAGGGTTCTTGGGACCTCATAGGGAGGTTCCCATCCCCGAGTAGGAGCCAGATGTTATCTCCTAAATAAAATTTTCAATAAGTTCAGTCAAAACAATTTATTTTTTTATCAATGATGAAGGTTTCAGGCCATATTATGAAAGTTATTGGGATAATAACAAGGTTGGGATATATGATGTTCTATTTTTAATAAAATTTGAAAGTTTTAGCTTTTGGTGGCTTAGGAAAGTTTTTCAACAACTCATTAGCCACCAAAAATCTCACCTTTCGACAGCTAACAGTTTTAACGCAGGACCATGTTAACCACCGAAATCCTGTTGATCATGTTTTTTTTATGAAATTTTGGGAAAAGAACTTTCGGTGGCTTAGGAGAGCTTTCCAATAGCTCATTAGCCACTGAAAAACCTTGGTTTCTACAGCTTAGCGGGTGATTGAAGGAGGGCAATAACCACTGAAAGCAAGTGAAATGTGTTGGGGAAAAATCCCGCTCAAAAAACTCAAAAAACAGGTTTTCGTGGCTAAGCATGGTTTCAAAATGGTCTCTAAGCCACCGAAAGTAGACTTTCAGTAGCTAAGACCGAAATTTCAGGATGCTCTAAGCCACCGAAAGGGGTGTTTTACTATGAAAAGGCATCATTTTAAAATGGTTGTTATGAGCGACCGGAGAAACATTTTGCAAAACAATCGGAGGATTTTGTTCCCAACATGTCAGAGAACAATAACCTCTCTCATGTTTCCTACAGATATTGCATATTGGGAGAATCAAATCCATCTTTGAGCCCTAATTTTTGGATCTTAGAATTTCCTTATTTTACACATGTTTTTGAAATACAGGTCTCGGGAATATGAAAAATAATTTCCAAACAATGAGAGAGGTTGTTTCTCACAACAAAACAATGTACAAAAACCTCTTTCAGTTTATACAAAGGTGTCACATAGTTTAAGGAACAAATCCATCTTTGAGCCCCATGTTTTCAACAGTTTGGCCAAATTTTTAGGGCAAAAGTTGACCTAACAGGGAAGGTGATAGAAGAACAAGAAAATTTTCCTTCACCTACACCAAAGGAGCAATATGACCCAGCAGAGAAGGATTCCTCTAACAAGCCCAAGACTCAAAGTATAAATCAGTTGTTGAGGTAAGTGTATGAGATGGAGATTTTAGAAAGGGAGATAAAGAAAAATAATGCTGCATTGACCAACAGGAACAAGCCGATGCATAAATCTTACCTAGAGTTGAGAGAAAGGTATGCTTTCCTAAAAAGACTAAATAAAATGTACTTAAAAGACAAAACAATATTTTATAGAATGATTAGGCTTCAAAAACTACAGATGAAGGAGGCCAAGCTAAACCCTAGCACTCACCTCACATTGGAAACCCTAGCTAAAGCTGCAATAAGCCTTTAGCCTCCAGAGTCAAGCCAGGCTGTTGTTAACCTTCCTAACATAGAGCCTGCTAAAGAAGAAAGATAAGAATACAAACTGGAAAGAACAATTTTGGAGGTGGCCTAAGAATTTTTGAAAAATAGGGCTTTCGGTGGCTTAGGCAGATTCTGAGGCAGTTCATTAGCCACCGAAAGCATCGCTTTCGATAGCTAACAGTTTCGATATTTTGGCCTCTTAACCATCGAAAGTAGAAAGAGGCATAGGATCGAATTTTGACACAAAGGACCAGTTTTGGGCGAACATGGATAGCTCAGGGATGAAGTATAAAGATGAAGAACACCAAATAAAACATCAGGGAAGGTATACCTCAGTTTTGCTGTGACATAACAATAGAAAAGGTCACCAACACTTAACTGTCAGAGTGAAACAGTGACTTAACTAGCAGAGGACTAGTGACAGTGATTTCCAGTACTTACTTTAGTTATTATAAGGTTCAAATAGTAAACGAATTCTATAGTTAGTTAGACTAGCAGTTAATTAGGGTTTTTTGATCTAATTATGCAAAACCAATTATTTTGTCTATTTTTTAGTAAATCAGATCCAATTTTTTAGGATCTAAATATTTTGGTAAAGCCTATAAAGCCTAAGACTTATTTTATTGAAAGGGTTCAACTTCGGGGACTTGTATACCATTACTATTGTCAAGCTTCTCATATTGCTCATGACCTAATTTAAGCTCGTTTGCTATCATATGTTCAGCTTCCATTTTCTGTCTATTCTGTGCTTATGCTTGAATGTGTTATTCAGGTTTATTTAGATTTATTGATGTTTGATAGCTTCCATCCTATTACCATATTGATGATTTGAATTATAAGTTCCTTCCTTGTTATGATTAGCCATTTATATATATCTATTTTATGTATGAATCTGCTAGCATGATAAGTTCTCCATCTCTGCAACATATTATCCAACCTCTGAATAGTGGTAGTTAGAATCCTTATCCCTGATTGAGTTTCATGCATGTTTTGAGAGTATGAGTTTCTATAGGTTACTTGACTTGATCCATTCAGAAAACCCTAAAAACATTTAAGTTACCAGGCATCCTCGAGTTGCAACCTAGAGGAGTTTCCTAGAGTGATAACAACTTGGAAAATAAAAATACATATTTTGGAGTATAAGAATGAAAATTTATCTAATGGAATTGGGACATGATGTATGGAATCCAGTGATCACTGATTGCTTCCCACCAAAGAGGATAAGGAATCCAGCTCAAAATAAATCCAAGCAAAGTAACTCAATGGCAATGGCTTCAATCATTAATGGATTGCCTGATGATGTCAAAGAGAAGACAGGTGAATGTAACTTTGCAAAGGAACTTTTGGACAAGAGAAAAGAAATATAATCAGTTGAGAAAAGAGAAGAAGGAAGACTTTCTATTCTCGAGGATGTCAGTAAAGATGAAAATATAAGTGAAGATGAAGAAAATTTATTTATAGGGACAACAAAATTAGATGAGGAATTAGAAGTGGACATAGAACCCCAATAATTGGCTGCTGTAGATGAAATTGAAAAATGTAGGAAAACGAACAAAGTCTTGAAAGAAAAAATGTCAAAATATCAAGAAGAGAAGAAGTTGAAAGAAGAGGAATTCAAAACTATCCAAGGAGAGCCATGGAGTTAAAGACAACACGTGTTGGCTAGTATGGAAGAGGTTAAGAGGTTAAAAAAAGAAGTTGTTGAATTCAAGGAAGAAGTAAATAAGATAAAAGATCAACTGACCGTAAGTAAGAATTTCAAGGAAAGTAATGAAGCTCTTAATAAATTCCTCAACTTACAATTATCCCCTAGGGATAAAACAGGTCTTGGATATAATCATAAAAAATCAAGCTCCATCATTCATGAAACTGTTGAAAATGTTAAATGTCAACATGATGCTTCCAAAGATACACCTAGGAAGCAAAATAATCACAAGGAAATGAATTCCAGTTATCGTAATTCTTCTCATCCCCCCAAGATGAAAAATTTCAGAAGACATGCAAAATAAAAGAGTCATTAAGCAGAAAAAGCAAAGATTCTCCAAACATACATTCTATGGGTATTGTCATTGCTGTCACAAGTTTGGTCACAAGGCTAATGGTTGTAGAATCAAAGAAGCAGATAAAGGGATGATAAGAAAAGAAGACACCAACATCTCTAATGGAAAAAGACTTATTTGTTTCATATGTCATAGTATTGGACACTTTGAAAAACATTGCAAGAATAGTACATGCAGATCTTCTCAGGAAACTCAGGAAAATGTATGGAAGATGAAAACCAATGAACAAAGAAATAAAAAACCAGTAAGCAGAGTACCTCTTGGAAAAATATGGAGAAGAAAATTTCAAACATTAGTGAGGTCTCCAAAGATGACGATGAACATAATTATTCCAAAGATAAAAAGGGAATCCATTATAAGGGAAAACAAGATGGAGATGTAAAAGGAAACACCGATAAAAATGAAGGTGATGAAGAAGGATGGACTGATGACTATGGGATCCTTTCCTAAAATATATCTCATGATTTAAAGAAAACCCTAAAAATAACATTAGAAAGGACCGTGTACTCAGGGGGAGTTAAAGTCAGAAAATTCCAATTGGGTTCTAAGAAATAAATGAATTGGTGTTTAAATGTTGAATTATATTGAAATATATCTTCTTCAAAGATGACAAGTGATCAAGGTTGGTGTATGGATGACATAAGAGAAAGTATGAAATAACGTAAGAACAACAAAATGTGAGAGCCATGAAGACCATTATGTCTGAAATCAAATAGAACATAAATATGATTATGTTTACTTAGAATTCGAAGTCATGACACATAAAAATTGTTGACAGTAGAAGAAAACTCAAGTCTGATATCATAAAGCCGTAATCAATGACCATTGGAAAACAAAACTGTCTAATATCATCAATGGTGGTCAACTGAAAGGTCCCACTATGAAATACATGCTCTATTTTGTAAGGTCCCAACCATCTCGTGCATAGCTTCCCTTTAAAGTACCTTTTAAACCATGAATCATACAATAAATCCAAATATCCTTCACAAAACATATTCTTCTTGATAAATATATTGTTCCATTTGGAGCGCTATTGTTGAATTAAATTTGTATGGTGTACAGTAGTGGTGCACTTTTCATCTAGTTCATTCAGTTAATTCAACCGGTTTTTCCGAGCCTTCATTAAATCCAGCTTTTCCTTGATGGTTGTTCTCAAATTTTTAATTTCAAATTCAATAGGAAAAACAATACTCTTACCGTACACCAGTTTGTATGGGGAGAATTTTGTAGTGTTGCACCATGTTGTACGGTAGGCCCATAATGCTTCCGGAAACCTATCAACCCAATCCTTGAAATGACTCTTCATTGTTTTTGTGAGGATTGAATCAATCACCTTGTTTGTGCTTTCCACTTGCCCATTCACCTATGGATGGTATGGAGAGGTGACTCAGTGCTGAATGTGATACTTCTGAAACATGGCCTCCATATTTTGGGACACAAACTATGGTCCTCCGTCTGTCACAATTTACCTGAGTACTCCAAAGAGGGTGAATATATCTGAATATAAAAATTCTATTACATCCTTAACATTGGCCTTTACCATGGCCACAACTTCTACCCACTTGGTCATATAATGGGTGCAAACCAGAATTTAAACCTTCTTTCATCATGGAGGGTTGATAGCCCCTACAAAATATAGGCCCCATCTATCAAAGGGTCCAACCACCAACTATGGATGAAGTGGAATCTCATCTAATCTATTTGACTGGCCCATTCTCTGGAAGTTGTCACATGCCTGAACATATTTTCTTGCATCATAAAATATAATTGGCCAGAAATAGCCCATCCTCAATGGTTTATGGCCTATCTTTTTGTCGACAAATCCCCCCCATAGGGATCATAATGGGAGGATTTCAAAATATTGTGGATTTCATCCTCTCTCACACATCTCCTGATTTCCAAAATTAGGTCCTATGTAAAAGAGGTGGCCTTCGATCCAGTAGTACCTCGCACTTTGTTGTATAATTCGTCTCTTTTCTCGTTTAGCCAAGTGTGATGGAAGTCTACCTGCAACCAAATAATTGGAAATTTCAGCGTACCATGGGGAAAAGGTTGAGACTGCAAATAAATGTTCATCAGGGAAAGAATCTTGGACTAGTGTATCATCATCATTATTAGTCATTCGATATAGAAAATATGTAACTATATTGTTCTCCTTCCCTCGTCTGTCAATAATAGTGATGTCAAATTCCTGGAATAACAACAACCACCTAGTCACTCTAGCATTAGTAACATGTTTGTTCATCAAATATCTAATTGTTGAGTGGTCAGTATATACAAATGTAGGGTATCTAGTAATGTAATGTCTAAATTTATTGATGGAATAAACAATAGCAAGGAATTCCTTCTCTATTACCGTGTAGTTCAGTTTAGTAGGATACAGATTATTACTAACATAATAGATATCGTACGGGTTGTGACCTTCTTCCTATCTTAGAACTTCTCCAATGGTTGTGTCCAAAGCGTCACAGGAAATATGAAAAGGAAGGGCCCAATTAGGCCCACTCAAGATGGGTGTTGTACATAGCCTCTCCTTTAGTTCTAAAAATGTTGCTTGGCATGCATCTGTTGACACAAATTGATCATATTTCATTAGTAAAGTAAATAAGGGAGATGCGAACTTAGAAAAAATTTCAATGAATCTCTTATAATAACCAACATAACCAAGAAAACTTCTTACCTCTTTCTGTGACCCACATATAGGAATATTTGAAATTACCTTTATCTTGCCTGGATCTACTTGAATACCTACAACAAAGATACAATGTCCCATAACCACACCTTCACTCATCATCATGTGGCATTTTTCGGTGCTCAGAGATAGGTGTATCTGTTCACGTAGTTTTAGAACTTTTTCTAAGTTCTCCAATGCATTATAAAAACTATTTCCATAAGGAGTGAAATCAGCCATGAAGACTTCCATAGAACCGTTCACCATTTCAGAAAATGTTCCAATTACAACCTGTTAAAACGTGGCTGATGCATTGCACAACCCAAAGGCAATCACCTTGTATGTGAATATTCCCTAAGGACATGTGAAGATGGTTTTATCCTGGTCTTCATGGGAAATCTTGATTTGGTTGTACCCACTGAAACCATCCAAGAAGGAAAAGAATTGTTTTATAGATAGGGTGTCTAGAACTTGATCGATGAAAGGCAAAGGGAAATGGTCCTTCTTTGTTTCTTTGTTAAGTTCTTTGTAATCCACACAGACATGCCACGTCCCATTATTTTTAGGTATTATCACAAGTGGGGTGACCCACTCACTTTCTTGTTGTAGGTACAACAGATCCCATGTTATTTTGACACAGGAGCCCAATTACACATATGAAGATTACTTGGTAAGACTCTTCGTAATCTTAATGGGTTTTCATTGAAAATTTTATTTGACTCTCAGGATTCCTTAACTTAACCAAATTTCCAAAAAATCCATGTTTGATTTCTTTGTTTTAAATACAAAAAGATTGGTTTTTTGTTTGGAATTGTTTTAACGTCCCACATCCCGCAACCCGCAAGTTGTGGAATGTGGGAAACCTTTTATTTGATATTTCATTTTTCAAACATGCATCTCACAAATGTGAGATGCAAGAGAGTTTTAATATGTGTTTACTTTAATCAACTTGCATCCCGCATCCCGCAAGTTGCGGAATGCGGGATGCGGGGTTATCATTTGGTTACATTTTGGTTTGCGTATCTCCACAACCAGCATACAGCATCCCGCAAGATGAAGAATGCAGAGCTGATTGAATAATTTTTCGTCATTTTGGGATTCCGCATTCCGCATCCTGCAGGTGGCGGAATGTGGTTTGCGGAATGATTAATAAACTTACTATTTTGTTTTTAATTCCACATCCTACAAAACTGATCCTAACCATTCTTTTTACCCTCATCTAACGGTCAGTATTATCTCCCAGGAATTATAAATATGATAATTTTGTTTAATATTTTTCACTGTTTTTACTGCTATAATTTGTTTTGTTGTGAGATTTTACCTCCAAATTTTAGCTCATGATTCCGACAGTGTTTACTACAGTTTCAAGTTGGTCACCAAGTCGCTTTCTCACAATTTTAATTGTTTACTGTGTTTCCTATATAATTCAGTTTTAATTGCTGGTACAAGTTTTCAAAACAATACATGGAAACATCCAAAACATCCGAATTACTAGGAGTAAAAACCTCCAGAAGGACATGTTTTTGAGAGACCCAAATTTTGGTGTATTTTCTGACACCAATGGCCGAGTGTCTGAATCCTACCAGTTGTACTGGTCTCGAGTTTATTCCATCTTCAATAATAATGAAATTTCAGACTTCCCGAGTAACCAACTCGTTTATGAGAGAATTAGGGACTCTGTCGTTCATATGATTGCTGGAAGACCATCCATCCTCCCTTATAATGATGTAGTTAGGTGGATTATAGACCACGCAAACCTGAAAGACCGTTCCTTTAACACCAGTATTGGAACACAGTTGTCCAATTTCTACCCTGAAACCTTTATGAGAATTTATGCCCTTAAACCTTTCACGCAGCTCCTTGATGCAGACTTTATTAATACTACTAATTATAGGTTCAATTTTGACCAAATGGTAAAATCTTGGATGGCTGAACCACACAAATTCTCCCAGAGGAAAGACCTTATTTACCCTATCAAGTGGTTCAAGGAACCGTATTCTCTACTTACAGCAATGTTATATCGGCTTTATGGTCTCCCCAACTGTTCTTTCTTTAAAGAATAATGGGCTCTCATCACTCATCATTTTATAACTACCAGTGAATCTTTTCCATGGGCCTAAATCCTGTCACTTGAACTCAAAAATGCCATACACAAGTTCCATAAAGCCACCAAGAAACCCAGTTTTTATCTTACTACATTCATTGTGGACATATTTTGTGCTAAATTCTGTTACCCTAATATGGGATGGAGTTGGTAATTACCTATCCACCTGTGCATATTTATCATTCTGAGCTCTGATATAGCAACTATGTGGCTAGGTTTTATGATATATGTGAAAGTTTCATCAGCTAAGTGTATTTTCTGATTTTCAACAAAGAATCCCCTACGTTCTCACCAGAAGCAAAAGCTCTCATAGCCACTATGGGAGACTAGTATGTTGGTGAATCATTCATCTATATCAGGTTTTATGGTAGCAATGTTGCTCACATGTTGGTTGAGGTCATGCCAAACAGGTTGGTCCTAGAGGAGATTTACAAAAAATGTCTTGCATTGAAGAGGAAGGTTTGGCCTGGGTTTCCTATTACCCTTGGATCCTTGAGCATACCCACTTCTACTTGGGCATCAGAGCTTAGTGACCACATAGTGTCACTTAAACTTGGTTTTCCAAGAAAAAGGCACCATGACCCCAAAGGGATTATTGGCCTCCGCCTTAGGCAAAACCATTTTAAAATAGGTTTTGTTCATGAGTAAACTCCATATGATTTCATTTATCTGGGAGTATTAACATTCTCTGAAGTCTTGGCAAGGGATAAGAGAAAAGAAGAGAAAACCCATATCCTGCAGTACCAGAAGGAGATTAGAGACAGGGTAAAACATTATAGGTCTATGGATTTAGAAATATTGGAAAGGATGACAAGAGACAAGTAAGAAAGAGAAGCTTCAACTACAAAAAAAGAGGCTCTGGCATCCAAAACTGCATCTGTGGAAACCAACTCATACTTGGGTAAAGGGAAAGCTCCCATGGGAGAAATTCCCCAAACATTTGTGTAAATATAGGTTAATGACTATTTGCATACTTCAGAGAAGATAAAGTAGATACTGACAAAGATGACTTCAGCACTAGACACCCAGGAAGTTACAACCTCTCATCCAATTGAATATGCTCAGGTGACCACTGTGGGTGATAATACTTGATCTACACTAGCATGGATCAAACAAGAACCTATCAAATGGCTTCAATCTTTAATCTCATCTATTCCTGTCTCTACCATTGACTTGAATCATTCAGAAGAAGAAGATGAGAGGGTCTCTCATGTGCCTGTGACCCTTGAAATTGGAAATGGTAAGGATTTACTGAATTTCACCAATGGTGGTAATGACAAGCCTTTATCACCTCCCTTGCAATTTCAACCTTATTCTTCGTTTGGACCTTCCCCTTAAGATATACCTATCTCATTAATAATAGCGTTATCTTCATTATCTGATGGTTCTACAGACAACTTTCATGACTCAGATTTATCAAAATGCTACTTGTCTACCTGAATATGTTACACCTATTTCTGTAGATATGCCCATTCATTCATCTTATATTCCTCCAGTTTTCAAGATTTCATTGCATATCCCTTCATTTAGCTCAGTGTCATCACCTATGGCTGAGAAAAATTCATTAGTCTCATCATCACCACTCAAGATCACTACTTTGCAAGTTTCATCAGTTGAAACTTCAATTCCTAACATTTCCTCAGCTCCTGAAGTTATTCCTACTCAGAATGTTAACCCTTCTCCATCCACTTCTCCTATTACTATGACTATGCCTTTTTACACCACAACTCAAACCACTTCTCTGATATCTATAGGAATGAGTATACCCCCCATTGATGAGATGAGTGAAGAATTCAATGAATATTTTGTGGTATCCTTAGGAGAATATCAGTACAGAACAGTTGATAGATCAGTGGTGAAGAAAGGTAGGAAGAGGAATAGGGATCGGATTGATATGGATGTGTCTGTTGCAAATGAGGTGGTGTGGACTCAATGATCAAGTGATCTTCAGGCATATGCCACTGATGATGCATCTGTCTTAGGGGCATTTACAGGAGAAAATTTTGATGCTATGGACACTTTGAACTAGGAATTTGATAAACAGAAAGAATAAATTGTTAGACTGAAAGAGGAGCTCATACAACTTAAAAGGCAACATGAGAACAGGTGTGATGAACTTCAAGAGATGAATGTTTCCCTCAGTGAAGAAATGCAAAGAGAAATGATTGTTAATGTCACCTTGGTTCAAAAGGTTGAATTGTTAGAAAGACAATGTGAAGATGCAACTGCAAGTGCACCTTCATCTTCATTTTTTGAATTTTCCAAAGAAGAGTTTAAAGATCTTTCCATTAGAACTAATAGGGAACACTATGATTTGGTATGTGAGTTATTTAAAACTCTAGCTGATATACTTGAGACTCACATGGTGTTTGACAAGATGTCTGTTGTCCTGGAATACCTAATTGAGAAAAAACAACAGGCCTCAAAATATTATGATGAGGTCACAGATTGGCAGAGGTACATGAAGGATAAGCCTAATAATACCACTCTCCTCACTACTTTTCAGTTTAAAAGAGCCAAAACCATTTTGAGAGCTTGGGAAGACTTAGATCATGAAACAGTAACTGAAGACATAAAGAAAGCTCAGGCTATCTGTGGTAGAAGATCGTATGCAGTTGATAATATCATGATTGAATTATCCTTTCCTACCATGGTGGTTATTGAAAAGGAATGTCCACTTGGACTAATGATAGAGAAAGTAGAGCAATGAAGGGATGACCAGGAGGAAAAGATCAAGAAACTTAACCACATTAGCATACACGATGTAGAGTAGTTAATTAAACACCCATTCATAGTAAAAAGCAAGATCCACGTCTACATCTGAGTTTGGCATAAGTTGGCTAAGAATGAGGTTGAAGATTATAAGTGTAATGCTCACCTTGGCATTGAATCTTCCACTTATCCCGATATAGAGGAGCTACTACATATTTGGAGGGTGCAGAAAGATTTCTTGGGATATTAGACTTGTTTAGGTTTTTTATCCCCTTTAGGAGGAATTCTATTGTTTGTAATAATTATTTAAGTGAATGATCTTGTTATCACTCCAGGAAACTCCTCTAGGTTGTGGCTTGAGGATGCCTGGTAACATAAAATATGGATCAAGTCAGGTGACCTATATATCCTTCCACTCTCAAGACATGCATGAAGCTCACTCAATCACAAGGATTTTAGTTACAACTTGTTCAGTAGTTTGAAAATAAGGTGCAGGGATGGAGAACTCATCAAGCTGGTAGACTTACATACAAACCAGATGCATATAAATGGCTAAATCCTGACAAGAATGGTACTTATAAATCAAATCGTTTAACTCACCAATAGGATGACAGCTATTAGTTGTTAATCAACTTGAAAATCACCTAAATGCACATTCAGGCATAAGTACAGTAAAGATAAAGATGATGGTTAAACAACTCATAACAAAAGAGCTTACAATTTGAATAAACAAGATGAGATGCTTGACAATAGAATAGGATTACAAATCCTTGAAGTTGAACCTTTATTATAAAATCAATCATGGGCTTTATAGCCTTCTACAAAAATGACAGATCTTGAAACTTTGATCCGTTTACACAAAAAATACTTAGAAGTGATAGTTTTTTAGATTAGGGTTTAAAACCCTAGATAACTATTTGTCTATCTATTATGAAGATCTAGTTCACTAAGCGAATACTAAATAATAGCAGTAGTCACCGATAATCAGCACTGCTAGTTCAGTGTGAAACTTCTGCCAATAGTCAGTGTCTCGGTGGTTAACTGAAGTGACCTTTCTTGTTTAATCCTCCATATTTTTCTACCTTGTCTCCATGGTCACCGATTGGAAGCTCTAACCACTAACCATCGGCACCCCAAGCCTCAATGCTGCCGCAGTGTCAATGCCTCAAATGACTAATCTTCTCAGCATCGATGATAGAAACCCCAAGACTGAATGTATCGGAGATTTCAACTGCTAGCTTGTCGACGATTGGAAGTTGTACTCACTAATGTGTTGAAAATTCTTATCTGAACGTCTGACTAACGTCCTGACAGTTTCTTCATCTACGATCAAAAACTCTTTTCTCTAGCCCATCGATGCTCCAAGCCTGAATGTATCGGCGCTTTCCATCACTAGCTTGTCGACGATTGTAAGCTCTGTGTTCTAGCCCATCGACGCCCCAAGTCTGATCACTACCGCTATTTCGAAGGTGAAACAAACTAATCTTATCAGCATCAGCGATCAGAACCCCAAACTACTAACCATCGGAACTTTCAATCACTATATTCTCCACAGTGGCGGTGCCACAGTGAACTAAAAATCTGAAACATCGGCGATCAGAACCCCGAACCACTAACCATCAGCACTTTGAATCACTATATTTTCCACAGTGGCGGCATTGCAGTGAACTAAAACTCCGAAACGTTGGTGATCAAAACTCCAAACTACTAACCATCGAAACTTTCAATCACTATATTCTCCACAGTGGCGGTGCCACAATGAACTAAAACTCTAAAATGTCGGTGATCAGAAGATGTTTCCTCTAACCCATCAGGGCCTTAGACCAGAATGCTATTGCAGTGTCAGCATCTCAAACCACTAATGATCGACGATCAGAACATCAAGCGACTAGTGCATCAGAACTTCAAACCACTAGACCCTCCGTAGTGGTGGCGACATAGAGGACTAAATCTCTGAAATGTTGATGTTGTAGAGGAATAAACCTTCGACCTGCTATCAAAAATAAATAGTTCGAGCAAGCTTTGTGTTTCATCATACATTAGAATAATATTCATCAAGTAAGAAACCGTTTTTATCACATGTATCCAACACCCATCCGTGTCTTGTTGCAGAAGTGTCTGGAATTGATAAATACAAGTATTTGAATGACTCATTCCATATACAATTTTAGTTTTGTGGAGCTCTTATTGCACCTGCATAATTTTCCCAAGCTTGTCATTGTAGTTAGAAACATGGGGGGGGGATTTTGTTGTTCTTTCAAACTGCCAGTGATATTCATATCCTTCATTGCATGAGTTAAATTCTTCATACTATCAAAATAAATTTATTTTGGGAGATAACATCTGGCTCCTACTTGGGGATGGGAACCTCCCTGTGAGGTCCGAATAACCCCAGACCAAAATTCCTTTCCTAAAAAAGAATAATTAAAGCTATCTTCTAGTGTTCCATTGGGCATGGAGTCATTTGTCTTCTATAACTGATCCGCTGCACCCTGCCTGTAGCCCACTTTGCTTATTCCTGAAAACAACTGAAAATGACCTAGATGATCATATTAAGAGATTATTTTCCTATATAATTATACTCCTAATTCTAATCAGTAGATACTTCTTATCATGTGACATCATGCTTCCAATGAAGCCAGGTCAGAAGTTGAACTGCTGAACTTATCCCTGATCTTGACCCAAAAAATAAATGAAACCCTAGCATGCAACAATGTAGTTTTGAAGGGTGACGGAATGAGCCATCATCTAACAAAAATATTTTGATATCTACACTGCTTATAAGTTCCATATAGTTAGCAAAAGGGTCATAAAAACCAACAGGAAATACCTTTTTATGTTGCTGATCTTTTCCTTCACTGATGTCAATGTTGAATGTGGACTGTCAACCTTTGTCTGATAACAATGAAAGCTCAATTGTTGATCTGAATCTTTCTACTCCCCTTCAGATAATCTGAATTCATCATGATGATAGGCTGGCTTATCATAGCTAACAATTTCCTCTTCCACTAATAATATCTTTGTAGGATATACCAAAACTAAAAAGATCTGTATTGGACTTTTGAGTAGCAGATTTGTAACAAGCATCTATCACAACATTCACACATTTTTTATCATCTCTCTGCTGAAAAGAAGAACTAGATGAATTTTGCATAAACAATTAGTCTTCACAAATTTTAACCTCTTCTTCCTCATCACTGTGTTTGCTGAATATAGGAGTATCAAGATAAGATCCTAATAACAGAGATGAAGGCTCTTGTATAGGAGTATTAGCAATAGAATTTTGAAACAGATCTGGAAAAATGTTACCTAGTTCCTTGTCATGATTTGAAGCAACATGTTCATAAGGATAAGGAAGATCTTCTTGATGTTCTAGCTGGAGATCATATAGTCCCTAGAAATATTCTTCCTATTGGTTACTGCAACCTTCCTTGATTTGCAAATTTGGAAATTGTGAGCTAGCCTGACTAATTTCAATGATCATTTGACTAGTAGAAAGTTGATCATTTCCATATGTAGTTAAAAAAATCAATTCCTTAGATTCACCACAATCAGATTTAATGGTGGTAGGAAAACCTTCAACTCCTTTATAATTCATTTCTAGTTTATGTTTATGGGAAAGTACCTCATTGTGAATATCATAAGAGAGATGAGGTAGCTCTTGAGGGAGATATTCTTCTTTATTTACCTTTTCATCCTGAGAATGCAACTTATATTCTTCACAACAATTATCAAATGCATACTCATATGAATAGTACCTTTTACAGTGCTCAGTGAATGCTCGGTGAAAATCTTTCAATGATGAAATGGTGGAAGGAGGTAAAGAAAAATACCACTGACGTGCATCACCATATAATGAATACATGAACATATTCATATGAACATATTCATGCTGCTGATCTAATATATCCATGCATTCGTGCAACTTGAGGAGGTGTTCTGCAGGATTGTCTTCTTTCTCCTCCTTGAAGACAAGTAAAAAATATCCCCATTCAGACATATCAGGTACTAGATGTGGGAAACCAGGAATGGAAAAGAAGTCAAGAGGTGCGAACCTATGAACCAAAAGAGCAGCAAATGCTTTTGACATATTAATATTGTGGAGTCGCCATTGAATTCATCTTTCATGGAGTCACCAGGGATGAGATCTTCACAAGCAACCGTGCTTAAAGATACCTAGACCCTAAAATTTTCTGATGCATTTAAAAATTCATGGGAATTAAGAGTTTCAGCAGAAGAAATAATAGCAAAAAGATTTCTTGAAATACCTGATGTAGATTTTTGTGCAGTACTACTGGTATGTGTTGAAGTCTAGGGTTTCAACATTATTCAAGCATACATTAGATTCATACACAGCGATCAAAGACAAAGAAATATGGGAAAGGACGTCCAAATCCGTCTTTGCATTATCTTTGGTAATTATTTATACATTATGAGGTAGGTTGGAGCGGTTGTACCCGCTCCAACTACCTATTTGTTAATATTTATTTATCTTTTAAACTATAATTACATGATGACATTTAGGAGGTAATTAGCCCCCTCTACATCTCCCCCACAAACAAAATGTTTCTTCGTCCCGAAGAAAACAAAGAAAACTGCATCAACGTCCTGGGTCTCTGCTACTGCGGAGTAGTCCTCACTGTGCATCAACCATGCATACTGGTCTGCATAGGTAACTCAGCCGCAACAGCTGCCAGCTTGATAGGAAAATGCAGGTGTACAAGGCTCTACTGTGACTGGTTACTCTTCAGCCTCCATCTTGAATCTGACAATAGTCCATCGAAGTCTCATCCTTTCACAACGGCGGGAAACCATATTCTTCCGCAACTAGGCCTTTTGGTTTAAAGCCTCACCCGGGCTCATCTGACCGGCATCTCCATCGGTTCAGGCATGCGGGGCCTTTTGGCTCTTCGACTTCCTATGTCATTTCTCTGTCTTCTGGCTTTCCGAGGTCACAACCTAGGAACAGTTTCAGCATTTTGATAATGAGGGGTGCATTGTCATCATGTCTCGTTGAAGCACTTCGCTGTGTAGGTGAATGATACTTGCTTGAATGGCATCATTGTCGTCTTGTTCTATCGTGAGAGTATGAATTTCCTGCTCCAACCCAACCGACCTGTTTCAACCGACATGCTCCCACCGACATGATCATATCGACCACTTGAAATGCCGACCAAAGTGAGTTGGACCCACAGAAGAATCGACCATATTTTTACAACTTAATCAACGCTCAGTCAATCAAGGAGGCAAGGTATTTAACACAAAATAAACTCCATAATGTTACCTCTCATGATACATCAAAATTTTTAATCCGTAGTCGGGACGGGGTCGACGAAATGGTGGTCGACTAGCTCAGTTGGGTCGATGGAGGTCGACCAGATCAGTCGGGTCGCTGGCCAAGTGTGCTAGTCGGTGGCTTGGTCAAGTCGGTGGCTAAAGAATACGAACCCATGTTGTACTTCTCGAAACACATAAACAACCCACTGCGAGGAGCAGGCAACCATGAAGAGATACCCCTCGCAGCCATCAACGATGTCATTTCTACTTCATAATTTGATTCACAATTCCCCGATGATAACAAGCCATTCATGCAGCACCAGTGGTTGCAGAAATCTTTCTGTAATCTCCAATCAGCAGATCCAGCCTCGTTGACTCCTCTGCAAACCCTAAATGGTGAAAAAAAAGTGTACACAGTCAAAGTTGGTTGCAGTAGTATTCAGAATCCCCCAGCCGCCATGGCCAACGTAAGCGGAGCAGAAACTAATAAAAATAAGTCTTCAAGGAGCGGCATTGTTTCCAGGGACTCAATCAGGCAATCTGGAGTTGGGCAGACTGATCCTAAGCGGCTGATCAAGCCGAGCGACTCAACCAGGCAATCTGCAGTCACGAACACTGATCATAACCCGCCGAGCAAGCTGCCAGAAAAAAGAAAGTTCAGACGACTTATATGAACCCCGGACGATGATGAAGATGAATAAATAAATAGCTCCAACCATAAATCCCCCAACATAATTTCAATTGCACAGTCTCTCGATCCCTTTCAACGTGAACTATGCCGAGCGATGATATGTCTTTAAAGTGAGACCGATTGGCATGTCATTTTAAGCGTTAGTCGGTGTGAAGCCGACTGCCATAGTCGGTGCACTGAATCTTTTGGTTCGACTTCGACCTCTTCTCTTTGGAACGCTGGAGAAAAATCAGGAATTAAGCGAAGATCTTCCAAATGCTATGAATGCCGCAGAGATCACTGATAATCTTAGTCTGCATTCGCTGCGTCAGCGGCATTGGTATATGCAGAGTACTTGTGCAACTTCACCTCATGCCCGCAACGAAGATCTCATGCCCGCAACGACATGGACTGTAGAGTGCAGCAGCAATAACGTGTGGTCGGCTGCTGTAGAAACAAATTTTATCCATGCAACGCACATGCAGTCTCTTTAAGCTGCTCCTTTCAGATTCCCGAATGCACGAGCAGTATTTCATCTTCACGACAGCTTCTCCTTTAGGTTCGACCACCTCCATCCGCTGCTGCTGTCACCCAGACTGGATAGAGGCAGCAACGGCGCCAATGTTGAAGTCTAGGGTTTCAACATTATTCAAGCATACATTAGATTCATACACAGCGATCAAAGACAAATAAATATGGGAAAGGACATCCAAATCCGTCTTTGCATTATCTTTGGTAATTATTTATACATTATGAGGTAGGTTGGAGCGGTTGTACCCGCTCCAACTACCTATTTGTTAATATTTATTTATCTTTTAAACTATAATTACATGATGACATTTAGGAGGTAATTAGCCCCCTCTACAGTATGTCTTAGTAAAGCCCTAGCTTTCCTCAAAATTTCTTTTGGATTTGAAACAGATGTTGTTGGTGGCCCCTTTGGGTTTGCTCCGGTACTTGGTCTTCTTGAATCCACCTTATCAATGGAGTCACCAGATAGATGATTACAACCACAATAATTTCCAAGCTTTGTCTATCATCAAAGCGTGGATCTATGTCATCTCCCAGGGAAGCTGAGCTTCAATCTCCTCTCCCCGGTAATGGCGCCACTTTGTTATCACTCCAAGAAAATCCTCTAGTTTGTAGCTTGAGGATTCCTGATAACTTAAAATATTTTTAGGGTTTTCTGATATGGATCAATTCAGGTGACCTATATAACTTCCCACTCTCAAGACATGCATTAATCTCACTCAATCATAAGGCTTTTAGTTACAACTTGTTCAGTAGTTTGAAAATAAGGTGCAGGGATGGAGAACTCATCAAGCTGGCAGACTTACATACAAAAAAGATGCATGTAAATGGATAAATCCTGACAAGGATGGTACTTATAAATCAAATCGCTTTAACTCACCAATAGGATGACAACTATTAGCTATTAATCAACTCGAAAATCACCTAAATGCACATTCAGGCATAAGTACAGTAAAGACAAAGATGATGGCTGAAAAACTCATAACAAAAGATCTTACAATTCGAATAAACAAGATGAGATGCTTGACAATATAATAGGCTTACAAATCCTCGAAGTTGAACCTTTATTATAAAATCAATCATGGGATTTATAGCCTTCTACAAAAATGATAGATCTTGAAACTTCGATCTGTTTACACAAAAAATACTTAGAAGTGATAGTGTTTTAGAATAGGGTTTAAAACCCTAGATAACTATTTGTCTATCTATTACGAAGATCTAGTTCACTGAGCAAATACTAAATAATTGCAGTAGTCACTGATAATCACCACTAATGGTTTACTGTGAAATTGTTGCCAACATCCAGTGTCTCGGTTGTTAACTGAAGTGACCTTTCTTGTTTAATCCACCAGAATTTTCTACCTTGTCGCCACCGTCCCCGATCGGGAGCTTTGAACTCTAACTGTTGGAACCCCAAGCCTCAATGCTGCCGTAGTGTCGACGCCTCAAATGACTAATCTTCTCAGCATCGACGATTGAAACCCCAAGACTGAATGTATCGGAGATTTCAATTGCTAGCTTGTCGGCGATTGGAAGTTGTACTCACTAATGTGTCAAAACTTCTTATCTGAATGTCATCGTAGTGTTGGTGCCTCAACTGGCTCACGTCGCGACAGTTTCTTCATCTGCGATCGGAAACTCTTTTCTCTAGCCCATTTGCGCTCCAAACTAGAATGTATCAGCGCTTTCCATTAGTAGCTCATCGCCGATTGAAAGCTCTATCTTCTAGCCCATTGGCTCCCCAATTTTGAGCACTACCACTATTTTGGAGGTGAAACAAACTAATCTTCTCAGTATCGATGATCGAAATAGCCAAACTACTAATCATTGAAACTTTCAATCACTATATTCTCTGCAGTGGCGGCACCATAGTGAACTAAAACTCTGAAATGTTGGCAATCAAAATCCCAAACCACTAACCATTTACACTTTCAATCACTATATTTTCCACAGTGGCGGCGCCGAGTGAACTAAAACTATGAAACTTCGGTGATCGAAACTCCAAAATACTAACCATCGAAACTTTCAATCACTATATTCTTTGAGTGGCGGTGCCGCAGTGAACTAAAACTCTGAAATGTCATCGATCAGAAGCTGTTTCATCTAACCCATCAGTGCCTTATACTGGAACGCTACCGTAGTGTCAGTTCTCAAACCACTAACGATTGGTGATTGGAACATCAAGCCACTAGTGCATCGAAACTTCAAACCACTAGACCCTCCATAGTGGCGGCGACATAGAGGACTAAATCTCTGAAATGTTGGCGTTGTAGAGGATTAAACCTCCGACCTGCTGTCAAAATTAAACAATTCGGGCAAGATTTGTGTTTCATCATACACCAGAATAATATTCATCAAGTAAGAAACCATTGCCATCACATGTATCCAATGCCTATCCATCTCTTGCCACAAAAGTGTTTGGAACTGATAAATAGAAGTCTTTGAATGACTCATTCCATATACAATTTCAGTTTTTTGGAGCTCTTATTGTAGCTGCATAATTTTCCCAAGCTTGTCACTGTAGTTAAAAACACCAGGGGGGGGGGGGGGGGGGGTGATTTTGTTGTTCTTACAAACTATCAGTGCTATTCATATCCTTCATTACATGATTTAAATTCTTCATACTATCAAAATAAATTTATTTTGGGAGATAACAGATCTCTAATGTATCAAGTACTTTTGAATTTTTGACTGTTGGAAGAAGGGAGACTGATACAAGGGATCGAACAAAACTTCATTTTTTGCCAAGGTTTTTGTGTAATTTGTTACAGATAATTCTGAATAAATACAGTGTTGCAATTCTTATCTCTTGTACTTGATCTATCAAATTTCTTTGATAGGTTGTAGTTTTCTTGTTCCAAATGATCAGATAGTACTATGATTCATTTGTAATTGATTAACGTGTTTATTTAACTCTGATTTATTTTTGTTAATTATTAATGCATTGATAAAGCTTCATGAAATTTCTTTTATGAACTATCTTTATCTATTTCTACAAATGTTTCAGCAGTAAAAGTTTTATAGCTTATAAGTTGGTTTTTCAACTAACTTGAGCACCTACAGGTTATCTTTAATGGTTCATTTCTGATTTACTGTTATTTAATTTTTATTAAACAATTGTAATCTCAGTAAGTAGAGTTTCATTTTATTTACATTTTTGTCAAGATGATGAATTGCTTGTTCTTCACACATCTCAAGACAACATGTTATTCATTCAACACCTCTTCAAAGTAGTTTAGACTTAGATTAGGTTCTTACTCCTCGTTAGGTTTTAGTGTTCCTTTTCTTTTCTTAACTCTTTGTTTCCCATTCTAGAAAATAGATCCCCTTGTGGATTAAATCCATCCATAATCTAGTGGAGGCTACAAAAGTATTCGTGGGGGATTACCATACCAAACAGCTTGAGGATAGAAAAATACCTGTGTGGGATTGTTTGAATCCTTTCGATGGGTTTTCTCTATGTGTTGTAAGCCTTAAAAACCCTAATCAGCCACATACATAGTTGGAGCTTCAACAAATGGTGCTAGAAGGAGGGCTATCACATCATTCCTAAACAAAACACTCGCACACCTCCTCCAACAAGAGATCTAATCATTACTTGTAGTTGCGCTAGCCCGTATACCTCAGGGGAACAAGTATCTCATGTTTTATACATTGTTCCAGTTACCCCTAGACAAGAACGGGCCACCCTGTCAGAAATATACGTTCTCGTATCACCAATAATAGGGCCCATCACAGATGAACAACTGTTTAAGGGTAATTCCCACAATGTTACTAAAGTTTAGAAGAAAAATTGTTGAAGATCATCCTACTTAGGATTTTCCTCAAATCAATAATCATGACACCCCAAGCCCATGATATGAGCCATCCACTCCTAGGTTATATCTAGGTTCCTTGTTTTTGGAATTGGCAAATCCTCGACATAACATCCCTGTGGGAGGCCCACCCCCATCTCCTCCCTCTTCTTCCTCTTCATCTAATGAATCCTCAGATTCTGAATCTTTAGACTTCTCAATAGAATCTATTATGATGGTTGATGAACAACATAATAGGCCATGGTTAGACGGGGATGCCATATCCGTTTTAGGCGACCAGCACAGATTTCATAAAAACCCCAAGAAGTGGCTTTCGAAATTTAATCCAGATAATAAGATTCCTATGGAAGACCACATAAAATCCTTCATGCAATCCATTAGACTTAGAAACATTATCCATGAAGACATGGTTTGTAGACTGTTCCCTTACACATTCGAGGGAAAGGCCTCTACTTGGTATTTTTCCTTAGAATCCAGCTCCATCTCGTCATGGGATGCATTTTTCTAAACTTTTCACTCAAAATTTTGGGGATGATAAGACCCCAGAGGAGTTGGCCATAGAGCTCTCTTCCATGAAGACTAAGGGTAAATAAAGAGTCAAAGACTACAATAATTGGTTTTCATATTTAAAGAATAGGATCTCAAGTACAGTACTTCCTATTGAGGAATTACTAGTAGCATACTATATTAAGGGTCTCCCGACCCAAATAGCCATGTGGGTTAAAAGGGCTCGTAAAGAGTCCTTGCAAGATGCCTTCTTTGAAGCCATACAGGTCGAAAGAGACATGTTTTGTCTCAAAGACAACTCTGACACTGCATCTAAACAAGCGTCTACCTCACACAGGAAAAGTGACACTTCCCCTAAACCCGCTACTACCAGTCAAGATCCATTCAATATGAGTGAAGTGAAGAAACTCCTCGAAAAAATTTCTAACGAGACGGTAAATATTAAGAAAACAAGTAATGAAAATCAATCAAACAATAGGGGATTCAATAGGCCACCTTTTAGGATGCCAAATCAACCTCCCCAGAATCCACGACCTCCAAATCCCAGTAAGGGGTTCACCTCAGAAGAGATCTTCTCTGTCGTGAAAGCCTTAGCTGTAGGAACGCCAGACATTCTAGAACCCTCTGAATATCATTCCATCTAAGAATCACAGCCTCCCCGGGAGGAAGAGGAGGATGACCAGTAGTTCATATCGGTGAGCTTCTTCTAAGAAGAAGAAGAAGAAGAAGAAGAAAAACAACCTGGCATTGTTTTTAACCTACATCACACACACAATACCAGGTCTAAAGGGACACCTCCCCAGGAATCATCTCCTCTGACATAGACCCCTAGAAAAGGTAAAACTCAAACTCAGAAGGACACCCTCAATCCTGAGCTAGAATACAACTTGGATGAGGATCTTACAAGAGTCAAAGAAAACATATATTTATTTGATATTCTCAAAATCCCTTCCATAAGGGATTCCTTACACAAAAGCATGATCATAAAGCAACCCCAAGAAGCTCAAAATAATAATTTTGACTCCACTCCCCGACCAAACCATCCAAAACTGGGAAGCAAGGGCACCCCTCCCTTTTTACTTACCTTTGCAATCTTTAACAAGAATGTGCATAATTGTATGGTATACTCAGGTGCTTCATCCAATGTCATGCCCCTTTCTGTGTGAAAGAAACTCAATGCCACCTGGGAAAACTATCCTATTCAAATTGTGCAATTAGATAGATCCAAGGTTAAAGTGGTAGGGAGGATGAGAAATGTTCTTCTCATACTATCTATAGATCCCTGGATTCACCAAACAATCGATATTGTGATTGCAGATATTCCATATACCTGTGGTATGTGACTGAGTCAGGATTGGTTAGAGAAACTTAAAGGTTACTTTGCTATTGATTGGTCTCACTTGTGGTTGCCTCTTAACGGGCAACCTAATAAGCTCAAAGTTGACAGAGAACCTTTCATGAAACAAACTATAACTGATCTCGATGGCTCCAATGAATCTGTCTCTTTCTTTAACAATCAAATTGAACATCTCACATTTGACACTTTCTTTGGAGACTTCCTACTGATGTATCACCAATAGAGAATGAGCAAAAATACTCTCAACTAACTCATCTTACATCTATTCCATTCTCTAGTATTATTGTTCATAATCTATATAATGTAAATACCAATTTCAGAATTGATCCTATAGTTTGGACCTTTTTTTTTTATGGCTCCAGGTCAAAGGAGGGAGCAAGCGCAGGATTTGTACTTATTGATCCTAAAGGGATCAAAACCATGATCGCATGTAGGTTGGAATTTGAATGTACTGGTATTGTGGCTGAGTATGAGGCTTTAGTCCAAGGACTCAAGAAAGCTATTGATATGGGAGTGAAAGAAATTGAATACATAGGGGACTCCAAAATCATTGTGAAACAAGTACAAAATCATATACATTTTCTATCTCCACGTCTAGTTAAAAATCAAATATTAATCAGAGACATGACTAATTCCTTCTCAGCATTTAATATTAGATTTTGTCCTAGATCTCAAAACTTTGATGTGGATCTATTAGCCAACATTGCATCTAGATTGATCCCTCTCGAAGGTTTGTCTCCACAAACCTTCTCTATCAAATTGATGTACAGACTGTCCATACCCAATAATGTCACAAATTGGAAGGTGTTTGATGATGATCATCAAATACTTGAATTCATGTCAGCCCAAAATACCTTCGAGGGTATGGCTATTGATGAAACTGATCATGAGAAGTCTCTATCTAATCATTCCAACATCATCCCCATGTCTGTCATCATCTTGGAGAAGTTCTATGATTTACAAGATAAATTCAAACAATCCACCAATTGCAAGACTCAAAGCTAAACCTTGAATCACACCCCTATTAACTTAGGAATAGAGTCTGAACCCTGATTTATCAATCTTGGAATAGACTATTCCCGTGACAAAACAAGAGGTTTTATCAAACTCTGTAGGGAATTTAAAGACGTTTTTTCCTGGATATATGATGAGCTCAAGACTTTTGATACTATCGTCATGCATCATAAAATCCCCATGAAACCTGATGTAAAACCCTATCAGCAAAAATTGAGGAAAATGCACTCCAGTCTGGAGCCTTATGTTAAGAAAGAACTAGACAAGTTTCTCTCGGCTAGATTTGATAGCTAATTTGGTCCTTGTTCGTAAGAATAATGGGGAAAGTAGACTCTACGTAGACTTCGGGAATCTCAATCGGGCCTCTGAGAAAGACAACTAGCTCGTTCCTCCAATGGAACAGATCCTGCAGAAAGTAGTCGGATCAGAGATATTTTCACTGCTAGACGGTTTTTCTGGCTACAACCAATTCCTAGTTGCACCCAACGATCAACTGAAAACTGCTTTCCAGACCCCTTGGGGAACATTCGCATACAGACGAATGTCGTTTGGACTAATAAACACAGGGGCCACATTCCAGAGAGCTATGGACATAGATTTAAGGGGATTGATCCACAATTCTATCATTGTGTACCTAGATGATGTTACCATTTAATCTAAAAAATGACAGGATCATTTGTCTGCTTTAAAACAGGTATTCAAAAGGTGCAGGAAATTTGGCATCTCCCTCAATCCTAATAAGTCAATCTTTGCAATAATGGAAGATAAGTTGTGGGTTTTGTATTTTCGAAGGAAGGTATGATCATCGATCCAAAATGTGTTGAAGCAATCTCCAAGATCGGCTTTCCTAACTCTCTTAAGGCAATGCAGTCATTTTTGGGTAAGATTAATTTTGTTCATAGATTTGTTCCAAATTTTGCTCAAGTTGTAAAACCCCTGCAATTCCTTGTCAAGAAGGATGTACCATTTAAGTGGTCTGATGAACAGAGGAATGCATTTACTGAAATTCAGAAAACCATAGTAGAAGCACCTGCTCTCATGTCCCCATATTTCACTAAATATTTTATATTGTATACATTTGCTACTGACTTTTCTTATGAAGTCGTCCTCACACAGAAAAATCACGAAGACGCTGAAATCCCCATTTCTTTCATAAGTTCAACATTCAAAGGGGATGAACTCAATTACTCCTAGGTTGACAAACATGCCTACATGGTATATAAATCAATAAAACATTACAGGCCTTATCTTTTGAAGTCAAGGACTAAGGTGATTGTCCCTTATGCGGTAATTCGCAATGTCCTCATCCAAAAGGAGTTGGGAGAAAAGAGAACTCATTGGATGACCGCCCTTCAAGAATATGATCTGGATATTAAGCCTACGAAGATCGTTAGAGGAAAAGGTTTGTGTCAGCTCACCGCCGAGTCAAATAACCCTGAAGATCAGCAAGCTGATTGGGAATGGGAAGAAGATACTCCTACAGGTTTTGTTAATGCACTTGAAACTGCGGCATCTGAATGGTATTATCACATCAAATTCTTTCTTCATAATGGGTTTTCTCCTGAAACCCTAGATCCCAAAAAACGTACAGCATTAAGGCTGAGATCAGCTCCTTATCAACTTATTGATGATGTTCTATTTAGGAAGAATTATGATGGAGTGTTTCTTAGATCCCTGGAAAAGGATCAAAGTGATGATTTCCTGTTTCAATTTCATGCAGGACCTGCAGGTGGACACTGTTGAACTTTTAATGGTTATATCATATCTTAAAACATTTAGCATCATAACAGCATAACCATAAGCTAAAATATCACTGAAAGATAGACAAGCACAACCATACAAAAATAACACAAAGATTTATCCTAGGAAAACCCTAAAGGGAAAAACGCAGCAAAAGCTTCCTCAATATAGATGCCCCAAAAAGATAAAAGGTAAAACCCAAAAGACTGATCCTTCTTCTTCTCCAGCCACAGCTATTTCTCTCTCTCTCTCATACACTACACAAGTGAGTGTTTTTGTTCCAAATGAGGTGCTCCACACCTCTATTTATATTCATCCATTCACTTTAATAATTAATTCCGACATGTAGGCTCGAGTTAATCATGTAGGCTCAAGTAACCACAATTGGGGTGCTAATGACCCACCTTTACAATTTGAGGGGACTGCCTCATGACTTTTATTAGTTATTTTGATTAGAAGCATTGGAGTATAAAGAAATACAATTGGTTCTCTCGGTAGGAACATCGGGGACCACAAAAGATACATATAGAATATTCTTTGAAGTTACAATATTTCAACACTCCCCCTTAACGAGAAGGGTATTCTAAAACAACATCAACAACAACAATAGTAGGAGAGATATAGATGACATCATCAACATCATCAGGGTAACACATCTATAAATCATTGGAAGCTTTTCAACATCACATAGTCTTCATCTTCATCTTCAACAATAGCAACACTTTAACCTTTCGATTAGCATCAACATCTTCAGCACTTTGACCTTTCAATCAGCAACAACATCTTCATCACTTTGACCTTTCGATCAGCAACAACATCTTCAGCAGTTTGACCTTTTGATCAGCAGCAACATCTTTAGCACTTTGACTTTTCGATCAGCAACATCATCATCATCATAATCTGATCTTTCGATCAGAAACATCATCATCATCAACAACAACCTGCAATCCATAGTACAAAGACAAGGAAGTCTTTGGATCTCTTTTGGACTTAAATTCTAGGGATGATGCAATCCTACCACATTCTCAACAATCAAAGTCATCGGATTGATTACGGGGTAATCAGTCCCTATCACTTTAGGACTAAGTCTAAGGATGATGCAATCCTACCACCTTCTCAATCACCTAAGTCACTGGATCCGTTCTGAACTGAAGTTCAAGGATGATACAATCCTACCACCTTCTCGATGACTGAATTCACTGGATCTGTTCTGAACTAAAGTTCAAGGATGATACAATCCTACCATCTTCTCGATGACCAAAGTCACCGTATCCGTTCTAAATCGAATTTCAAGGATGATACAATCCTTCAACCTTCTCGATGACCAAATTCACTGGATCCGTTCTGAACTGAGGTTCAAGGATGATACAATCATACCACCTTCTCGATGACCAAAGTCACCGGATCCATTCTGAACCAAAGTTCAAGGATAATACAATCCTACCACCTTCTCAATGACTGAATTCACCAGATCCGTTTTGAACCGAAGTTCAAGGATGATACAATCCTGCCACATTCTCTATGACCGAAGTCACCAGATTCGTTCTAAACCGAAGTTCAAGGATGATACAATCCTGACACATTCTCGATGACTGAAGTCATGGGATCTGTTCTGAACTGAAGTTCAAGGATGATACAATCCTACCACATTCTCGATGACCGAAGTCACCTGATCCGTTCTGAACCGAAATTCAAGGATGATACAATCCTGCCACATTCTCGATGACCAAAGTCACTGGATCTATTATGGACAAATATCCTGGGATGATACAATCCCTCTTCATTCTCGAGGACTGAGGTCACTGAATCACTTTAGGGCAAGTTCCCAGGGATGATAGAATCCCATTGCAACATCACTACTCCCCCTTTCGAGGAAGGTCTTTCTGAACAACACTGTAGAAGGAGCAAGTCGATAAGTCGACTTGAATGATACCCGACTTAGTCGATTAGCCGACTAAGTCGATGGGCTGACTTAGTCGATTGGTCGACTAAGTCGGTCGGCCGACTAAAGTTAGAGATTAGGTTTGCCACCTAAGGTTGTGTTAGTTCACCGAATCGATAGGTAGTTATTTTGTAACCGTTTTGTAATCATATATATTAGGCTGTTGAGCCAGCTGAGAACTCAATTCAGTTCTCTACATTGTATGGACTCATTTGTAGAATATAATCTGTCTATTCTCCCATTTGTTCTTATCTCTTGTCTCTGTTTTATATTTATATATGTTTTAGTGTGTATTATTGGTAACCTTATCTGATCTGTGAGATTACAACATTGGTTTCGTTGCCGGTAGTACATGACTGGAATGTATGCAAACAGATGATACCAAAATAGGAGATTAAGGACTGGTGGGAACGTAAAGTTGCAAACTATTTGTAGAATTACGCGCGAAGGAGCAGATTAACAATCACACAAACAAAAGAAAGATTTTTCATAGAGACGCATGAAAAGTTTGTCGAATCAGTGCCCCAACTTTTGAAGAAATTCCTAGATGAGAAAGCCAGACGGGATTAAAGAAAAATAGTTGCTGGAAAAACTGATTCATGAAGGTAGAACAAACTTGTCGGAGTGGTTTGAGAAAATCACCAATGACTTCTATGAGGAGCAAGCAGTTGAAGACATAACTTCGGTGGAAACAGTCAAGGAGAAATTTTACACAGACCTCACCGAACAATTTCTGTGCTCCCTACCGACCTTGCTGTTCAAATTCTTGATCGAGAAAGGAGTAGGACATATTGTCGAACCTGATCCATCACTTCACAAAATGCCATCAAACTCTAACTCGGTGGATAATTAGAGGAAGTGGGAAAAATTCATTACAGAAAGGGAGTGGGAATACTTCCTAAGAAAATAGACCGAACTATCTAGGCTTTCTAAAAAGCATCGGGTAGGCTATGGGGGGGTATTTGGTCATATGTCGAGATAGAGTATAGTGGATTCTAGTCGACTAGCACCAGATACTAGTCACCAGTAATGAAAAGTTGACTAAAAGGGAACTCAAGAGAATAGTATCATACAAAGGTATGTCGAACATTCAGAAAATAGAGAGAGAAGTAAGACACCAGAGAAGGGAAGCAAGATGAGAAAGAGCCTTAGAGCTGCACAGAGGAAGGATTCCTAGGGAGAACGACCAGGAAGAGAATCCACCAGAGTCAGGTCATGACTGACATGAAGAAGGCGTGGAACAAGAAGTGTCCCCTATGGAGGAAGAAAGGTGGATAGAGCAGCCATAATCTCTCCAATTAAGAGCTCCCAATGAAGGAATAACCCTCTCTCCATTGAATCGGCGTACTCGAATACAGACTATTCTCGAAGAAGATCTCCGACTACAAGCTGGTGATTTTAGTATATGGATTCGACTAGGTGATGACATGTACACTGGGCGACACCTCATTATACGTTGACTAGAGGAAGGGAATTGGGTGACCTTTCAAGAGGCACCCTCCCACTGAAGTATCCACTTGCTCTTACAGACACATGAAGGAGTGTGCCCCCCTCCCCCCCCCCCTGCACCAGAAACAGAACATTCATAACTATGGACAAATAGTTGTAGTGGACCCTCGACAACATAGGTCGACATCAACCATCTGCAAGTCAACGAAGAATCGACAACTGACGGGAACGAAAGTTTCGTCGACCAAATTTCTGTAGAGATGAATACATCAATAACCCCACCACCCTCATCACCACTCCCACCTCCACCGCTGCCACCTCCTGAGAGCAGTGACAGTGATTCAGACATGGGTCACGAATCAACTCACATTCCTTTATATGAGGGGGATGACGACCCTAGACGACACTGGTTCGTTTGCGAGTCGACTTGGGAGGCCAAACAAGTTACAGATGAAGGTAGACAAATGGAATAGTTCGCAGGTTCCTTAAGGAAAAGGGAATTGACATGGTACATGAACTTTTCGGAAAGACAACCTAGAGCAACAAAAGCCAATATTAAGGTGCAATTTTTGTCATTTTTCAAAACTCCAGATGCTAAGCACCTAGCCGTGAAAAAACTAAAAACCACGTCACAAAAGCTAGGGGAATCTGTCCATGACTACGATAAGCGTTGGGAAGAACTCCTAAGCCAGCTGGATTATGTTATAGATGAACAGTTACTAGTCTAGTGGTTTCTTGTAGGGCTATCTCAGAAAGTGCATCGACACATTAGTCTGGAGACATTTAAAACTTACGAATATGCGCTAATGAAATCTCTTCAGGTGGAGATGGACGAGGACATACCCACTTACCCCATGGACCACAGATTGGAAGAATAGCTCGAGAATGTATAGAAGTATCTAAAAGAGTTAATCCTCAAGAATCAGGAGATATGGTGCACCAAATGCTTGAAGGCCGGCAATTATGAAGATAACTGTCAACAAGAGTACAGTCGATAGGATGCTCGATTCGTATAGACCAACTTATTTTGCGACATTTTCCAAGAGCACAGAGATCACTCAATGAAATATTTCCCATTCAACATGAAGAATGGCAAGGGCTCTTGGTGTGCCATCTATGAGACCAAAAGTCATAACATGGCCAACTGTCAGTTGAACCTCAAGAACCAACAAAAATATCAGGCGGTATACCAAACTAATGCAGTAGCATAGCATAACGAGCAAAACAATCTAGCAAATGATCAGAACAGTCACAGATACGATGATCGACGATATGGGCACCAGTATGATAATCGACGCCTAGGATACGAAGGAAGATGTTGATTCCTTGGGAATCGCGACAACCGACTACGTCGACCCATCTAGTGCTTCACATGTTATAAAGAGGGAAATCGATATGTAGACTGTCCATATAAGGACAGAACTGATCTCAAATTTTGTACTCACTGTGGGGTAGGGGATCACTCACTAGAGGATTTCCCTACCATGTTAGAAAAAAATAATACGAAAAAAAATGTTAATGTCTTGTCCTGTGTGCAAAAAAATGATGTAGTAACCACCAAAAATTTACATATTGTAACTCGACAAGGAACAAAAATAGGAGCTGATAACCCTAGAATCAGTAACATAAAAGAGAAAAATGTCTATCCTAACCCACTGAAGGAAAAACAAATATACAAAGAGGCAACCCATGTATTCAAATAAATTACATGACAAGAAAACATTCATAACAATCGACCTAACACAATACATGAATTAATCTAGCTCATTCAAATAGACAATTCAGTATCCCAGTTTATCGATTTGATGTATCAAAATAAAAGGTACCAACTCTAAAAAACAAACAAAGAACATATGCAACTTAAATAAAAAATACAAAAGTGATGCCAACCCACTTGTCGACCTGGAAATCAAGGGATACCACGTCCGACAGGTAGTACTCGACTTTGACTCACAAGTAAAAATCATGACTTGTGACACTTGGGAACAAATGGGCAGAACTCGACTGTATGAGTAAGGAATATACTTGAAACTAGCTGACCAAGGCCTAATTGAACCCATTGGAGTCTGGAAAAACATCGACATGACTATAAAAGGAATCTCGACCAAGGTCGATTTCGAAATCATTGACCCAAAGGAAGGATCCAGTTCCTTCCTAGTGTTAGTCGGTCGACCTTGGGGTAGAAAGATGAAAGCATCCATATCCTTGGACAAGGAACGAATCAAATTAAAAGGAAATGGGAAAAAGGTCATTGTACCCATTCATCCATCTCAAGGGGAACCTTAGATGAAACCTATTGATGAAGAAGTCGATGTCTGAAAACTCTACCAGATCCAAAACAATGCCAACTACACAGAACCAAATATCCATGGAGAACTTCACCTAGGTAACCAAGACTCAATTGGTTATAATTTCAATGCTGAATTATATTACTGGGATATCGAGAACTATGAAACACAAGCAAGAGGGTGCTGGACTATATAGAAAGTGCAGAAAAAACCCACCCAACAGTGCTTCATAGTGTCCATTGTCCCAAAAATCTTTGAAAAGAAAATTAGGGAACACCCTACCTTACAACCGACCAACCTGAATACTACACAACTACCAAGATATAAGGAAAGGAAATCACCAGTCATGCATGTTGAACAAGTTTCCAAAAATATTGGTGAACATGGCTGACTTCAAAGCCTAGTTGAAACTTTTACAGGACAAGCTTCTAGATGGTGGGATACCCATCAGACAAGACTACAGACCTGGACAACTGCTTCAGCTTACTTTGTCGAACGTTTTGGAGGAAAGAAGTTAACCCAACAAGCTCGGATACCTGTATTCACTCAAGGATAAGACCCATAGGACCATATCAAAACCTGTGAAAAGGAGTGGAGAAGACTTGGAAACAAGGATGAACGAGCATGGCCACACTTATTCCCATTAACCCTAGTCGACTTACCAAACAAATGGCATAAGATGGAAGAAGCTAGAGGTGAAACCTTCTCATGGGATGAACTAAGGGAAAATTTTATTAAATATTTCAACTTTATACCTCAAAATGAAAATCTGGTCGAAACAACAAAACAAATTAAAGAATTTATCCAACCGACCGAAAACAAAACCTTACAAGATCACCAATAGACAAGGAAATGTAACAAAATACAAACATAGCTAAAGCCACAGTCGACAATATTACAGTTAGAAAATGAAAACACAGAAGGAAAAAGATTTAGATGGAAATCCAACCATGCCGAGACAACAAAACCTATTTGCACCATCCTAAAAGTTGAAACAATTAACATAGAAGATACTAACAGAATGAATCCAGCCGACTTCCCCGCCACATTCTCATAGTTCAAAGAAGGAAGTCAACGGATCAATGAAGCCAAAGCACTAGAATGTCTAGATGCTAAAGTCAAAACTAAAGAATTCAACATCTCAAATGATGATCGACCAAAAATGGAAAAGATTGGTGACTACTGGACCGAAGAACAGACCACAGAGATAGTGAACTTACTAAGGGGATTCCAAGATATATTTTCTAGAGATTACAAAGACCTCAAAGGCTTAGTCCATGAAATGGGAGAAATGAAAATTGATACTAAATCTGATGTTTGACCTGTGAAGAAAAGGCCTTATAAACTAGCTCACAAATACAAAGAGATAGTCAAAAAGGAAATTGATAACATGTTAGCAGCATGCATCATCTACCCTATCGACCAATCAAAATGGGAAAGCCCAATGGTGGTACAGCCTAAGAAACATGACCCGACCAGACTAAGAATTTGTGTCAACTTCAGGGAACTAAACAAAGTAACACTGACAAACCCATTTACAACCCCTTATGAAGATGAAATATTGAATGAAGTTGCAGGACATGAATGCTTCTCATTTATAAATGGATTCTCAGGCTATAACCAAGTGCTAATAGCTAAAGAGGACCAGAAGAAGACAACCTTTGTGTGTGAATTTGGGTCCTTTGCTTACAAAGTTATGCCTTTTGGGTTAAATAATGCATCTACAGTGTTCTCTCAAATTATTGTTAAAACATTTCAAGAATACATTTACAAGACCATGGCAGTATACTTTGATGACTGGACAATACACTCCACACTAAAAGATCATTGCAAATGGCTCAGACTTATGCTAGAGAGATGTCGACAGATTCAACTTTCCCTAAACATCAAGAAATGCATATTTGTGACCCCCATAGGGATACTATTAGGGCACATTGTCTGTAAGGAAGGTATTAAGGTTGACTTTGCAAAGATTAAAATTATCCTTGACCTGAAACCACCAGTAAACCCCAAATAAGTCAGGGTGTTACTGGGCCACATAGGATATTACAGAAAATTCATAAGATATTATTCAGATATGACCTATCCTCTTGAATAACTATTAAGGGAAGATCAAGAGTTTAACTGGATAGAGGAATGCCACATATCATTCGAAAAATTAAAAAGAAAACTAGTTGAAGCCCCCATCCTAAAATTTCCAAACTGGTCAATCAAATTCCATGTTCATATTGATGCATTAGGCCTAGCAATAGGAGCAATCCTAACTCAACCAGGATGATGGCATGGATTATCCCATAGTTTACAGCAGCATAAAATTAAACAAGATTGAAAGAAACTATTCAACCATAGAAAGAAAATCCCTAGGAATGGTCTTTGCCCTACAAAAATATAGACATTATCTATTAGCTAATCCATTTATATTCTATACCGACCATCAGGCCCTGAAGTATCTCGTCAATAAACCACTCCATCATGGAAGGATTTGTCGATGGCTACTTCTCTTCCAAGAATTTGAGTTTGAAGTTGTTGTCCGACCAGGTAAGTTAAATGTAGGTCCCGACCATTTATCCTGAATCGACACAGGAGAAGAACCGACAGGAGTCTATGACGAATTACCTAATGCACATTTATTTCAGATAGAATCAATTCTAGCAGAACTAGAGGAAATAGCTTAGTTCTTAGAACATGGACATGCACCAAAAGGTATGAGCACCAAGAAAAATCAGATCTTAGCTATGAAGGATGCACCCTACAGTCTCATTAATGGATTTTTATACAAAATGGAATTAGATGGTATCCTTAGAAGATGTGTACCAGAACATGAACAAGATCACATTATCCATGAAGCACACTATGGACCTGCAGGAGGACATTTCCAAGTAGACACAACTGCAAAGAAAATCCAACAGTTAGGATTATGGTGGTTGACACTGCACAGAGATTGCAAAAATTTTGTTAGTCGATGTGACAGATGTCAATGACTAGGTCAAACCCTTCCTAGTACAGAAATTCCTTTGATATCAGTAAACCCCAGTCTCACATTTGAAATCTGGGCCATAGATTTCATAGGACCATTTCCTATACCAGCAAAAAGGTTAGGTGCAAGGTATATCATTACTGCAGTGGAATATGTCACTAAATGGGCAGAAGCTAAACTGGTCGATACATGTTCTAGTGAGATAAATGCTAAGTTTATCTATGCGAATATCATCACTATATTTGGATGTCCACTAACCCTAATTAGCAACCAAGGGACACACTTTATCAACAAAACTATCAAAACCCTAACTGACCAGTTCCAAATCGACCATTGTTGTAGTACAGCATATCATCCTTAGTCGAATGGAGCAATTGAAGCTTTCAATAAAACATTAACAAGGGGATTAACTAAAATATGTAATGCTGACAAGGACGACTAGGATGAGAAAATACCTGCAGTCTTATGGGCATACAAAATAGCCTATAACTGACCAAACTCCTTTTCGACTTGTCTATGGACAAGAAGCAGTAGTTCCACTACACTTTTGACAACAGACACCTATTATCGCAGAAATACTACATGTCGATGTCGAACAGGGAAGGAAGGACTGACTATTTCAACTCAACAAGCTATAAGAGCACCGAATCATGGCTATACAACACCAAGAAATCCAGAAGCAACAACAGAAAGCATGGCACAACCACAACATCAAGAACAAAAACCTGTCGGTCGGCGACATTGCTTTACTATACAATAGTCGGGTCAAAGGAAAACCTAAAAATCTCCACACAGAATGGATGGGACCTTACGTTGTCAAAGAGATACATCCCAATGGATCAGTCCAACTAAGGACATTACAGGGCATAGTATTTTGGAAGCTCGATAATGGAGCCCAAATAAAATGCTACAGAAACTAATCTCAAAAAAAAAAATCATATAACGACCATAACCGTCAACCAAAATCAATAAAAAACTAAAAATTCCAAAAACAAAATAATACCCTATAGACAGAAAACCATGACAAGAAATCACCATCTCGACAAACACCATCATGACCATCGACCTAGCACCATTGACCACTTTCGTTGACCGACTAATTCCGTCGACCATTCTCATCACCGACATCAACCAACAACTTTGATAGTCCCATCGCGCATTCATGACATCAAGCGCCGAAAGAAATTCACCATTAACACACACTCAAGTCTTCCAGCTGGAACATCACGTCTGCCATTAATACACCCATCACTGCACATAACCACAGCATCGCCTATAGATACTCATCATCGAAGGATCATTCACCACAACCTATACAGACAGAGCATCAAAGCATCCAGTCGACCAAAATCTGAGAACCCCTTAGTGACATTGACCACCAAACCGACACAATGGCGCCTAAACAAACTAGAGCCTTGAACAAAGCTAAGGAGATACAGGCCACGGATACACCTTTAGTCTGCAGGTTGAAAAAAATAAAAAATGCCAAAGTTTAGGAAGGCTCATGGCAAAAGCTATGGACCAAAATACAAGAATGGGCCTTTGTCGACAAAAATTCCACTCAAGGAGTAGAGAAAATAAAACGCAACACTCTATTCGACTATGCCAACGCACCGCTTATGGATAGATTTGGTGGCACGAAGGAGACTACTGTCAAACTCATCATCAGTTGGTATCACAATGGCCGGTTCTACTTCAATGTGTCGGTCGACATCTCTAGAGATGTCATCTCCAAGCTGACCAGTCTCGCTAATGGAAGAGACCCCGTACCAGTCGAAATCAAAGAAGGATTGGTCGAAGAGCTCACTGGGTCACCTTCCGGTAAAAAATCCAAGGGGTTGATGATTAGCCAAATCACAACCCAAACGCCATAGATTGTGGCCAAAATAATTGCAATAACACTCACTCTAGCAGGTCGAGGCAGCGACCTTAAGTTAGAAATGATAGAAGCCGTCGACACCATTGCCACTAAAGGACGAATATACAGATGGGGTGATTATGTCACTGACATGGTGAAGACCATCTGTGAGAGATGTCAAGAAATGGGGGGAATCATCAAGTTCCCCTCCCTCATCTTATGGATTGTCATGTACCACATCTTCCCAGAAGGGATTCCAGTCTTTCAGGAACCGTTGAAGTTCAACATGTGGAGATTTAAACCCTTCTCCCAGAAAGGAACCTTACACAAACTTGAGCACGAAAAAGTACTATTGGAGAACTGGTTCCAATAGATCAAACTCCACATGACTAGATGGAGGGTGCCTCAAAAAATATGACCAAATCTACCAGCAAACTCCCACATCCAGCTGGAGCTTGACCATACCTCGGTGTGGTACATGTAGGGCGACAATTACAACACCAAAGCTCTCGACTACTATCCATCTATCGACCAGATCTTCCGGGAACTATCTCGATAGGCCAAAACAAAAATACCAGTACTAGCAGCAGAAAAACAGATCGACTTCTCGAATAAGGAGCCGCTTATGGACCAGGAAAAAGAGGAATACTATGAGCTCAACCTCTATATCAGCACATTTGTGTCGGAGGAGACACTGATCGAACACACCAGTCGACTGTAGATAACCATCAAACCTCCAACCGCAAAAGGAGCAGAAACCCAGACTATAAAGCCAAAGCCACAGGAAAAACCATAGCCACAGCAGCAAATAACTCCTCCAGATGTAGAAAGTGTCGTCCCGACTTAGGAACTGACGGGCAAGATAGAACCCAACAACCCTGAGTATGTTGTTACAAAAGGCATTATTTGAAAACTCTCAAAAGAAATAGTAGCATCCAGGAAGAAAATAAAAACACAAGAATAACAACAAGGTAAAGGTAAGCACAAGCTTATCCTTCCCGACTCATTAGAATATGAGGAGGAACTGGCAGCCATGGTCCTCGACATCATAGAGGATGCCACAGCAAATAAAGTATTGGTCAAAACCCAATTCTAGCGATTTGTCGATGTCGGAGCACAAGCAGGTCGACCAAAGAAAGCAAAGACTACAGAGATGCCTGAAAACATCGTCAATCTTGTGTCGACGCCTCCACCCCCATCACCAATGCAAATAATCGAGGAACAAGCACTGGCACCATAGTTAGTTAGGCCCCTTGACTTATGCAAGAGTGTGATGCCGGAGGCTGTAAAAGAAAAATTCAACATAGATAGGGACTTGCGGGATTTATTTGAGAAACTTCCTGTGCTGTTTACATCGGCCCAGAAGATCGCTACAAAAGTGCCTATCTTCATGTCTGGAGGACACCAACTCGAAGAGGACACATAGTCCCCAATCATTGCAACCATCTTGTCGGTTTTCGAAAGAAATATCAACAAGGAATCCAAAGTGATTGAATGTTGGTCCTCAATTATTGCACTGACCGACCCCGTACCCCAAGACAACCTACCAACCACCGCATCTACTCTAGAAGAACCTGACCTAAACTCACACCCCTGAACCGACAACCCACCACTCAACCATACCTCCCCCAAACCAATCACCCCTGACCATTCGCCAACTCCATCTCCACCACCACCACCACCCCCTGACTCAGAGAAAGACCCCCCACAATCGACTGCATCTAAACAACTAGAGGTGGTAGTCATCCCACCTCCCCAAATGGACAAACCATCAATCTCTAACCCACAAACCAAAGATCTCGCCTTGACTATTGTAGGTACACAGGAAGTAGATAAAGAAAAGATTAAGAAGAGGAAGGAGAAACAAAAGAAGGAGCATCATGGAAATACTTCAAAGATCCAAATTAGAATGAAGGATGCAAGATCCTTGACCAACACAGAGTTAGGGAAACTCCTCAAAACCTTAGCAAGTGAAGCAAAGACGAGGAGCGAGCAAAGAAATAAAGAACTCCAGGACAGAAACACAGAACAGGTCAAGTTTCTCGACAAATGCAGGAATCTGGCCCAGTCTGTCATGTTGGGCCCCATAGAGATCAACATAGATAAACTGCTTGAAAGAGCATATCAGCTATTTGAGAGCATGGTTTCCACCCTCCAAGATCACATCCAGTAAACCAAGGAGGAACAAAAAGAGGAAACTTCCTAACTCCTAATGGCACAACACACTGCATTTTCTGAAGCATATAAAGTACTACAGGATCATATGGAGGAGTCTGTCATAACCGAAGAAGTACTAAGAGACTGGCCTAATCACTACGGGAAATTTTATCAGTAGACTCGATAGACTTGGTAGGGGATTCAGGCACTGGAGAGCAGAAAACCATTGAGGAAGCACTCAGAATGACAATAGAAGAACAGGTAGTGCTTGAAACTTCTAAACTGCAGACACTGGAAAGGGAAGCACATCAGTGGGTGCAACAAGCTCTCCCTAAATTAGAGAAAGTTGACATCATCTGCCTGCAGATGAAAAGACTTATCAAGACTGTAGAGGAGAAGGACCAGTTTATGAGTCCTGAAATGGAGAGGATAGCTGAAGTCTCTATATCAGAAAAGATGTCGATCTTATCAGGTTTGACCACACTCACAATTGACATCCAGAAAATTTTGCAGAGTTGGACAGATTTCCAACATCACCTCGCAGTAACAACACCAGCCAGTGTAGAAGTTTGTGTACAAAAAATACCGACCATCAGACTTCACAGCCCACCGCAATAACTATTAAAGGCCAGCAAGAAATTTGTACCTCCCTGTTTCTTCAGGATGAAGAAACGTTTTGTTCATGGGGGAGATGTAGAAGGAGCAAGTCGATAAGTCAACTTGAACGATAGCTGACTTAGTCGATTAGACAAATAAGTTGATGGGCCGACTTAGTCGATCAGCCGACTAAGTCGGTCGGCTGACTAAAGTTATAGATTAGGTTGGCCACCTAAGGTTATGTCGGTTCACCGAACCTATAGGTATTTATTTTGTAACTGTTCTGTAATCATATATATTAGGCTATTGAGCCAGATGAGAACTCAGTTCAGTTCTCTACATTGTATGGACTCATTTGTATAATATAATCTATTTATTCTCCCATTTGTTCTTATCTCTTGTCTTTGTTTTATATTTATATATGTTTTAGTGTGTATTATTGGTAACCTTATGTGATTTGTGAGATTACAACAAACACCAAGCTTGTCTCGAAAGTGTTTGAACTTTACTCAGGATAGAGCCTTCGTCAACACATCTTCATCTAAACCATCATCATCTACATCTTCAGTTTAGAAATACTAAAAGCATCATCACCTCTATATTCAGTATAGAAATACGGAATCACCATCATCTACATCTACAATATGTAAATACTAAAACATCATCATCTGCATCTTGTCTCATATGTAGAAATATCAGATTTCTATGTGTTATGATGGAACACATGGTTCTCTATCATCACAACTCTGGTTATCACATAGAATCATTGTAGTATCCATCTTTAGGTCAAAGAGACCTGATATCAACTTCCGAAGCCATATGGCTTCACAACTTAGTAGAGAAATATGCTATGTATTCTACTTCAGCCGTGCTAAGAGAAACACTAGACTGTTTCCTGCTAAACCATGGACTCATAGGAGACCCCAAACAAAAGAATCTACCTGATGTGTTTTTCCTTTCTGAGATAATTCCAGCCCAATATGAATCTGTATAGTCATACAATTTGTAGTCATGGTTTCCATCATAGTATAGACCAAAGTCTATAGTCCCTTTTAGATATCTCATCACATGCTTTGCAGCTATTAGGTGAACATGTCTAGGTTGAGCTAGATACTGACTCAAGGTGTTCACAGCAAAACAAATGGCTGGTCTGGTATTTGTTAGATACATCAATGACCCAATAATATCTGTATTGAGTCACATCCACTAACTTTTATGAGTCATTAGCTAACATATTCAAACTGGAATCCATGGGTGTGGCCATGGATTTGCATTCCAACATATCAAAAAATTTCAATATCTCTACTACATACTTTCCCTAGTTGAGAAAGATTCCTTCTAAATTTTTCCATACTTCCAGACCTAGGAAATAATGCATTAACCCAATGTCTTTCATCTAAAATTCTTCAGCAAGCTTCTTCTTGCATTCTACAATCTGTTTCTCATTCCTTGTTAGGAATAGATTATTCACATATAGTAATAGTATGATGTGTTCATCTTCTATAACCTTGAATATTAGGATCGAATTTCATTAGGAAACTATCTATCCTTCCATACCAAGCTCTAGGAGCTTGCTTCAGGCCATAGAGGTCTTCTTCAACTTGCATACGTGAGTCCATTTGTCTTCAACTTCAAATCCTATGACGAATCGATGTAAAAATATTCCTCAATCATATCATTAAGGAAGGATTGTATTTACTTCATCATAGAAGAAACTACCATGATATTTTTGAAGCAATTGTACCTTGCTTCCTGGAGTAAGTGTCTCTTCAGAATTAATTCCCTCTTTTTGATAGAAACCTCTAGCCACAAGTCTTTCCTTACTTCTATCAACAACATATTTTATCTTGCAAATCCATTTGGAAGATACCACATTCTTTATTTCTAGTTTGAGTACTATATCCCAAACATCATTCTAGTATTATTTCATCATAACATCTTCCATGAGTTCATCTTGTTAGGTCATCAACATATCGTAGTCTTCTGCATTCAACCTTTAAAGTTGGAACCCACTTTACTCTTGGTAAAGTCTTGATCCATCATGAATTTTCCCATCATGTTGTACCATTTTGAACTCATATATCTTCTGTAGTCACTCCCCATGAAGTGGATTATCATATTCCTTCTTCATTCTATACAGGTGGTTCTATGCTTGATATATACTTCTAGTAGGTCTGGTCAATGGAGTATGTCATCTCATAGTCTATTATTTCTGAGGAAAATCAAGAACCTTGCTTTGTACACTTATTCTTGTAGATCCATATGGAAGATACTACGTACTTTCCTTGATGTCTCAAAACCATATCATATACATCATTCCCCATGATCAACTGTTACTCTTTGATCATAGATTCTTTCATAGCTGGAAAGGTTAGCATCAATGATGTCACCTAACTATGTTACACAACTAGAGTGTGTCCAAGGCCTCTAAATTTGGTTTGGAAGTCTCACCATTATTTTCGTCATCTTGAGTTATATCTCATACCCATGGTGGTCTTCATTATTCAAGGTGGATCTACCACTCTTTGAAGCTCTTTCTTTCGTCATGGTGTCTCTGACCCTGGGAGCTTCAGTTTCATGTTTATTGGAGTGAAACTTGAATTGTCATCACTTGTTCTTCAGAACAAGTCTCATCCTTCTTTTCTTGTAGGAGGTTGTACAGGACCTTTCCTACAATTCAAATGCACCAGTTGCATGGTTAGAACTATTTCATAAAACATATGCATCACGATAAATTATTATGCAACATGTAACTGTTTAGCCAATACAGCATTCATCCATATTGTTAAATTTTCATATGCTAAGCTAGTTCATTAGTATTTCATTTCGATTTCATAACAAAAGCATATAAACATGATCACTAAAAGATAGACAAGCACAACCATACAAAAGGAGAACACAAAGATTTATCCTGGGAAAACCCTAAAGGGAAAAACCCAGCAAAAGATTCCTCAATATAGATGCCCCAAAAGATAAAAGATAAAACCAACAAGGAGATCAAATCCTAATCCTCCTCCTTATCCAGCCACTTCTCTTCTCCACTAATGCGCTACACAAGTGACAGTGTGTGTGTCTCAAATGAGGAGCACCACACCTCTATTTATATTCATCTGTTCACTTGAATTAACTCAACTGACATGTAGTCTCGAGTTAATCATGTAGGCTCGAGTTACACATGTAGGCTCAAGTAACCAAACTGGGGTGCTAATGACCCACCTTTACAAATAGAGGGGACAACCTCATGACTCTTATTAGTTCTTTCGATTAGAAGCATTGGGGTACAAGATAATACAAGTGGTTCTCCCAGTAGGACCATCGGGGACCACAAAAGATACATATAGAATATTCTTCGAAGTTACAATATTTCAACACTCCCCCTTAACGAGAAGGGTATTCTACAACAACATCAACAACAACAATAGTAGGAGAGGACATCATCAACATCATCAGGGTAACACATCTATAAATCATTGGAAGCTTTTCAACATCATATATTATTCGTCTTCAATATTTGACGACAACAACTCTTTAATCAACATCAACATCTTTTGACCTTTTGATCAGCAACATCTTCAACACTTTGATCTTTCGATCAGCAACATCTTCAGCACTTAGACCTTTCGATCAGCAGCAACACCTTCAGCACTTTGACCTTTCGATCAGCAACATCTTCAGCACTTTGACCTTTTGATCAACAACATTTTCAGTAACATCTTCAACACTTTGACCTTTCGATCAACAGCAACATCTTTAGCACTTTGACCTTTCGATCATCACCAATATCTTCAGCACTTTGATCTTTCGATCAGCAAAGACATCTTCAGCATTTTGACCTTTTGATCAGCAACATCATCACATTCTGATTAGTAACATCGTGATCAGCACCATCATCATACTTCAACTCTTGAACAGAATCATCATCATCATATTCTGATCTTTTGATCAATATGTCATCATCATCACATACTAATCATCATCATCGTCACACTCTGATCTTTCGATCAGTACATCATCATCATCATACTCTTGATCATTCTATCAGTACATCATCATCATACTCTAATATTTTGATCAGTACATCGTCATCATCATAAAAACATCATCATCATGAAAACATCAACATCATCAAAACATCATTATGATCAAAACATTCAACATCATCAAAATATCATCATCATCACACTCTAATATTTCGATCAGTACATCATCATCATCATAAAATCATTATCATCAAAACATCAACATCATCATCATCAAAACATCAACATGATCCCTCCTTTCGGAATTACGGGATCAACATGTCTGTGGTACTCAGACGATCCTTCTTGTCAGAATTATGGGATTTAGGTCTTTACGGAGTTACTAACGATCCTTCCTTTTAGAATTATGGGATCAACACATTTGTGGAGCTAAGATGATCCTTCCTTTCAGAATTATGGGATCAAGTCTTTACGGAGCTACTAACGACCCTTCCTTTCAGAATTATGAGATTTAGGTCTTTACGGAGTTGCTAACGATCCTTCCTTTCGGAATGATAGGATCAACACATTTGTGGAACTCAGACAATCCTTCCTATTGGAATTACGGGATCAACACATCTGTGGAACTCAGACAATCCTTCCTGTTGGAATTACGGGATCAAGTCTTTACGGAGCTACCAACGATCCTTCCTTTTGGAATTACTGGATTTAGGTCTTTACGGAGTTGCTAGCGATCCTTCCTTTCGGAATTACAGGATCAACACATTTGTGGAACTCAGAAAATCCTTCCTATTGGAATTATGGGATCAACACATCTGTGGAACTTAGACAATCCTTCCTATTGGAATTATGGGATCAAGTCTTTATGGAGCTACCAACGATCCTTCCTTTCGAAATTACGGGATTTAGTTCTTTACGGAGTTGCTAACGATCCTTCCTTTCAGAATTATGGGATCAACACATATGTGGAACTCAGACAATCCTTTCTATTGGAATTATGGGATCAATTCAATGATCCTTCCTTTCGGAATTACGGGATTTAGGTCTTTACGGAGTTACTAACGATCCTTCCTTTCAAAATTATGGGATCAACATACATTCTCGAGTACCGAAGTCACCGGATCTATTCTGAACCAAGGTTCAAGGATGATACAATCCTACTACCTTCTTGATGACTGAAGTTCACCGGATCCATTCTGAACCAAAGTTCAAGGATGATACAATCCTGCCACCTTCTTGATGACCGAAGTTCACTGGATTCATTCTGAACTGAAGTCCAAGGATGATACAATCCTGCCACCTTCTCGATGACTGTTGTTCACCAGATCCATTCTAAACCAAAGTCCAAGGATGATACAATCCTTCCACCTTCTCGATGACCGAATTTCATCGGATCCATTCTGAACTAAATTTCAAGGATGATACAATCCTGCTACATTCTCGATGACCGAGGTCACCAGATCACTTCTGGACATATGTCCCAGGATGATACAATCCCTCTTCATTCTCGAATACGGAGGTCTCCGGATCACTTCTGGACATATTTCCCAGGATGATACAATCCCATTGCAACATCACTACTCCCCATTTCAAGGAAGGTCTTTCCAAACCACACCAAGCTTGTCTCTAAAGTGTTCAAACTTTACTCGGGATAGAGGTTTCGTCAGCACATCACCATCTAAACCATCATCATCTACATCTTCAGTATGTGAATACTGAACTATCACCATCTGTATCTCCAGTATGTGAATACTGAGAGCATCATCTATATCTTTAGTATGGAAATACTGAAACATCATCATCTGTATCTTTATCTTGTATGTAAAAATATCGGATTTCTATGTGTTACGATGGAACACAGGGTTCTCTGTTATCACAACTCTCGTTATCACATAGAATCAATGTAGTATCCATCTTCAGGTCAAGGAGACCTGATATCAGCTTCCGAAGCCATATGGCTTCACAAATTAGTAGGGCAATCTGCTATGTATTCTTCTTTTGTTGTTCTACGGGAAACACTGGACTGTTTCCTACTAAACCATGAACTCATAGCAGACCCCAAACAAAAGCATCTACCTGATGTGATTTTCCTGTCTGAGATACTTCCAACCCAATCTACATCTGTATAGCCATACAATCTGTAGTCATGGCTACCATCATAGTATAGACCAAGGTCTATAGTCCCTTTCAGATATCTCATCACATGTTTTGTAGCTACTAGGTGAACCCATCTTGGTTCAACAAGATATTGACTTAAGGTGTTCACAGCAAAACAAATGTCTGGTCTAGTATTTGTTAAGTACATCAATGACCCAATGATCTGTCTGTAATGAGTTGCATCTACTAACTTTGATGAGTCATCATCTAACAGCTTCAGATTGGAATCCATGGGTATGGCCATGGCTTTGCATTCCAACATATTTAATCTCTTCAATATCTCTACTGCATACTTTCCCTGGTTGAGAAATATTTCTTCTGAACTTTGTCATATTTCCAGACCTAGGAAATAGTGCATTAACCCAAGGTCTTTCATCTCAAATTATTTTTCTAGTTTCTTCTTGCTTTCCATGATCTGTTTCTCCTTCCCTGTCAAGAATACATCATCCACATATAATAACAGGATGACAGGTTCATCTTCTACAACCTTGAGATTAGGATCAACTTTACTCTTGGTAAAACCCATAATTGACGGGAAACTGCCATACCAAGCTCTGGGAGCTTACTTCATGCCATAGAGGCCCTTCTTCAACTTACATATATGAGTCCATCTATCTTCAACTTCAAATCCTTTCGATGTAAAACTATTCCCCAATCATACCATTAAGGAAGGATTGTCTTTACTTCATCATGGAAGCAACTACCATCATAGTTCTAAAGGAACTATACCTTTCTTCCTGGAGTAAGTGTCTCTTCAAAATTAATTCCCTCTTTATTATAGAAACCTCTAGCCACAAGTATTTCCTTACTTCTATCAGTGACATATTTTATCTTACAAATCCATTTGTAAGATACCACATGCTTGCTTTCTGTTTTGAGTACTATATCCCAAACATCATCATAACATATTCCAGGAGTTCGTCTTGTCAGATCATCAACATATCCTAGTCTTATGCATTCAACTTTGAAGGTTGGAACCCACTTTACTCTTGTTAAATTATCAATCCATTAGGAAGTTGTCCATCATGTCGTACCATGTCAAACTCAGATATCTTCTGTAGTCACTCCCCTTGAAGTGGAGTATTATCTTCCTTCTTCATTCTGTATAGGTGATTCTATGCTTGATATATACTGGTCAATAGAATATGTCATGTCATAGTCTATTCTTTCTGAGGCAAATCATGATTCTTTCTTTGTACACTTGTTCTTGCATATCCATATGGAAGATACTACGTACTTCCCTTTACGTCTTGAAATCATATCATATACATCATTCCCCATAATCAACTATTATTCTTTGATCATAGCTTCTTTCATAGCCTTTTTTTTTCTTCATCTTGAGTTATCTCTCATACCCATGGTGGTCTTCATCCTTCGAGGTGGATCTACCACTCTTTGAAGCTCTTTCTTTCATCATGGTGTCTTTGAACCTGGGAGCTTCAGATTCATGCTTATTGAATTGTCATCACTTGTTCTTCGGAACAAGTCTCATCCTTCTTTTCTTTTAGGAGGTTGTACAGGACCTTTCCTACAATTCAAATGCACCAGTTGCATGGTTAGAAATACATATGCATAACGACAAATTCTTATGCATCATGCAACTATTTATCCAATACAACATTCATCCATATCTCACAGAAACTTTCTATATGCCTTCCATCTCTACCATGACATCATTGAGATTGTGCACTAATCCAATATGTCACCAAATAGGTTTCATTCTAGATAAGTAACAATGGAGATTTGTAAAGAACCATGAGCTACTTACCCATCACATGCATGCAAACAACACATCAACTGAATATAATCAAATGCATAACAAAACAATATCATTAAATGACAATTGAATACTTATCTTTTGTTTGTTTCATGGGTAGACTCCTTCTTGATCATTCTGCTTCATCATCTTCTTCATCCATGAAATCATCATTTCTTATCCAAATGATAAGATGGATAAGAGTTTCATCAAGAATTGAGTTCTTCATATTCCTCATGGCTTGAGGGATCTTCTTTGAATGGTGAGAGCTTGATATTCAATTTGCTCCCATATTTCTTCTTCTCTTCTTATGAGACGAGCTTCTTCTTCTTCCCAGAGCCAACTGAAAGTAATCACTTCCTTTTGGCACACATTCCTCAAATGAATGAATCCCGTGATCATGGGAGGCCATTCTCCGCTTCTTCTTCTACCACTTCAAGATGTTATGCATTCTGGATATTCACATTCTTCAACTATTTTCTCAAATCCATCTTCTGAATTATGTTCTTATCTTCAAATAGATAGATCAAGGAATCAAACATATTCAGTGTCTTTAGGGAAGACACTTGAGGTACAAGTTGATCCATGATTGAATCAACAATGATCTTCTTGGCCTTCATCAAGTTCTTCTTGTGTAAGGCTTTGAGGCTCATCTCCCTCTAGAACTGGAACCTCTCTACTCATGTAGGTGTCCAATTCATTTTCTTCATAGAGATCAAATACTTCCATGCTTGGAAGTTTTCAACTTCACCAAGCTTATCATCAAGCTAATGTGATAGATCACTTTGAAATGAGAACCTCAAATGGAAATAGAAAAATATTAGATCTTACCGATTTGAGGTGTCTGTCCTGCTTCCGGAGCTGGCTGGTCTAGGGTTTGTCAGAGAAACCCTAATTTTCAAAACTTTGAATATTTCATATTTTATTGGATAGAAATATATATCTCTTCAAATGGATCTGTCCAATGTACTCCTTTTCTAAGAACAGTAGAGGGAAGCTCCTGGAACAGGAAGCCCTAGTTTTCCAATTTCTTCTGCAGAAATTCCCGTTACTGTTCCTATGATATCTCTGAAATTACTGCTCCTCTGTATCTAACAGTTTGTAGTGAGGTAACCTCACATGTACCCGATCCAAAACCATAGTTTTCATCAGAATTTGTTTCACCAATTGGGATTTATGATCATTTTACCAAGGTGACCTGTTACAGGACTGTTCAGAATAGTGAAGTTGTACGAAATGCCACATGTCACTGGTTCATCTTTAGGTTCGGAAATTTGGACCACAGAAAGTACATTCCATGCTATTTCTGGAACATCTTTAGGAATTATAGTTGGACCTCTGTAGCCCATGCTAAAAAAATTCTCCCCAAGTGTCCTGTTTAGGGATGAATTCTGGAAGAGGCTGGAACCCTAACATGGAGGGATCATATCTCCCAGAATACAGTGAATATTAGGATTAATTTTGGATACAGTCTGAATCAAGATTTTATCTTCGGGGTCTGAAATTTTCAGTTCTTGATCCTTATCCAATCTCAGGATATAGTGAATGTACCAAAACTTAGTAGTTTTAGTATTTAGGGTTTTTCCAGATCGGGGTCAAACTAGGGTTTGACTTTCCCAGATTTTCACCGAACCAAATTTCTTGATCTAGGTCTCTAAACTTTGATTTTGATGAGGAAAAAAATCCTATTCTGGGCTCACTCAAAAATTATTCTTCTGTAGAAAGCCCTAATTTTCCACACCAAAACTGAAAATGCTCGGAATCAAATTCCGCTTCGACAGAAAGATGCGCCCTTCAATGGAGAGTCAGTCTAACCTTGTTTTGCTGATAGATCATGGATAGAGACCCAAAAAATAATAATCCCTATATTCTTTAGCTGCACAATGTCTTCTTTCAGGGTGGCTCTGATACCATGTTAGATTTTCATATGCTAAGCTAGATCATTAGTATTTCATTTCAATTTCATAACAAAAGCATATAAACAGGATCACTGAAAGATAGACAAGCACAAACATACAAAAGGAGAACACAAATATTTATCCTGGGAAAACCCTAAAGGAAAAAACCCAGCAAAATCTTCCTCAATATAGATGCCCCAAAAGATAAAAGATAAAACCAACAAGGAGATCAAAGCCTGATCCTCCTCCTTCTCTAGCTACTTCTCTTCTCCACTAATGCGCTACACAAGTGAGATTGTGTGTGTCTCAAATGAGGAGCACCACACATCTATTTATATTCATTTGTTCATTTGAATTAACTCATCTGACATGTAGGCTCGAGTTAATCATGTAGGGTTGAGTTACACATGTAGGCTCAAGTAACCACACTGGGGTGCTAATGACCCACATTTACAAATAGAGGGGACAACCTCATGACTCTTATTAGTTCTTTCGATTAGAAGCATCGGGGTACAAGATAATACAAGTGGTTCTCCCGGTAGGACCATTGGGGACCACAAAATATACATATATAATATTCTTCGAAGTTACAATATTTCAACACATATCTCACGGGAACTTTCTAGATTCCTTCCATCTCTACCATGACATCATTGAGATTGTGCATTAATCCAATATGTCAGCAAAGATGTTTCATTCTAGATAAGTAGCAATGGAGAGTTGTATAGTACCATGAGCTACTTACCCATCACATGCATATTAATAGTATACTATCATTAATGCAAACAATCTATCATGCATAACACATCAACTGAATATAATCAAATGCATAACACATCAACTAAATATAATCAAATGCATAACAAAACAATATCATGAAATGAAAATTGAATACTTATATTTTATTCGTTTCATGGGTAGACTCCTTCTTGACCCTTCAGCTTCATCATCTTCTTCATTCATAATAGCATCGTTTCTTATCCAAATGCTAAGATGGATAAGAGGTTATTCAAGAGTTGAGTTCTTCATATTCCTCATTGCTTGAGGGATCTTCATGATCTTCAATTGCTCACATATTCTTCTTCTCTTCTTATGAGTCGAGCTTCTTCTTGTTCAAATAGCTTGGTCAAGGAATCAAACATCTCTTTCGGTGTCTTTAGGGAAGACACTTGTGGTACAAGTTGATCTGTGACTGAATCATCAATGATCTTCTTAGCCTTGACCAAGTTCTTTTGGTGTAAGGCTTCGAGCCTCATCTCCCTCTGAAACTGGAACCTCTCTACTCATGTAGGTGTCCAATTAATTTTATTTAGAGAGATCAAATAATTCCATGCTTGGAATTTTTCAACTTCACCAATCTTATCATCAAGCTGATGAGAACCTCAAATGGAAATAGAAAAAGATTAGATCTTACCGATTTGAGGTGTCCATCCTGGTTCCGGAGCTGGATGATCTAGGGTTTTCCAAAGAAACCATAATTTTCAAAACTTGGAATATTTAAGATATGATTGGATATAAATATATATCTATTCAAGTTGATCTGTCCAATGTACTCCTTTTCTGAAAATAGTGGAGGGAAGCTCCTAGAACAAGAAGCCCTATTTTTTCCAATTTCTCCTGCAGAAATGCCTGATACTATCTCTGTGATACATCTGAAATTAATGCTCCTTTGTTTCTACAATGTAAAATTGAGGTAGAATCGCATGTCCATGTTATAAAACCATAGGTTTCATCAGAATTGGTTTCACCAATTGGAACTTATGATCATTTTCCCAAGGTGACCTGTTATAGGACTGTTCAGAACAACAAAGTTGTACAGACTGTCACGTGTCACTGTTTCATCTTCTAAGTCTAAAAATAGGACCAAATAAAGGAAATTCCATGTAATTTTTGGAACATCTTCCTAAATTTCATTTGGACCTTTCTAGCCCAAGATATAGCAATTCTCCTCAGGTGTCCTGTTTAGGGATGAATCTTGGAAGAGGCTGGATCCCTAACTAGGAGGGATCATATCTCCATGAATATAGAGTATCAGAGGATAAATTTTGGAGAAAATGTACATCGGTATGTTATCGTCTCCTATTACAATTTTCATCTCTTGAGCCATCTCCAATCCTGAGATATAGCAAATGTACCAAAATGTATCAGTTTTAGTATTTAGGGTTTTTCCAACTCCGTGTCAAACTAAGGTTCGACTTTCCTGGAGTTTCACCCAACCAAAAAACTTAAAAATTCCTCTTCTATAAGAAGCCCTAATTTCCTGCACCAAAAACTGAAAATGCTTGGAATCGAATTCCACTTCGACAGAAAGATGCACCCTTCAATGGAGAGTCAGCCTAGCATAATTTTGCTGATGGATTGTGGAGAGAGACCCAAATAGTAAGAATCCCTAGCTTTTGTAGCTTCACAATGTCTTCTTTCGGGGTGGCTCTGATACCATTTTGAATTTTTAATGGTTTTATCATATCTTAAAACATTTAGCATCATAACAGCATAACCATAAGCCAAAAGATCACTGAAAGATAGACAAGCACAACCATACAAAAAGAACACAAAGATTTATCATGGGAAAACCCTATATGAAAAAACCTAGCAAAAGCTTCCTCAATATAGATGCCCCAAAAATATAAAAGGTAAAACCCAAAAGACTAATCCTCCTTCTCCAGCTATAGCTCTTTCTCTCTCTCTCTCTCTTATGCGCTACACAAGTGAGTGTGTGTGTTCCAAATGAGTAACGCCAAACCTCTATTTATATTCATCCATTCAATTTAATAATTAGTTTAGACATGTAGGCTCGAGTTAATCATGTAGGCTCGTGTTAAACATGTAGGCTCAAGTAACCACAACTGGGTGCTAATGACCCACCTTTACAATTTGAGGGGACTACCTCATGACTCTTATTAGTTCTTCCGATTAGAAGCATTAGAGTATAAAGAAATACAATTTTTTCTCCCAGTAGGAACATTGGGGACCACAAAAGATACATACAAAATATTCTTCAAAGTTACAAGATTTCAACAGACACTTTTCAGGTGATACCACGACTCATAAAATTTTCAGGGTAGAATACTATTGGACTACCTTGTTCAGAGATGCCCATTCATTTGTAAGAAAATGTGAGCCTTCCTAGAAGTGCACTAGAAAATTTAAGAAACCTACTTACCCCTTGCAGCCAATCACATTCCAATTCCCATTTCAGCAGTGGGGGTTGGATTTCATCAAACCCATCAACCCCGTATCCTCATTACACCACATATAAATTTTAACAACCACTAACTATTTCACGAGGTGGGTACAAGCAGTCCCTTTAAGGCTATGTAAAATGAACCAGGTAATATCCTTCCTTGAAAATCAAATAATCACTAGGTTCTCCACCCTCGAGTATCTTGGTTTTGATAATGCCTCATATTTCCAATCCATCGACCTGACCAGCTACGCCCTTGAAAAGGGGATTAAGCTTAATTTTTCTACTAATTACTACCCTCAAGGAAATGGGATCATAGAATCCTCAAACAAAAACTTGATAAGCATCCTTAAGAAGAAAATGGATTCACATCATAAATACTGGCACACCCAAATTTACTATGCTCTTTGGGTAGATCAAATCACCCCAAAGGTAGCCCTTGGTAACTCCCCTTATTTCCTTGTTTATGGAAAAGAATCTATCCTACCAGCAAATCTCACCATTCATTCATTACAATTGGACCAATCCATACAAGAGAGTGACTCTTCCAAATTACAATAGAGGATTAATTCTTTGCTCAAGTTAGAAGAGGATAGAAACAAAGCCAAGAATAAATTCTAGCAACATCAATAGTTGGTTAAGAAATGGTTTGATGAGAGGTCTTCATCAGACAAAGACTTCTCAGTGGGAGATTTAGTGTTGATATGGGACAAACAACACAAGGACAACAAAGAGTACACTAAGTTTCAGCGAATTTGGATAGGACCATTCACTATTACAAAAAAGATTGGTCCTAGTATGGTTTGACTACAAACACTAGAAGGGGTCGTTGACACCTACCCAGTGAATGTTTTTCTACTCAAAAAGTACTTTGTTTGAAGAAGTCTTAAAATCTTGTATATAGTTTTGGTGTGTTATTTTCTTTCTATTTTTGAATGTTTTCTTGATATTGGTAACTTTGGTAATATCTACACACTTGGTGATAATGAGCAATCAGTTTTCTCAATATTCAATACTCTCAACTAAAACAGACCTATCAGTTTCAATATTTTCTAACTCATATCATGATTTGTTATATATGAATGATAACCATATTTACAGCATTACTCATTCCCTCTAATCCAGGTTAATACATTCTACATGCTTTACTCAGATGATGATATTTGTGGAAGAAAAGGTTCACCCTGTCTAAGGTCTCATTAGGGCACTATGGCATATATTCATAGCCTGATCAGTCTTACACTTTGGGATTCAATTATGGCCATATATTTTATCATGTGGATTACAATATGAGGGGTCTCATCACGAGCCATCTCATTGGGTTCATAGGTGCTCACTAGAATGACATCTTTTCCATTTAATATGGGGAGATGGATTCTAGTTCTCTGGAATATGGGAGATCCTACCATAGGTCAGCTCATTCATGATTTGTAGAGAATCAGTGAGTGATGATCCTACACATCGACACCAAGCCATGGAAGTGTCTTGTAATTCATATTTGACATAAGCCCCATTCAACCCACAAATAAGAAAGAATTGTACATCAGGAAGAGGGGGTCTTGTCTAAGTCTAGCCTCACTATGATCATGGGCTTGATGTTGGACTGAAACTATCACCAGATGGTTCCCAAGCCATGATAGTTGCTTTCGGCCATATAGCTGGAAGAGAAGAGGTCTCCTTATCGAGCCGGCTTGCTCATTTTCTAGGTCAGGTATGTAAATGGCACTGATCACCAGAACATGGGGCAGTGGTCCTGTGTCAATGCAATCTTGCTAATTCTTAAAAAAATGGGGGGGGGGGGGAATAAATGATGGTTTAAGAGGCCCTGTGTGAAAAACCAAAGTGGTAAAGGTCTGACCTTAGGTTGAGCTTTAAACTACATGCCTATGTTATCCTGAGCTCAGATGACCCTATCCTCCAATGATGTTTGAATCATAGTTGCATCCTTTTTAAATGACCATGGATGGGAGTGCATCAATAATTTTAATAGTTCCTAGTTGGTTACATTCTTATGTTAACATCTCTTGAGAGTTAATCATTTTCCCACTAACAAGTTTGATTGGAAGAGATTATTTTTTTCAAGAGATAACTGGTTCTTCCAGCCCGTCACCATTTGTTGTAGGTACAATAGATCCCATGTTATTTTTACATGGGAGCCCAATTACACATACGAAGATTAATTGGCAAGACTCTTCCTAATCTTAATGGGTTTTCATTAAAAAATTTATTCGAGTCTTGGGATTCTTTAACTTAACCAAATTTCCAAAAAATCCATGTTTGATTTCTTTGTTTTAAATACAGAAATATTGGATTTTTGTTTGGGATTGTTTTAACGTCACGCATCCCACAACCCGCAAGTTGCGGAATGTGGGAAACCTTTTAGTTGATATTTCATTTTTAAAAACTACATCTCACATCCCGAAAATGCGGGATACGAGAGAGTTTTTATATGTGTTTACTTTAATTAACCCGCATCCTACATCCTTCAAGTTGTGGAATGCTGGTTGCAAGGTTATCATTTGGTTACGTTTTGGTTCACATATCTCCGCAACCCTCATCCTGCATCCTGCAAGATACAGAATGCGGAATGTGGAATGCGGAGCTGATTGAATAAATTTTTGTCATTTTGCGATTCCACATTCCGCATCCCGCATCCCGCAGGTGGCAGAATGCGGGTTGCAGAATGATTAATGAACTTACAATTTCATTTTTAATTCTGCATCCCACAAAACTAATCCTGACCATTTTGTTACCCTCATCTGGCAGTCTGTATTATCTCTCGAGAATTATAAATATGATAATTTTGTTTATGATTTTTCACTATTTTTACTGCTGTAATTTGTTTCGCTATGTGATTTTACCTTCAGAATTTACCATGTGATTCCGACAGTGTCTATTACAGTTTCAGGTTGGTCACCAAGTCGCTTTCTCACAATTTGAATTATTTACTCTGTTTCCTGTATAATTCAGTTTTAATTTCTAGTACAAGTACTCAAAACAATACGTGGAAACATCGAAAACATCCCAAATTACCAAGAGTAAAAAACTCCAGAAAGACATGTTTTCGAGAGACCCAAATTTTGGTGTCTTTTCTGACACCAGTGGTCGAGTGTCTGAAGCCTACCAATTGGAATGGTCTTAAGTTTATTCCTTATTTGATAATAATGATGTGTCATACTTCCAAAGTAACCAACTCGTTTATTAGAGAATTAGGGACTTTGGCCTTCATATGATTGCTGCAAGACCAACCATCCTCCCTTATAATGATGTAGTTAGGTGGATTATAGACCACACAAACCTAAAATATTGTTCCTTTAACACCAGTATCTGAACGCAATTGACCAATTTTTTCCCCGAAACCTTTCTGATAATTTACGCCCTTAAACCTTTCACGCGGCTCCTCGATGCAAACTTTATTAATACTGCTATGTCTAGGGTCAATTTCAACCAAATGCTAAAATCCTGGATGGCTGAACGATGCAAATTATCCCAGAGGAAAGACCATATTTACCCTATCGAGTGGTTCAAGGAACCGTATTCTTTGCATGCGACAATGTTATGGCAGCTTTATGGTCTCCCCAATTATTCTTTCTTTAAATAATAATGGGCTCCCATCGCTCATCATATTATAACTACGAGTGAATCTTTCCCTTGGGCCTTAATCATGTCACTTGAACTCAAAAATGCCATACACAAGTTCCAAAAAGCCACCAAGAAACCCAGTTTTTATCTTACTGCCTTCATTGTGGACATCTTCTCTGCTGAATTCCATTACCCTAATATGGGATGGAGTTGGCAATTACCAGCCTCGCCTGTGCATATTTATCATTCCAAGCTCTAGGATAGAAACTATGTGGCCAGGTTTTATGATATATGTGAAAGTTTCCTCGGTTGGTTGTATTTTCTGATTTTCAACAAAGAAGCCCCTACGTTCTCGCCAGAAGCAAAAGCTCTCATAGCCACTATGGGAGATTGGTGTAGCAAGGATTTCTCCCTACTACATGGGTAGGAATGGCTCCCTTATGCCTATAGGGCACAAGGGTAGGTTCCTGCTAATGGTAAATGCAGAAAAACGAAATGGAAATAACAGAAGCAGAATAGTAAACTAAGCTAAGCTAATCTAAACAAGAAGAAGAAGCAAATGGCAAGAACAGTAAACTAAATCTAATGGAATAAAGAAGAAAATGAAGTTATGGTGAACCCCTCTGCAGAAAATGGGTTAGGGTTCTGCATCCTTAAAAACTGCAAACAAACCTAAGCTCTAATGGAGAACTTGCAAAAACAATGTCAATAACAAAACCTGCAAATAAAAATGAGAGTTAGAAAGAAAATAACATTAAGCAAAATATAAATAAACCATTGGGTATACCTTCTCTTGGGTGGAAATGGGGTACCATGCCCTAGCTCATGGGAGCATCTCTCTTGATTGGGGAGCAATGGCTCAAATGGAAATGGAGATGGAGGGAGTGTGGGTGGCTTGAGAAGCAAATGTGTCTCAAAGAATCCATGGGCAGCATAACAATATGCAAGGGAGAAGTGTTTTGAGAGTGAGCCCCCACCCTCCTTTTATAGCTTTTCCAAGGCGTTTTAGGTTTTTAAGCCCTTGGTCAGGGCTTTAGCCCCTTTTTTGGGCCTTTAGCCCCTTTCACCCTAAATTTATCCCCTTTTAGGGTTTTAGCCCCTTTTTTAGGGCTTTAGCTCCTAGGGGGCTATTTTGGGTCCCTTTATGAGGTTTTTAGCCTTTTTTTTCATCCTTAGGCTATTTTAGAGTTGTGGGGGTCCAATGGAGGGTCTTATTGAGTGATATGAAGGTTGTGAGATGGCGTCCTTGGGTGGTGTAGGCCATTGAGAGCTATGTGGGTGATTTTTTGGTTAACAATTGGTATGTTGGTGAATCATTCACCTATATCAAGGTTTATGGCAGCAACACTACTCACATGTTGCCTAAGGTCATGCCGGATAGGTTGGTCCTAGAGGAGATTTCATTTCAAACAATTACAGAGGGGATTTACAAAAAATGTGTTGCATCGAAGAGGAAGGTTTGGCCCAGGTTTCTTATTACCCTTGGATCCTTGAGCATACAACATTCTACTTGGGCATCAGAGCTTAGTAACCCCATAGTGTCACTTAAACTTGTTTTTGCAAGAGAAAGACAGCATGATCCCAAAGGGATTGTTGACCTCCACCTCATGCAAAAGCATTTTAAAATAGGTTTCGTTCATGAGAAAACTCCAGATGATTTCATTTATCAGGGAGTAGATACATTCTCTGAAGTCCTAGAAAGGGATAAGAGCAAAGAAGAGCAAAGCCATATCTTGTAGTACAAGAAGGAGATCAAAGATAGGGTAAGAAATTACAGGTATATGGAGTTAGAAATCCTGGAAAGGATGAAAAGAGACAAGGAAGAAAGAGAAGCTCGAGCTGTAACAAAAGAGGCCCTGGCATCTAAAACTGCATCTGTGGAAACTAGCTCAGACTTGGGAAAAGGGAAAGATCCCATGGGAAAAATTCCCCAGACATCTGTGGAACAACAGGTTAAGGACTATTTGTAGACTTTAGAGAAGATCAAGTAGAGACTAAGCAATATGAATTCAACACTAGACACCTAGGGAGTTACAACCTCTCAGCCAATTGAAGATGCAAGGGTTACCATTGTGGGTGATAATACTCGATCTACACTAGCACAGATCGAACGAGAACCTCTCAAATGGCTGCAATATTTAATCTCATCTGTTCCCACCTCTACCATTGACTTGAATCATTCGAAAGAAGAATATGAGAGGGTCTCTTCTATTCCTGTGACCCTTGAAGTTGGCAATGGTAATGATTTACTAAATTCCACTGATGGTGGTAATGACAAGCCTTAATCACTTCCCTTGCAATTTCAACATTCTTCATCGTCTGACCCTTCCCCTTCAGTTGTACTTGTCTAATCAATAATAGTGTTATCTTGATTTTCTGATGGTTCTACTATGACACCTTTCATGACTCAGCTTTATCAAAATGCTACTTGTCCACTTGAATTTGTTACACCTATTTTTGTAGATATTCCCATTCCTTCATCTGATATACCTCTAGTTTTTAGGATTCCATTGCATATCTCTTCATTCAGCTCAGTATCATCACCTGTGGCTAAGAAAACTTCAGCAGTCTCATCATCACCACTCAATATCACTACTTTGCAAGTTTCATCAGTTGAAACTTCAATTCCTAACATTTCCTTAGCTCCTGAAGTTATTCCTACTTAGAATATTAACCCTTCTCCATCCACTTCTCCTATTACTATGACTATGCGTTCTTACACCACAAATCAAACCACTTCTCTGATATCCATAGGCATCAGTATACCCCCCATTGACGAGATGAGGGAAGAATTCAATGAATATTTTGTGGTATCCTTAGGAGAATATCAGTAACAAAAAGTTGATAGATTAGTGGTGAAGAAAGGTAGGAAGAGGAATAGGGATCAAAGTGATATGGATGTGTCTGTTGCAAATGAGGTGGTGTGGGCTTAGTGATCAAGTGATCCATAGGAATATGCCACTAATGCTGCATCTGTCTTAGGGGCCTTATAGGTGAAAATTTTGATGCTGTGAACACTTTGAACCGGGAATTTGATAAACAAAAAGTAGAAATTGTTAGAATAAAAGAGGAGCTGGTGTAACTTAAAAGGAAACATGAGAACAGGTGTGATGAACTTCAATCAATGATTGTTTACCTTAGTGAAGAACTACAAAGAGAAAGGACTATTAATGTCACTTTGGTTCAGAAGGTGGAATTGTTAGAAAGACAGTGTGAACATGCAAATGGAAGTGCAGCTTCATCTTCTTTTTCCTAATTTTCCCAAGAAGAATTTAAAGAGCTTGCCATCAAAACTAACACGGAACACTATGATTTGGTATGCGAGTTATTTAAAAATATAGCTGATATATTTGAGACTCACATGGTGTTTAACAAGATGTATATTGTTCTGGAAGACCTAATTGAGAAAAGACAACATACCTCAAAAGCTTATGATGATGTCACAGATTGGTAGAGGTACATGAAGGATAAGTCTGATAATATCACTCTCCTCACTAATTTTCAGTTTAAAAGATCCAAAACCATTTTGAGAGCTTGGGAATACTTAGATGAAATAGTAGCTAAAGCCATAAAGAAATATCAGGCTATCTGCGGCAAAAGATGGTATGCAATTGACAATATCATGACTGAATTATCCTTTCCTACCATGGCGCTTATTGAATAGGCATGTCCACCTGAACTGATGATCAAGCAAGTAGAGCAACGAAGGGCTGATCAGGAGGAGAAGATCAAGAAACTTGACCACATCAGCATACACAATGTAGATTAGTTAATCAAATATCCATTCATAGTACAAAGAAAGATCCACGTCTACATCTGAGTTTGGCATAAGTTGGCTAAGAATGAGGTCGAAGATTATAAGTGTAATTCTCAACTTGGAATTGAATATTCCACTTATCCTGATATAGAGGAGCTGTTATGTATTTGGAGGGTGTGGAAATATTTCTTGGGATATTAGCCTTGTTTAGGTTTTTGATCCCCTTTAGGGGTAATTCTATTGTTTGTAATAATTATTTAAGTGAATGATCTCTAATGTATCAAGGAATTTTGAATTTTTGACTTTTGGAAGAAGGGAGACTGATAGAAGGGATCAAACAACACTTTATGTTTTGCCAACGTTTTTGTGTAATTTGTTACAGAAAATTATGAATAAATACAGTGTTGCAATTCTTATCTCTTGTACTTGATCTATCAATTTTCTTTGACAAGTTGTAGTTTTCTTGTTCCAAATGATCAGATAGTACTATGATTCATTTGTAATTGATTAATGTGTTTATTTAACTCTGATTTATCTTTGTTAATTATTAATGCATTGATAAAGCTTCATGAAATTTATTTTATGAACTGTCTTTATCTATTTCTGCAAATGTTTCAGTAGTCAAAGTTTTATAGCTTATAAGTTTGTTTTTCAACTAACTTGAACACCTATAGGTTATCTTGAATGGTTCAATTCTGATTTACTGTTATTTAATTTTTATTAAACAATTGTAATCTCAGTAAGTACAGTTTCATTTTATTTACATTTTTGTCAATATGATGAATTACTTGTTCTTCACATAGCTCAAGACAACCTGTTATTCATTCAACACCTATTCAAAGTAGTTTAGACTTAGATTAGGTTCTTATTCCTAGTTAGGTTTTAGTGTTCTTTTTTAAACTCTTTGTTTCCCATTCTGGAAAATAGATCCCCTTGTGGATCAAATCCATCCATAAGCCAGCGGAGGATACACAAGAATCTGTGGGCGATTACCATACCAAACAAATCGAGGATAGAACAATACCTACGTGGGATTGTTTGAATCCTTTGGCTGGGTTTTCTTTCTGTGTTGTAAGCCTTAAACAACCTAATCATCCACATACATAGTTGGGGCTTGAACATGTCTGAAATAGAGTAAATAAATCCTTCCTCTAGAAGTTTTTGGATTTCCTCATTCACAATATCTCTCATGTTAGAATTCATTATGCATTAGGGTTGTTGTATGGTATTTCAATCATTTTTAATGTAAATATGATGGGTGCATAGTGCTAATGGAATGCCCCTCATATCTCTGTACTCCCATGCAAATTCCCTCTTATGTTGTTTCAACAGTGTAACAAGGCATTCCATTTTTTCATCTTTGAGATTAGGGTCAATGTTCAATGTTTTCCGTGAGTCAACTTCTACTAGAACACTCTTGGAATTATCAATTACTAGAATCAATTCCGTATTACTAACTAAGGATTCTTCTGTGACTTCTTCATGTTCTTGTTCTTTCGGTGTGTTATCTAAGATATGAGATGCTCTGTTAGTGACAGACATAGGCTCGCTAATGAAATTATAGATGGTATCATCTTCAGTTTCTGTCTTAAAGATCAAGGCTCTCCAAATTGTTAATAAAGGCTAAATATCCCCTTCTTCCACTAAATCCATCCACAGCGGAGTTTCAGCATCTATGCTCAGTTTGGATGGAGGATATAAAGTCATATTTTTAATGGAACTCCCATCAGAAATTGTCATGGATCTTGATCTACAGCTGCTGTAGCCATCCATGGTCTTCCCAATATCAATGGGTATCCCCCTAGTTGTTACTTAGGATGTAAAACAAAAAACATTGTAGGGTACTCCCATGAATCAACGGAGACTACAACGTCTTCCACAACTCCTTCTGGTTTGATGGTAGATATGCCATCCATCTCTAGGATAGTTTGGGTAGGCCTGAGATTAGCGAGTCCTAGTTTTTTCAAGGACTCAATAATCATAACATTTATTGATACACCTAAGTCAACCAAAACATTAGAGATTTGAATCTTCCCAATATATACTGTGACAGTAGGGTTACCTAGATCAATGTATTCGACCAATGGGACTTTTCCCATTATTAGTTCAGATAACTGTCCTACCACATGCACTGTAGGGGGGTCTCTCGGTTTCTTTCCTAGTTTTGTTACAACCAAGTCTCTAATGGTTTTTGCATAAATAGGTACATCGTGCAAGGCTTGTAATAGTGGAATTATTACATAAATATTTTTCAACACTCCTAGGAGGTTGAAACTAGGTTGTTCCATGACCATTTTCAAGGTTAATCGTTTAGGATATGGTGGTTCTTTTGAATACTATGTAGGTTTCATTTTCGTGTGTGTCTCTGCAAGTGTTTCAATTGTTGTTTCATCAATTATTTCAATTGGTGTTTTAGCTGTTATTTTTGCATCCTCAATGAGGGGGATCACTGAACTGAATGAATTTCCAAATGGTGGATTCATTCCTTCATCAGTCATAGAGGATGGGGCATCCTATATAACTATTAGTTCCACCACCCTCCCCAATCGTACGTGTAAATTATTACAAGGGAGAGGGGAAATGGAGTAAGATGACATGGTAGAAATTTTGAATTGTTGCACTGCCTTATTGTTGGGATTGGGGTTAGGTTGAGCATGAAATTGAGGATGGATAGATGCACCCATTGGTATAGCGTTATTTGGTAGTTGCAACTGAGGCAGCTGATACTACGGATAGGATGGCTTGTTATGGATAAACTGGTTATGAGAAAACTGGTTCCCTGGATATGGATTTATCCATCTTGGAGACCAAGGAGCTTGTTGGTTTGGCTGTGGTTCCCATGAAGTCTAGTGATTAGAATGTGGTGCTACAGGTTGTGAAGGATGGTGCCACTATGTGTTAGGATATGAGTATGGTGGAGGAAATTGATTATTAGAATTATTCCAAGAACTGAAAGGAGTAGGCTCAGAATGCATACTTGGGACCCGTGGTTGCCATGGCTTCTTCTGCGAAATGAAACATGCATGTTTCGTGTCGATGGTGTATGCTTGAAATACCGCTTTCAATTTTGGAAGTGAGGGAAAATATTTGGTATCATGCTCCAATTCACACATCCCACACACTTATGCATTATCAAGTGGGAATTCTATTAGCGGATGCTTCTTCCTGCACTTAGGGAAAAATACCCCAAGTACGATATCTTCAACCACTTGTTTATGATTTTCTCTCATAACATCCAGTTGTGAAGAGATGGAACTCATCATGGAGGTTTTGAAATTCTAGAGGATATTTCTAATCTCTTCCTAAGTATATTCTCTGCCAGCTAACTTTTGTTCCCCTGAGAAAATGTCTCGATCCCTTGTATTGGTTCGGATAGATCCCCTAGAATATCATCCAAATAAGTACACAATGTGATCAAAGGATTCCTTGGAAATATCTCCTTTCTCTAACAATTTAAGCATGTACAAAAAGTTGTCTCTTATTCCTCATAGCACAATGATCTTGGGAACATCCCTTCCAATAGTGGTTTGTCCTACCCTCTATACATTATACAAAATTATTTCCACAAAATCCTCCAAACTCTCTTCATATTTTTGCACCATCTTATAACTCTTCTCTCTTATCCTTCATCCTATAGTATTCTTGGTATTTTCTGAGAAACACATGTTTCATCTGCTCCCAAGTTATGATAGTTTCACCACCCAAGCTCATAAACTAACGTAGAGCATTTTATTTTTAGGTAACATGAAAGAGTTCCATCTTCTTCCTGTTGGATGTGTAGTCATAAATTTCACAGATGAAGTCGAACTCAAATAGGAACTCATTTGGATCTTCTGTGGCCTTCCCATGAAAGTGGGGTAACACTGAGGGTGAAATATTCTTCACGGGGTCTTATCCAGTTGGTTTCCGAATGGGAAACTGGAGCATAGAAACTATCTCCTCATGTTGGAGGTCACCATCATCATTATCATTTTCCGATACTTCTTCCTTGTGATCATCATGTTGACATTCATTATTCATTTTTAACTCCTCCGCTTCCATTTCTCGATTCTTATAATTTTCAAACTTCTACCAAAACTGTAACCACTCCTCTTTTGTAACTTATTTTCTGTCTATTTGGTAAACCTCCTCTTGTCCACCTATTCCCACATAATTACCCCTATCTCCTATAATTTCTTCCATAGAGACACCAATTGGTGTCGCAGCTCCTACTATTCTCTCCATCGTTGTCATTGATGCTTCCAGCCTAGGAGAAACATGGATTATTCTAATAGATGATGGTCCTTAATTTTAAGCTCCAGTAGAAGATCAATTATCCCTAGAAACTAATTCATCAATGAATTTCTTGCTCCCTAATCCTGGGCTACAACCATGATCTCTACCACCTACCAAGTTAGTATTTTGGGGATTTCTTGGAATATCACGTTGAGTTATTCTAGTATTCATGCAAACCTATAAATCATGCAAGCTTAAAATAATACCTCATAAAGAAAATGAATCAATTTGACTACTAACTATTCCTATCAATTACCTTCCTTGGAAACGACGCCAAAATGTTGGGAATTCTATATCCTCATTAATTGCTTAACAAGAAGAGTGTTCAAGATTTAATTGTCAACCTAGGGAAGTATGTTATTTCAAAGGAAATTAGAAAAGTAAATGCATATACATGTTCAGTAGTTGATAAGTAAAATGAAAGTCACTCAATTATAATTACTATTCATCCAACTCAGCTCCCTGTAAGAAATCAAAGTAAGATTACCCATCTAGGAATTGAAAAGAACTTCTATTTCCTATCATACTAATATGAAGGTTTATGCTCTAAAGAGAAATCCACCTAGAATTACTTTTGTAGGAAATGAAAGTCTAATTTACCAAATCAGAAAGATCTCTAATCATTAACCAAACAATAAATTCATCAAAGAAAAGGACTTATATAATTAGGAAAACTATATAAAGATAAATAGTGCACACACACAGGAGTTGAGCAAGTCTGTAAAAACTACTACACACTTCTGCATAAAAGGAAAGACTAACTACAAAGTTGACAGTCACACCAAAATAACTACAACAAACCAAAGGAAAACCAACAGATGCAATAACTAAACAAATCCAGTTGCATCTAACCATGAAGATATATCAAACTGAAATTCCACTCTTAAAAAGAAATAAAATAAACTACAACATATAATCTACCAACAACTCTGTTAAAAGGCGGGACCTAGCCTTCAAACATATATGTTGTTGAAATCTCACAAAGGTTGCAATAGATAAATAAGGAGAATATTCAATCTTTTATTAATATAAGAATTGTAGTTACAGTCATAGGAACTCTATTGTGTCTCTTACAACTTGTGAATGAATTGAACCCTAGGCTCTCCCTACCTACATATATTTATAGAATAACAAAGCTATTGTGTTACATCAATTTCAGGAAGCCATGAAGATCTTTGATGTTCAGGCTGTCGAATCATCAAGATAGTTAAAACCAACCATCCTTGCATAAAATTAGCTGGGGAATAAATAAGCCTTTACTTCAAGCAGTTCTGTGAACTAACATGGCCAACAACTTGCAGAAGATTCTCAGGGACTTTTAGTTGCAACCATGAAATATTCATATCTGATATTCCTTCTACATATAAGGTTGACCACATCATTTGAGCAGGTATTTCATGCCAAGTGGGACTAACTTCCATATATGATGAGTTGTTGCAGTTGTGCCACCTGGATATGACAAACTGTTATTGTTGCCCCACCTCTGATTTTGAATATTTATTTCAAAGCATGGAAAAATCATCACAATGAGATGTAAAACATATTATTATAACTAAAACCAAGCATAAAAGGAAATAATAGATAATGATTTATACCTGAGATGTTTTATTCTTGTTTGTATGAGAAGGATAAATATTCTACTGCAAAACAGGGGTGAAAATAGGGAAAAAGGATGGAACAAAGTATGGTAAAAAGGGGTAAATCCAAGACTCAACAGATCCTCCTCATATTGAGATGAATCATGTGAGAATCTCATTGAACTAGGAGAACAATTCGGTTCGCTATCGATCCAATGCTTTCTCTATGAGTCTCTCTTTCTCATCAGTTACATGTCTATTGTCCATTTCTTCAGCTATCTATGATCTAGTGGTGTCATTAGGAGGAAATTCTAAATTTGAAGGTAGTGTTTGCTTGGATTGTTGAGTTTGCAAGTGTGTTTGAACATGCATAATTCAGGTAATCTCGAAAAAAGTGTCTACACACAACTTAAGCATGAAGAATCTCTAAAATATACTATGATACCAATGACTCAGGTGCCCAGGTGCACGACGAGGACCATAGTTTGAATGAATAAATTGAGTATTGTTATGGTGAAAGAATAATAATAATAATAATAAGAAGAAAAGTAGGAAATACACTACACACAAAAACATACACACTCACACAGACAATATGCAAGAGTTTGAACCAATCCATGTTATTTCTATTACTTTTTTAATACTATGATTATATATTATAATAATGTACATGCTTAAATAGAGTGTTGACAATGCTTGGGTTTTCTTCCCATTACGTTCAGTTAAAAGAAGTTGGAACAGTTTGGAAGTTCAACCATTACAGGAGACTGGAAGACGAAGAGACAATCTGTCATAGTCATGTTTATCATTGATGTTGACGGTGCATGTCGAGGTGATGAACCTGTTGAGTTCATGTTGAGGTTTGGACTTGTCGAAGTCAATGTTGAACCTTTTGAAGTCATTTCAAGGTTTAGACTTCTCGAAGTCGATGTTGAACGCGTCGAAGTCTACAAACAATGCCAACTACTGGGTGGTTCAAATTTTGCTCAATCTTATTCAAATATCCATCAAAAACTCCATAGAATATTTTCCTTATCCTTCCATGGATCTGATCCCATATAATATTTATGCACAACAAATACTAGAACCAAGACAAAATTTACTACATATGCATACAAATCAATTAACTCAATGAATGCTAGAAACTATGCAAATGGTTTGCAGCAGTAAAATCATAATAATGGGACCATCCACACCTAATTTTCAGTTAACTAGAGTGATAAAGGCACCTCTCACCTAGATTTGACCTAATTTCAGTTAACTAGAGACAAGAAAGGCACCTCCACCTAGTTTTTTCTACTCAGTTCAGTTAACTAAACAATGAAAGGAGCCCTCACCTAATTTTGGGCATACGGTTGAGTTATCACTACAACAAAATTGAAATTCACGGGCGGTTGTTTTCCGCCTCCAAAATTCACTTTTAGAGGAAGTTTTGGATTTGGTGATGGTATTTAGAAAAACACCCCTAATAGCAGTGACGCTAAAAAATTTCACATTTAGGGGTGGCTCTGGAAGAAATCAAAACCGCCTCCAAAAAGTGACTTTTAGGGGCGGTTCTAAACCGCCCCCAAAAGTCACTTTTGGGGATGGTTTTAAACCCCCTACAAAAGTGACTTTTGGCGGTGGTTCTAAACCCCCCCTAAAATTCATTTAGGGGGAAGTTCTAAACCCGTCCCAAAAGTCTTTTTTGGGGGCAGTTTTGGATTTGGAGGCGGTCTTGTAAAACCACCACTAATAGTACCAATGCGAACAGTTTTGACTTTTAGGGGCGGTTTTAGAAGAAATACAAACTGCCCCTAAAAGTGACTTTTCGGGGCCATTTTGAGCCACCCCTAAAAGTGATTTGGGTGTGGTTTTGGCATTATAGGCAGTCGTTACAAAACTACCCCTAATAGCATAGACGTAAAAAATGTTTCCTTTTAGGGGCTGTTTTGGAAGAGATCAAAACCGCCCCTAAAAGTAAGATTTGGGGGCGATTCTAACCCCCCCTCCCCCCAAAAAAAGTGATTTGGGGGTGTTTTAGATTTGGAGGCGGTCGTTACAAAACCACCCCAAATATCACTAATGCTAAAATTTTTGAATTTTTGGGACGAACCTAGAAGCGATCAAAACCACCCCTAAAAATGGCTTTTGGGGGTGGTTATAAACCCCCCACAAAAGTCACTTTTAAGGGCGGATATAAACCCCCCTTGTAGGTACCTACCTATGTGGTCAAAAAATAAAGTGTTAGTGTCCAATTATTTACTCTTGTCTCAGTATACATATTTTCACAGTAATGATATGAAGGCTAATATTTGAATGCTCATATAAACAGTGTCCTACTGTACAAAATGCTCAGGTTGAAATCATGCCTATGGTGGAGGTTAGTTGTTTATTTATTATTTGAAAAAAATTTATTTTTCATATTTTGAATATATATATATATTACATTTTGTTGCCTTGATAGAGTAATACAGGGGACATAACAACCCCTAGGAATGGACTAATACAAAAGAAATTAACTTCAATGCATACTCCATCATCCCTAGTAAGTATTGGAAAATTTCGTAATTTAGATAAATTTTATTATATTTTCTCAATATATTAGAAATCATTGTCTATTGGGTGCAGAGTCGTGCATCAAAATCTAATGAAAATTTGGTACAGAAAACACCAATGGTTCCATCAAAACTGCAAATTGATAAAATGAAAACACCAATTCATGTAAGATTGTAATTATTTAATCTAGGATCATCAATGTTTAAATTATTATTTCCATGCATCTTACTTTGTCTCATTTATTTGCAGGGTCAAGGTAATAATGAGTTGACACCAACTTCCTAATTGGGGCTGGTAGGAAAGAAATGCTTTCTTATTGCATTAAACTCGAGGATTAAAGTTGCAAGGGAGACAATACATAAGACTGCAATTTAGATCAATTTTATTTTATTGTATCGATATATTAGAAATAATTGTATATTGGGTGCAGAGTCATGCATCAAAATATGATGAACATTTGGTACAGAAAACACCAATGGATCCATCAAAACTACAAATTGACAAAATGAAAACACTAATTCATGTAAGATTGTAATTATTTAATCTAGGATCGTCAATGTTTAAATTATTATTTCCATGCATCTTACTTTGTCTCATTTATTTGCAGGGTCAAGGTAATAATGAGTTGACACCAACTTCCCAATTGGGGCTGGTAGGAAATAAATGCTTTCTCATTGCATTAAACTCAAGGGTTAAAGTTGCAAGGGCGACAATACATAAGACTGGCCCAAATGCAATGGTACATTGTGTCCCTATTGGAAAAGGATATTATATTGTGAATTTGACATAAATTTTAGATCCTCTATTTGAAAATATACCTCTACCACGTCCCAATAGCACATTATGTAATCTAGCAGATTCTTTGTTGAGCATCATTCCTTGGCATAAGGATGACATTGAACTATGTAATTAGTGCTTATACTGTGTGACTAGTGATTTCAATGATGTTGTATCAACTCAGAATAGTTGATTTATTTAATATTTATACTTGGATTAGGACATAGTTTATAAAGTTTGTGTAGTTTGGGATTAATCCACTTAAATAAATTTTTGGGCACAAGTTGCAATTATATGCCATGAGCACAATTTTTTATTTTGTAATACATCATTATTATATAATCTTTGTTTCATGTGAAATGAGATGTTCTGTTGTGAATATGTGGAATGAGCAGTCTGTATATCATATTTTCGTTAAGTTTTTTTTTTGTAAATTAGTTTATCCTTCTATTACCTTCTATTTCCAAAAACAGACATTTATAGAAAAAACCACATTTATATAAATTATTTTCCACATTGTGTCAAGAATAAGAAAATTACCATAATTAAATATTTAAGGGAATAATCTTGCATCTAGAAACAAATTCATATGCAATGATTTTTTTTTTGTAAATAAAAGTTATATTACTGCTTAAAACCTACTTACAGAAAGACCACCAAAATGGCAGGTCCTAGATGACCCACACCAGACCTTACCCATCCCAATTACATTCAGACTTCCATAAGTTCCCCCACCCAAAATCCGAGAGAGTTCCCACTATGGATATCTCTATCTTTGATATTCTTACCGTGTATAGCTTTGTACTAACTAAAAACATAAAAGAAACAGCACCTAAAACAGCCTCTAGGTCGAATTCACCACCACCTTAATCATAAACAGACCATAAAAAGAAAGACATCAACAGGCCTCAGGGGATCACCAAGGGATCTGGGACAAGGCCCCCAGGCTGACAGCGTCCGCTCAGATGCAGAACTGCCTATGCACTATGTTCCACTAGATTAGCACCAGCATTCCTCCCGCTAGCGTGCCACCTATTCCCTCCCACTGTGAGCTGCTCCATCCTTGGATAGTATAAAGCAATCCCCAAGCAGGATGCTATCTGGTCCACTTTTCAATGCATGAGGTAGAAATTCATGCTGAGAGCTTCCACCTTGTTGAGGAAATTTCTTCATTCTTTGTTACGCTCCTTCCATGCTTTCACCGGCTCGTCATCAACCTCCTTCTTCATTAGCATCTCTGTCATCTTCTCCTCTATTTTTTCCGCAGACCTAAGGTTCGCCTGAGTAACCAGGTTCATAAGGACCTAGTATATCATCAAAAAAGGATCATGGGTCGATGCACATCTCATCGTGGACCCTGGATCAGAGACCCACCTGTCCACCTCCTCATGAGCCTCCTCAATTGGCATAGCCTTGACCTAATCCCAGAGGGCCTTTTCCACATTCTCCATTGTAATTCTAGAGATGAGCAGGATTCAATCTTTAAATTCCTCCACCACTGCCTGAGCCTACGATTGGGCACTGGTCACTTCCCTCTTCCCCTTCCAACTACATTCTTGTCCTTTGCCCCGATTACCTATCACACCCACACTGCCCCGTGGTTTTCCCAGTCCACCATGAGGTGTGGCGATTTTACCCTGCTCAACTTTGCTCTCCTCTCTAACAGTTGTTCCTCCACCTCTCCTCAAATCCCTATCTAAATGTAGCACTCTAAATTGATCTCTACCCTGATGACTTGAATTTTCCTCAGCCACATTCGTCGAATAAATAATCAAGCCTCCCATTAATGGATTAACGGTTCCATCCCAGGCAATGATGACCCAAATCTAGCCTCGTTCTATCCCCGTACCTTGCATGGGGTTCTGCATTAGTGTCTTCATCACAATTGCATCGCCTGTCCATGTGGAGACTGCACTTCCATTCCTCTCCATATCTCCTTTGTACCTTCTCTTAATGTAATAAGGATATACTTAGATTTCCTTGATCTGAGACCACCTGTGGAGCACGCACTAACAAAGACGACGCATGGGAGGAACTTGCGGCCTCTTGTCCCAGCCATGTTCCTCGCTCATACATCCTATCATCTGCCCCCTATCACCCCCATCATGATCTACGAGTTGACAGTAGTTGGGTGTCCATTTCTCTTTCTCGAATTCATCAAGTCGTCCCCTTTGACTAGCCCTGACGTCAGAGACCCCGACGTTAGCCATTAAGCTCGCTACCTAGTTAGCCTCTCTCCTAGTGTGGTGAAAGGATAGCGCCAGGTATGTCATGATCAACGATTGAAGGTATTCCAGTCTCCCTACAACATGCTAGTTGGATGCCACCTTCTCTGCTGACTTGCCATTTTCCATCTGTTGAGCCATGTGGATGAGGATCTGGGAGTCCCCTTTGACTATCGTCGACAACCACCCATTCTTGAGAGAGATTTGGACACCCTGGATCATCCCTTCCAACTCCATATAATTATTGGTATCGTGCCGTAAGTTTCCATAGAAGACCTGTAATATTTCTCCGTTATCGTTTCGATAGACCCCTCCATATCCCGCCTCTCCTGGGTTGCCTTTGGCAGCGCCATCAAAATTTACCTTAACCACCTGACCTGAAGGGGGGGCATGATATCAGGCTCTCCACTCTCCAGATTTTAGGTTTTTGGTGAAGTTCACTGATGACTCCCTTATCCAGGCCCCATACCTCTACTATTCATTTTTTCATCCCTACGAAATATTTATCTTCATCACTCCACTGCATGCTACAGACTGTCTCCATCAGGTTGAAAGTTATGATTTTCCAGGATTCCTCCTGAGACTACCCTTTCCCCTGAAAATCCTATTGTTCTTCTCTTTCTAGATCACCTAGATAACCATACCTGGGAAGGCTTGCCATAGAAAGCATAAGATGTTGCTCTTAAAGACCTTCGAATTCCAGTTTCTTAAGGATTGAGCCAGGTTCCCTCTACACCTATTACTTCTTGTAAAGGCTTACGCACCTTTATCCCATAATCCGCATGCGAAAGGGAACTCATTTAGGAGATGGCCCATACTATCCTCCTGATTAGAACACAAGACACACTGGGATGGCCCATGGATACCTCTAGGCCATAGGTTTTGCCCCATAAGAATTCTCCCTCTAACCACCAGCTAGCAAAAGATGGCCACCTTTGGCCAAGGGTTGGAGGTCCATACCTTCCCACAAATATCATCTTCCTCCATTTTTCCCCTTATTTTAATGTTGTAAGCCTCCTTTATGCTAAAAATACCCTTCTGGGAATAACCCCATTTGAGTCTGTCAGCCCCATCCTTGATCTAGACATATCGAGTGTTAATCTCCTCCCCTAGGGCTCTGATGTCGACTTCTGAAATTTGGTCAGATCATCTGATCAACACCGACCATTTGCGCCTATCACCCTGAGCATTTCCTTCCCAGAACTGATTCACCTTTTCTCAACCTTCTTCCAAGCATTTCAGCCTGATGTGCTACCACTTCGGGTCCTCCCCTATCTTGGGGTATTAGTTCCATGAGTCATCCCAAAAATTTTCCAAGCTTCCATCCTAAATTTCCCAAAACCTATGCTCTTGGATAAATATTCGCGCTTCCCTCACCTTTTTCCAAATGTGGGATCCCTGGGGCTTCCCACTGAAGCGAACCAACTGAGAGGGCAACCATTCCATCACATACTTAATGTGCCATATCTTGGCCCATGGATTCTGCTTGTAATTGCACCACCGCCACCATATCTTGGCTCCTTGCACCTCCCCCACCACTTCAGGATCTCAGAGACCAAGGCCCCCATTCTTCTTCGGCATGCTCACCTTCTCCCAACTAACTAGGGAAAATTTAGCTTTACTTTCTCTCCCAACCCAAAGGAAGTTTCTTTGGAGGCTTATAATTTCCTTTATCACTAACTTTGGGGCTGATAGCACTTATAGAAGATACATGGGCATGGCTTGAATGATGGATTTGACCATCACTAGTCTCCCAAGGAGATTTAGAGGTTTGATAGCCCAGCTTGTCAGTCTAGCCTTCACCCTGTCTATCAAATATTCCAAGAGGCATGCCTAATTAGTTTTTGTCTCAATGGAAGCCCAAGATACTTAGTTGGCAATATCCCCTTTTGGAATCCCAAAATCCTTCCAATGTTCCTTTGGGTTATGAGCGGAGAATTGAAGAAGAAAATATGGGATTTCTCTAAATTAACGTCAAGCCTCGAATACTTGGCAAAGGTCAGTAGACTATATTTGAAGGCTCTCACCTCTTGGACTGAAGGGTGCCCCATTAGCATCGTGTCATCCACAAACTACTGGTCAGTTTGTTTATCCATGCCTTCGTAAAAAGATAGACCTCTTATCCTCCCTTGTCCTACCTGAGCTTTTATGAGTCTGCTAAGCCCTTTCATAGATGGAATGAAGAAGAACAAAGAAAGGGGGTCTCCTTGTATGATCCCCCTATATGGCGTAAAAATCCTAGTTGGGGAGCCATTCAAGAGGATTGAGAAAAAGGAGATCACACTGGCCCCATGACCCTGTCCACCCAGTCCTGACAGAACCCAAAAGGCTAAAGTATTTTCTCTAGGTACTCCCATCCGAGCTTGTCATAGGCCTTGGTGATGTCAAGCTTGAAGAGCATGCCTGGGATTCTAGTGCATTTGAGCAAGTGAATGAATTCTTGGACTGTAATAATACCATCCATAATTTTCCTTCCTTCTACAAATCATGATTGCTCTAGGATGATGATCCTCGGGAAGATGGGTTTCAGTATATTTGCTATGAACTTAGAATTTTTTTTTTATATCACATTATAGAGAGCTATAGGCCTAAACTTACCAGGAGTATCAACCCCATCACTCTTTGGGATAAGAGAGAGAAACGTTACATTGAAGGCTTTGAGCACCCCTCTGCTAGTCCTGGATTCCTCGACTATGGCCTAGACCTCCTCTTTTCTCATGTCCCAAAAGTGATGGAAAAAGTTGGCTATGAATCCATCCAGACCGAGAGCTTTCCCTTGAGCCATCTGTTGCATGACCTCCTCAACCTCCTAAAGTGCAATAGGCTTGGTGAGGTTCTCATTATCCTCCCTTGCTATAGTTCTAGGAATCAAGGATGTGATTCTATTAATATCCCAGCCCCTCTCATTGTTTTCCTATGTCGTGATTTCCTTGAAATGGTTGACTAGGCCTTCTTCTACCTCATTTTGGTCCCTGCTTGGGTCCCGTTAGGGAGTTTAAGGTTATAAATCTTTGAACCCAACCAATTACTCACCATAGAGTTGTGGAATAATTTGGTATTATTGTCCCCTTCTTGCAGCCATTTCACATGAGACTTCTATTTCTAGAAGAATTCCTCCTATCTTTCTCTAGATTCCAGCTGGGATCCAAGGTCTTTCTCCTTTTCTTTCAAATATTGGTCCCACCTAGATTCCATTCCTCTTTGCTGGATGGCAGTCAATTCCTAAGCAATCCTTTTCTTGTCCTCAAATATGTTGCCAAAGTCTTCCCTGTTCCAGGTATGGATTTTAGCCTTCAGAAATTTAATCTTCTATTGAAAGTTGTACATCCTTGTACCCCCTAAGTCATCCATCTCCTACCACCAGTTCTCAACTAGATCTTTAAATTCTTTATTCTCTATCCGAAATTTCTCAAAACGAAAAGGTTTTGGCGACCGATACACCACCCCTTCCCATATTAGACACACGTGCCAGAAATTAGAGTCAGCTGCAAAGATCACATTTTCCCTGATCTATCCTACCCCCCTCACCATACTCTCTGTCACCAGGAAGTGATTTAGTCTTGAGGCCACCAAGTGATCTTCACCCCTCCTATTGTTCCATGTGAATTATCCATCCCCTATTTTTAGATCTACGAGGGTACTGTTGGTGAGGATTTCCCCAAAGTCCTCCTGATATTTATCCAACGTCTGTCTACCCCCCTTTTTTTCCTGGAGTGAGGTAGTTAGGTTGAAATCCCCTCCTATTATCCAATTTCCCTCTGATGCCAAAGCAAAAAGCCATCTTATATGGTTAAAAAACTCATTCTTCTGTGGGAAGGCACTTAGCCCATAAATATTCACGATTGTCCCTCTGATCTCTATTCCCAGGATTTGGAAGTCGACCGCTAGGGAGAAGTAACCCACTCACCATCCCATTAGGTACACCTATTGATCTTTCCATAAGCTAGATATTCCCCCTTTCATACCATCTACATCTAAAGCCATTAACTTGCTACCTTCCCAAATCTTCTGCCCGATCTGTTGCATTGTCTCAAAGCTACATTTGGTCTCTTGTAAAAAGAGGATGTCTTGTTTTTCATGCCTAATATTCCTTGCTAGGGTTCGAATATTCCTTGCGTGATTGCACCCCCTAATATTCTAGGTCACTATATTCATTGGGAAACCTTACTTACTTCATAGAAGGCCTCCTTGATCATGGGATACTGGCCTGATTCAATCAGCTTGAATCCTATTTCTGCTATCCTTTGCTTGTCCAATTTCCTCCCCTTCTTCTGATCTTCTTTCGGTGTTTTCCTCTTGCTTCCCTTCTACCCCTCCGTGCTTATCCCCAGATCCTTGTGAGCTTTAGATCGAATAATTGCTTGTTTTAAGAGCTTGATCTGCTCTCTGGGGACATAGCCTGAACCAACCTTCTTACATTCTGCTTCTTTTTTAGGTAGGGGAATCGGTAACTTGTCAAACTTGTGTGGGCCAGGCCCAGGATCAAATCCACTGCCACTATAACTCATGTGGTATAAACGGACAGCCCACAAGCCAGGATATACTAAAAAATTGTGACTCAGCAAGGGCCGAGACGTCCCAACTCCAATCCCGACAAGGGGCGGTAGTGTATCCTGGGGGCACCTACCCTTTGAGCCTTATCACAGCGAGACATGTCTCGGTGGGATTTGTTCCCTGGTGGGCTGGGTGAAAACCACCTTCCCCCACCGTGTGGGATCCACTTCATTGACTTTCTTGCATTCTGCTTCTAGGGCATCCAAATCCAGATCCCCTAGGTCCATATCCTCGGCTTCGTCCACTTCCATGGATTCCAGTTGGATATCATTGTTGCTTGTGGCTGCCACCTTTTGCATCTCGATCTCCTGGGTTTTTCCTATCACTTCCCCCCCCGTGCATCTGTTCCTCCGCTACTTCATCCAAGACCTGGAAGGGGTTTGAAACTCCCCCTAGTTTTTTGGTTCTGTCCTTGGGCAGTTTCTGCCCTCTATTGCTTCTGTCCCTCCATCTATTTTTGACTTGAGTGAAGCCATCACTCCGTGGGATTTCTTCCTGGACTGGCACAACCTTCTCCTGACCCCCCCTAGGGAGGTTTCTCCTGAAGTGGCTATACTCATGGAAGATCCTGCATCAAAAGGGCAGCTGCTCATATTCAATTTGCTAGATCCATTCCTCGTCATCCCAATTTAGGCTAATAGCTTCAAGGAGGTCCTTTGAGAGATCCATATACAAACAAATATGGGAAAAGGTTATATACCTATGGAGATGGGTTTACTCAGAAACTTTAACAAATTCCCCTATAGATTTCTCGATATCCCACAGAATTTTCATATCCCAGTATTCCCTAGGAAGCCCAACCAGGAGGATCCAAACCGGGGCTACTGTCATATCCTCTAAGTTGGGTTTAAACCGCTCCTTCCATGGATGAATATAGAGCCCAAATAAGAATAATAAATATGCCCCCCCTCCAATATCCTATCACGATCCTCCTGATTGAAGAAGATGATGGTGAAAAAACCTTTGGCTCCCAACTACAGTTCATAATGCCCCTTTGGGCTCCAAGTTCTCTGAATCCAGCGAACCAGATCTTTCTCCCTGGGCTATATCCCTACAAATTTCCCAATTAGAGCCTTCTCCTTCCACATCTCTATTTTCTCCTGAATTGATTCTGACTGGATCTGGATCATCGGGATAAATTGGGCCCTCGGGAGACATCCTCCCACCCCATTTATCCTCCCTTCACTTGTCCCCTCCTTGCTCCCATTGTTCCTGGATGTCCCTCGGTTCCTTTCTAGATCTTCCACCATACCAGATCAAGGGGTTCACTTCCCCCACCATTCCTGGGCCAAGCACGGATTTCCCCAGCCTTCCTACACACCCTGCTGTAACCGCGTCAAAACCCTCTATTCCAAGGCTTAGAGCCTCAATTCATATGCAATGATTAACAATAATAGTAAGTTTATTTATTAACTCAATTGAGGCCATGACCTTTTATTTTGTACCAAACAACCAAAAATAAGTTTAAATACAGACTACACAATTTTCACATTGAAGTCACCATTGTTACAAAAAAATTCGTAGTGTTACAAAAAAGGTGGTAGTGTTACCAAAAAAGTTACAGTTCAGAGACACATTCCTACTCAAAGAGACAATAAGGTAGAGTAGTTTTTCATAAGAGGAACGATGAAAGTGGTCTTGATGGATTCCTTAGTTTGTCATAAGAGACCCTGAAGAAGAATTTATGGACCTGCCACAACTGTGGTTTAGGGAAATTAGACCAAGCATAGGAGAAGATAAAAAATTGTCTAAGTATGGAATTATTGGTAAAATATTTCTAACTGGCCTTAGGGAAATGCACACCATAGCTCATTGGATGATGATAAAAATATTATGAGAGTGTGGATATCTAAAGTGTTGTATGGTGCATCCAACCATATAATTATCCTGACAAAAAAATATTTTAGGAAGAAGATATCAATCTATCAAAAGTGCCTCTCAGCCATATTTTCACTACTCCAGAAAAGTGCCCGCCATGGAGAGAGAAAGAAGCTCCAAAAGATGAAATTGGTCTTGATGGATTCACCTTGTTGGCCTCTACCCAATGTGCATCTCAATTTCCAAGTTTGAAGAAAAAATGAAATCACCTTGGTGACCTAGGGTTTGAAGAGAACCGGTTAAGTGTTAGACAAAGAGTTTGAGAGACCACTTGGAAATTCCCACAACAGGGTGTTCCTTTGATGATTAAATTCATCAGATGATATGGTCTAGTTAATTGTTGAAATGGATATCTATCCATTCTCTTGGTTTTTCGTTTGGATATCTTTAACATTAATATAATTTATTTTCCACATTGTAGCAAGAATAACAAAAAGACCAAAATTAAATATTTAAAGGAATAAGCTTGCAGCAAGAAAAAAATTAATATGCAATAAATAAAAATAATAGTAAGCTGATTTATTAACTCAATTGAGGCCAGGATACATTTATTTATTTTATTAAGTTCATTTCCTAATCTTACATTCCTTATCCTGCATTCCTAAGTGTGCATTCCTAAGCTTGTATTCCTTAATTTGCTTTCCTCACCTTGCTTTTCCTCAACGTGCATTCCTAAGCTTGCATTCCTCGGAGTGCATTCCTTAATGTGCATTCCTTAGTGTGCATTCCTAAGCTTTCATTCCTCAACATGCATTCCTCAGCATGCACACCAAACCAACCACGGCCAACACAATTGGATTTGGGTCGTCGCGTACTATGGCAACAAATGAAACAGGGGCGTCTTGCACCATGGCAACAAACAAAGGGGCCTTCTCTACCAAGGAATCAGGAGAAGCATGGGGTTCCCAATTTGAATGGTTCACGGTGAAAAAAATCCAAGAGAATGTTGATGAATGGAGTGATACAAGCATATGGTCAACTGGTATGTTAAATATCCTTTTAAGAGCAATAGTAGATAGGTTTATTTTGGGGCATTTTAATTATCAAAATGACGAGATAGATGAAGCCATCTATAGTTATGATCATGGGGCTATTGTTACAGAGATAAATTCCTATGGCTTGGGGTACCACAACAGATAGCTTGACTCCAGAAATCAATCCTTTCCAATATGCAATAGAAATAAAATGTCTAACACTAAAGGATCAGACCCTGTACCTTATTCCGGATGGTTGAACTAGATCCCCGTTGAGCTTTCCAATCTTTAGCTTGAATTGATCTGTTACTTCCTCAACAACAAGTAAAAAATACAAGCATTCTATATATCATGGTGTTAGCTCTATTATAGCATATATAATCAATAATGTATAAGCATTTGACATAATCCAATGGATAAAATCTTCATTCAAACACACATTACTGGACAGGAAAAGATATTTCTATTAATATAAATCAGAGATTATAAGATACAACCTTTGACGACACGTCTGCAAACCGGAGAAACTAAATCCCCCACTTGGGCCTCCACCACTTCAATCCTCCATCTCTCGATAGCAAGCTCACAAGCAAAAGGAAATCTTGGGAAGAACACAAAAGTGCTCCAAGGGACAAAGGGATGCAGACTCAAGCATAAGTTCTGGAAACAATGGACTATAGTTTCTTTGCTCTCAATTCTCTCTTATGCCTTCAATGTACCAAGGGGTTCCTTATATAGCTTTTCAAAGGGATAATGAAAGGTTGAATCCGAGCGATTTCAAGGCATAAGGAAGGCCAGGAGTCGAATGAGTCGGATCCATGTCAAGAAAAACTCCAAAAGGATTTGGATTATGCACACATCCCGATGTACGCAGTTTTAGTGGTCAAACCCGCATATGTACGCGCTTATAGGTTTAAAAGTCGTGTATATAATTTTTCATGTGTTTTTAGGGATGATCAAGGAAACATCAAAGGACAAAAAGTGGTCCATAGGGTCTAAGGAGTCTGTAGCGGGACATGGGAAGGCCATACAAAGTGTGATTCACCTAGAGTGGTGAAATATACTATAACAGATGCCCCCTAATGTGTGATGTCAGAGGGGTCATACGATGGCCGAAATACATTATAAGTCCATCCCAGAAGTGGAGTGATGAAGGATCCCAAATGGAAGACTAGCCACCCAATCAGCATAGTACAATAATACAACTCTGCATACAACTGCAAATACATATAGCAGTCCTGGATACATAAGAGTACAATGGCCATGAATAGGCACGATACATGATGTCACATATTTGGTCATAGCCATGTACAATATACATAGATCAGAATCTCCATGATGAAGATATACAAAGGACCATGATCTCCAAAATGGCTGAATATATATAATAGATCAAGATCTCCATAGTGGCTGGAAATGTCTGACATATACTGGAATCAAGTCACGAGCGCTGAAATCTCATGAACACTAGCACGATCAAGGAGGTAGAATATAAGAGATGCCACCAATATGGAAAGTATTCTACACAAACCTCTACGAGTATATGTCCTGCTATGTGAATAGAGGTGTCGAGCTCAAATATAGTAGTCCATCATCTGATTAGCAGTCATTAATGTATACCGTTAACAGATGCGAGATTACCCACCGATAATGAAAATGGGAATCAAGGTACTAGAGTGCAAACTAACAAGTGTGAATAAATGTGTTGAGTTCGAACACTTGAAAGGGTCCATCTATCAGGGGACATTGATGTATTCCCAAGAAACTGTCGATGGTGAGAGAACCTGCCATTGATGACTATAAGTCTCAAGGCACTCAAGATTACTCTAGAATCCAATCCCAGAATAAATGATCTGAAGTCAATGGGATGAAATCTGCTAGAAGGAGGGCATTAATGCATCCCCCATCATCCAACACGCGGTACTCAGCAAAGCTATATAATGTGGAAGGACTCGATCATAAAGTGCACGAACCAGTAACTGTACTGGGAATGGCTGACTTTCAAAGTCAAGATAACTAAGGAATGGCTGAATCAAGTTTCAACTTCCTTCGAACAAGAGCATAACGGCATATGGTGACTGAATGAAGGCAGCATAGACTCGATATACAAACCAGGACATCTCTGTGACACAGGAGGCATCAATAGAGGCTCCATAGGGACTGGAAGCTTAACCCATCGGTGGAGATAAACTCAGATAAACGAGTACAACTCCTAAAGTCAAACTATAACCCAACCAATGGATGTGATATACAGTGCTCTGTTTGAAGGTGACACGACTCAACAGCTGCCAAAGATAACATCTTTCCTTGTCCAGCTTTTTGGTTTTTTAATTTTTTTTTTTTGACTTTTTCAGTTATTTGAAAAGCTTGAAAAAAGAATAAACTAGATTTATAGTTACAAACTAGGAGGAGACGAGTGTCACAAGGGAAAAAAAACTAGTTCCAAGCAGTGGAACATACCTATGCTCAATGCAAGGATACATGTGTAGGATATCGACACTTGGGGGAAAATCCCCTCCTGGTAAAAAGGGAATCAAGCTGCAAAGGATATAAAAAATGGCTCTGCATGGCTAGACATGAGACAAGCTTGGGCTATATGGCTGAAATGCAATGTCAGGGGAGCCGGCATAAAGCTCAATAAG